>VWZT01004613.1:0-12692 GCA_013397055.1 Pachycephala philippinensis
GTATGTGTGTATGTATATATATAATTGCAGGTTACGTTAAGAATTATGATTCACCTTCAATATATATTTAGTTTAAGCTTCAATTTTCTGATAAATATAAAAAAACCCCAACCCTGTACTTTTTAAAATATTACTTTTCTTCACTTTTGGTGGGAGCTTACACGGAGCTGAAGAATGGGTAAGGTTGGAGTTCAGGGAGAATTTCTTCATGGAAAGGGGGTCAGGCATTGGAAGGGGCTGCCCAGGGAGGTGGTGGAGTCCCCACCCGTGGAGGTGTCCATGTCTGGATGTGGCACTCAGAGCTCTGGGCTGGGTGACAACTTTGGGATTGGGCACAGGTTGGACTCAATGATTTGGAAGGCTTTTCCAGCCCTAATGATTCTGTGATTCTGTGATAGCCAGTTCACCAATAACAGCCCATGACTGTCACACAGCCAGAACAGTCCAGTCTTTAACATCCTGTGTCAGACGCAGGTATGAAGAGGCACAGAGGTAAATCACAATTTACACAGAAACAGAGAATAACAAATGAGTAAATAAATAGGTTTGGCTGAGGGTTTGGAGTTCTGTTGTTTAGATCAGACCAAGAGAGTGGCAGCTGAAGGATGTTTGTGATGCATGATGAAAAAAACTCCTCTGTGCTTCCTGCAAAGGTGAGGGGCTGGAGCATGTCCAGAGAAGGGCAATGATGCTGGGGAAGGGTCTGGATCACACTCTGAGACACACAGTGGGATTCTTGGGGCTGTTCTGTTCAGGGCCAGGAGCTGGACTCCTGGTGATCCTTGTGGGTCCCTTCCAACCCAGGTTATTCCATGATTCTATAGTTCTATATAAAATCTCTTCATTCCCATCACTAGATTAAATGTGTGTGTTGGTTGATGGCAGGAACTGTTCTCCTCTCCAGTGCCTTTCTGGAATCCTCCTTCAATTTTATCCCGAGAACACAAACACGAACACAAACACAAGCTGTCTATCACACCATCTATTTCATTGCCTGTCTGCCTTTTCTGGTCATCCTCTCTATTTTATTTCTGCTCTCCCTCTTCCTGCTGGTTTGGAGGTGCTGAGACCCTCACTGGCGTTGGAGTCAACAGATACAGGGTCTTAAATTGGAGTCATGGTCCTCACCAGGGTGATAAGGGAACTGGATTTGTTGCTCAAATAAATGAATTTAAAATGAAGTTAGGCGAGATTAATTTTCTGTCCATTTACCATGCTTTGCTTTGCTGCCACAAGTGTTTGATTTTCCACTTTAAAGAAAATGAGCCCCTTGTGTGGATCCAAAATCTAAAATGAAATCAACAATTTTAAAATTGTTGTTTAATTGTAGAATTTTATAGATGTTTCCCTTCCCATTTCCACTGGTTTGTGCAGACCCTGCTAAACTCAGAATGCCCCCAGATGGCTTCAAAAAAGTGAGAGCTTGTTCTCATGAGAACAAATATTCTAGAAACCACCAAAATTTTGTGCTGCTATGCACACCACAATAAGTTTTTGTGATTCACTCCTGGCAGGATGCAGCTGTGTCTAACTCTTTGCTGTCTTTTGGTTACTTAAAATTCTCTTCTGGGAGCCATCTACAACGATTTTCTGGTTGAAAGCCAAGACCTGAGCCTGCTTCTGGTACGCTGTGCATGACTGGCTTAGTCCTTTCAGCCCCCAAAGAACAGTTTTAGAGTCATAAAAGCAAATAATAGAAGCTTAGTGCTCATTTCTAGTGTGAAGAAGTGCAGGAAAAGACTTTGGTCTGACACTGTTGAAATCTTTGAATGTGGATTCCTAGAATTCACTGCAGAACTGGGGCACTGCCTAAATTTGGCTATTGAAAGCTTCAATTTGTTTATTTAACAAAATAAGCAAAACTGCATCATTAAGGCCACTTCATGGGCTGGACTCAGGAAGTTTTGAAAAGGTAGAAAATACCTCTATTAGCAAAATATACATATTAGAAACCAGGTTTCTGTGTTCTTGATTGTTGTCTGCTTGACACCTAGAGATTTGGCAAGCTTGGAAATTGGAGTTGTGTATTAAGTTCTTCCTTTTTTTGCCCTGTTTGACGTCACAGACTTCTTAGTACAAGGATGAATTTCACTTGCAACAGAGGTGGGTCCCTCATGTTAAAGTGACTTTTAGTGTTGGTGTGTTGCTACAATTCTCATCAGTGCCTGTCTCCCCAGTGGATACGAGTCTCTTCCAGCCTGATCTGGAAATCCTCAGCTCAGGCTGCCACAACTCGTGCTTTCATCCCTGGAGGTTCATCCTCCAGAGCCACAGCCATCCCACGAGGACCTCTCACATGCATCAGGCTTCGGCAGCCACACCACCTTGAAAAGCAAGCTGGAGGAGTTTAGTCATGCCATTCCAAGAGCCAGCAGTGGCATTAGTTTCCCAAAGCCCTGGGATTTTCAGGGCTTTGGTTTATGGTTTTTTAGTGTGACACACTCCTGATGCAGCATGCTCTGGGTGGAAGGAGAATGTGTTATAATTTCAAGCAAAGGAATGCTGTTTTGAAGGGTATTGATATGATATCATGTAGCCTCTGGCAATTTCTATCTTCCTTTTTTTTTCTTTTTTTTTCTTTTTTTCTCTAGTGGTGGAATTCACTCTGTTCTTCATTTTCTGATTTTGATTTTCTTTGAAGTTTTTCTGTTTGAAGAGATGAATGCTGGAGTACTGTATCCCGTATAATAGCTCCTCTGTTGTGCCTGATTTCCATTCAATGGCATGCTATGGTGTTTTATACAGCAATGTGGCTGATCAAAGGCATTTTGTGTCATTGCTGGAGTCATTAGTGACTTCTCAGTATTGTACATCTGAACATTAAGACTCTGGCATACCTGTGAGCTTTTTGTCTGAAGAAAGTGTATGTACAATGAAATATTGCCCTGTTTTCAGGCTCAAAATATGGTTTGCTGAAAGTGGTTTCTTGCCCTTGTATGAACATTTTCATGGGGGGAAAATAGCTCCAGTTTGCCTTTCTGTGAAGGTAAATCCTTTGAGCTCAGTGACCTAAAGTTTATTATTTTAACTGTTAAGTCATATCTCCCTCTACGAGGTAAATGAGTGTATTCTGTAAGGAAGTTGCCTTTGAATCTGTTTGCTTTCCTCCTCAAGTGTGGAAAGACTTTTTTTCCCACTCAAAGGAATGTTCTGTTGTTTCTACAGAGCAACATTTCACCCTCTGAGGACTTCACACCCCAAGCATCACACCCCAGAGTGCTGTCCTTTTAAACTGAGGAAACTCTATGTTTGCAGAGATATCTCGGAGTGGGGGAATTTCTCACTCCTATGTTTCAAGGCTCACACACATGATGCCACAGTTACAGAGCAGTCAGCATTTCCTTTACAAAACCTTTTTTTAGAAAGATGTGCAACTCAGCAAAAATCTCTGTTCTAGACTGAAATGTGACATATAAATGGCATGCCTTGGAGCGCTGCTTCTTTTCCTTGTAAAAATGTTTCAGCCTGTGTTTGATGAATATACTTACGGCCTTTGTCAACTGCAGCTTTTTGCTACATTCTTGAGCTGTGATTTCACAAACTAGATTCCCTTCTGTCTGAGAGATACCATTTTAACAACATCTCCCCCCTTATTCTCAACTCTGTTTCATATCCTCACATCCTGAGCCTTCCCTTCACAGCTCTGCAGGGCATGGGACTGTACCTGTCCTGTAAAGAGATTATGGACAGGAGTCTCTTCATGCCTGTAAAAACATATTTAGTACTAACAGCGTAAGATTTAGGGGGAAAAAATATTGCACTTGCTCCCTGGAGACTTACTTCATCTGGATGCTGTGGAAATTTTGCATGCTTGAAAGATGTTTCAACTCAAGGATGCAGGGAAATTGTTTTGGGGTGAGGGGTTCAGATTAACCATGGCTTGCTGCTGTATTTGGTGTAGTCCTTGAGAACAGATGTCCCGGGCTTTCAGGGTGCTCATGGCCAGAGAGAAAGGATAAAAAGACAGGGGGAAAAGGAAGAGGAGGGATAATTGAGTCACAGGGATAAGGGCAGGAACATGTATGTAGGTGACAAACAAGTCTGTAAGCAGAGCCACAACTCCAGACCTGAAACACAGCCTGAAATAAAATTTTCCTTTCCCTGGAGGTTGTGAAACATCAGGGCTGCAAAACTAAGGAGTCAAAAACTAGGAAATGCTGCTATTAAATACAGCCTACTAATATTTTCTTTCAGTCCACTTCTGAGTGTATATCAGGTAGGTTTTCACAGAATTGTATTGATTATATTTCCTGCAAACAGGGCTTGGAAATGTCCTTAAACCTTTGTGCTAAGTAGTTTGAGTGGGCTCCTAATTACATGATTTTTGGGAAAGGACTTTCTCTGTGCTACCCATTGTGTGGGTACACATTTGTGCTCCCATCCAAAGCAGTTGCCAATGTCCACAGGCAGAAGTGAAACTGTCAAGCAGCTGAACCACTTCCCAAGACACTTCAGGGCTCTTCTTATATTCCACACAAAACTGGTTTCAAGTGTCCCATTCTCAAATCTCAAGTCACTTCCCATTGTCTACTCTGTCAAAATCCACTGGAAAAATATGTGTGTTCCTCAATCTCTCCTGTTTCTATGCCTTGCAATAAATGCATATGAGAACAATGAAAGTCACGGAAAATCTCTGTGCAGGATAGGCTTGTCATTTTGTTGAAGATTTTTTTTTTCTGCAATCTGTTTCTATGAAAGTCATGATTAGATCATATTATTGAGCCCCTTGTTAGGCAAACACCTTGCTTTTCCTTCTTCCAGGAACACCCACCGACTGAGAGATGCACCATACCTGGACTCTGTTAGTCTTGTCAATAATGAAAGGGGATGGAAACCACAGTTTCAGGACCTGAGCTGTTTTCCAGTGCAATCAACTGAGAAGCTCTTAGTGACATCCAAGAACATTAGATGGGCCCTGAGGGTGGAATTCACCTCTGTGCAGTGTTCTACCTCTAAATGATCCACCATTTACATCCTTGCTCATGTCCTACTTGGAACACCTAGGAGGCATTTTAAAGGTTCCCAGGCTGCAGACTTGCAGCTTTAGGAAGCAGCAGTGACGTTGTCATTGTGCTCAACCCACAACAGTCCCCACTCAGTTCTGCAATATAAAAATATCCCCCTTGCTTTCTCCTTAAGGATCCGAGGGAATGGTGCTTCTCCTGGTCACTGTTAACTGATTTTAGAGGGGAATATGAACACAGAAAGGAGGAACTCGTGATGGACCTGGCAATGATCTCACAGGTCTTTTCCAACCTTAACGATCCTGTGGTTCTATGAGCTCTGGCTTCCTGCAGGTTGTGTTGATGTAAACAAAGCTTTTCTCTTGGGTGGTGAGGAAGAGGTGGGTATTCATACAGAAAACCTGGGAGAGCAAAGCCAAGCTGCAAAGAGGGAAAAGCAGTGACAGAGTCAGTGGAAGTAGTTCCTGGTGTGTGGCTGCAGTTTGTCACCCTGATCACTGTCATTGACAAGGTGGGGACTAGCAGGCCATTTGCACCATGAAGAATCTAGGTGATACTGTTGGATTTTTTTCACTTCCATCAATCCTAGAGTAGCAGAATGGTTTGGGTTGGAAAGCATCATCTCATTCCAACCCTCCAGCCATGGGCAGGGGCACCTTCTACTAGACCAGATTGCTCGAAGCCATGTACAACCTGGCCTTGAACACTTCCAGGAATGAGACATTTTGTTGTTTTTGTTCTCTTCAAGACAACTTGCTTGTCCTCTTCAATTCCATGAGGCAAAAATGGGAAAGATGGAGGGAGACAATTTACTAGGGCCTGGAGTGATAGGACAAGGGCAAATGGCTTCAAACTGAAAAAGAGTAGGTTTACATTAGATATTGGGAAGGAATTCTTCCCTGAGAGGGTAGTGAGGCCCTGGCCAAGGTTGCTCAGAGAAGCTGCGACTGCATCTCTGGAAGTGTCCAAGGCCAAGTTGGATGGGGCTTGGAGAAACCTGGGCTAGTGGAAGGTGTCCCTGCCCATGGCAGGGGGTTGGAACAAGGTGTTTAAGGTCCCTTTCAACCCAGGCCATTCCATGATTTTATGAAAGCGAATCTGAATAAACTCAAGCCAAGCTGACATTTTTCACCACCACCCCACATTTTTTGGCAAGTGTTGGCAGGCTGCCATTAACCTAAACAACCCTCTGCTTTGTTTCCCAGACAGGACCATCCTGGTGGATGTGGCTCTTCCCCCTCTGAGAGGACTCTACATCCTGGGGACCCTCGAGTTCCCCAGCAACTCCAGCAACATCCTGAGTGCAGCCTGTGTCGTAGTGCTGGGGGGTGTGCTGAGAGTGGGTGAGTGAACAGCTGATCTTTGGGATGCCTGGGGTTTGTTTCTGCTCTTGATTGAAAAAAAAGTGTGGAGAAAAACTTAGAGTGTCACCATAAACATGCTGTCCAACCTAATGTCCTGTGGCTATCTGGATATCTGCAGTTTGGACGCCCAGAATCCATGTGAAGCACGGTGATTATCCACTGGAGCTAATTACCTATTCCTTTAATAGAAATGCATTACAAATACTACAATCTGCACCTCACTCTTGGCTTCACTGGGGCAGAGATTTTATCTGATATATGTAAAAGTCCTCCCTACTTCCTGTGGGGTTGCTTTATGAGGCAGTAATTCCTCAGCGCAGGATCTGCCCTAGTGTCCAGGCAATGCCTGGGGTCTATGGGCATTAATAGGACACTTTTTGTGACACAGAAGTATTTAAAGCCAACATAAACAGAATCATGGAGAATCCCCAGAATGCCTGGAAATCCTGCTGTGGTGTGAAACAGCTGGATTCAGCACACTTGTTCCTCTCATCCCTCTGTACAGATGAGCACCAGGACCACAGGAAGGTACCACCTTGCCCCTACTTCCAGCGGTTTCACAGTCCCCAAAGTCACTGGGGCTGTTCCACATTATTTACAACAGACAGGATCGGTGTTTTTCCACTCTGAAGTAATTACTCACATAATTCCCTTTAAATATCAAGGTTTCTAAAGCCAGGCATTATATTTACTTACAGGAATCCTCAGGACGCTAGGATCACATTGTTGATCATTGCTTGACCTTTCTCAAGATTGGTTTCATGAACTTTAAAAAGAGAATTTGTTTGTGTAATCACCTCCTGAGGAAGTCTGCTTCAATATTTGTTTGTTGTTAATCTCGAGGGACTGTTTAGTTAATATAGTACTGGCCAAAAAAGTTATTTTGCTGTCTTGTGTTTTTCTTTGGAAAAAGAGGTTGGAAAGCTTAATCTGGGAGGTTAAAATATATATACACTTAAAAGAGTGTCAGTCATTTCTTACTTAGACTCCTTTGCACTTTAAATATGGTTTCATATTGGTTTTAAGAAAAAGCATGTGTTCATTGCTAAAAACACTTATTAAAAAAACATTGAGGCACTTTGCTGCACAAACTCCCCTCCAGCACATCTGTGAGTAGTAATGATATTAAAAACCAAACAGGTATTTGCAGCTGTTGAGTCGCAGTCCAGCGTCTCCTGGAGAGCTGTCCTTGTTTCAGCTGTGAGGTGATGGGCGGGTAGAGACTCTGCAAGTTTCCCACATCTCATACTGGCTTCTCTGCCTGCCTGTAGAGCTGGGAGTGCCTGCTTTTTTCTCTCTTCCCCTTTCTCTTCCCATGTGTTCGAGGCCTTACGGTAACGTCTTGGAGCCCATCTGTCCAATCCTGCCTGTTCCATGCCTGAAGGAAGGGTTTTGAAGCCCATCTGTCCAACTCCACCACACCCTAAAGAAATCATGACACAAAATAGATAATGAGACAGTTTAGTAAACAGATTTAATAGATGTGGACATCAGCGTTCAGCACTGCCTGAGTAGGATCTCAGGTTGGCATCACGTGAGCCAAATCCCCAGGTCCTGCCTGTTGTGTAATTTCTCCATGCCCTTTTTTCAGCATAGCAATCTTTGGCCACATGCTGTTCCTTCTAATTCCATGGCATGGAACTAAGACTTTCAGATAAAGCTCAAGTATTTTGTTCCCTTAAACTCTTAGAGAAGAATGATCAGTTCAGAAATTCATCTTATTTGGGTTTGGTGTCCTCCAGAGCACTGGGCTTCTTATCTGCAGAGAAAAATCAAAGTCAGAAGGTTAAATCATGACCATAAATACATAGGAACTGAATGATGATGAGAAATATGTAACAAAGGAAAAAAATTAGTGTAAAATTGGAGTTTATCAACCATAACAAGAACTTAATTAATTTTATTGAAACAATAATTTACAGGCAAACTGGGATGAGAAAATAGTGATAGCTGGGAAATCAGAATTCGTGGAACACCCTTGACCCTACAGGGTGAATCATTGCTTTCCTCTTTAATGTAGGATAGCAATCCAGTGTGAATTATGATCACTGGAAGATGTGAGATGATTTAAGACTGACAAAGAACTCTGTCAGAGAACCCTTGGAAAACCCAAAGTAAAATGTGTGGATCTATCACCACAGGAATTTCTCTGGGTGCTCCTAGCCCTTCAGTGTTGTTGGATCCAGGGAAACTTTTTGATTACTTCTACTTTCGTAGTCCTACCTCTAAGATAAGGAGTTTCTCTTTTTCACTCTGTCCTTCAAAGTCTTTTATTTGATGGTGATGTTTGCAATAGGATTTTAGTTACACCACGTGTTTCTGTTTCTCTGTGCTATCATACTGTAAAATTTAGCTATTTTTCCAGCTTACAAAAGGAGAGTTTGAAGTTCAGAGAGTAAGCAAAGTGCTAAACATCATTAGCACATCTGTGTCAAAACAAGATAAGAAAGGACGAGTTCAACATCTCACAGTTGTTTTTCCATTCTCAGCTAGGATGATTCTGTTCATTTTAACCCATAAGCATTAAAACTCAGATAATATGTGCAGAAAGTGCCCTGTTCCACTGCTGAACAAAGCCCTCAGCTCCCAATAAAGCTGAAAAAAATGCTGAAGTTCACTTGGCACACATTGATCTGTTGGACTCATCCTGAACTAAACTGCACTTAGCTGCTCTTTGCTGGCAGGCTGCTTTTGCTTTTTATAGTAGAGCTCTCCAAGTAATTATCCAGATAGGATTTCTCTTTTTAGTTTCAACTTGTCACATTCTTTCTTTCGCATATCTCGTGATGGCTGCTTGTCAGTCATGTCACTCATTGGAGGCAAAAAGCCTAAGGTCATCATTAGCTCATGGCTTGATTGTCTGGAGAGGGAACCTCAGACAATACTACTGCCTCTTATCTTGCTTGTGGTAAGAGCTCTAATGCATTTACTCTCCTTTTTTTCCAGGAAGAACCCCCATACTGACTTGTCAAAGGGTAAATCAGTGTATTTCATTAAAGGACCATGTGTTAGCAGTGAGTAAATAATAATAATTAGGGCACCAGTGAGTTTCACCCATTTACTGTCTTTTCCAACTTCTCCAGCACCTCTGTTGTGTGGGTCCCACCTTTAGCTGTGGGCTGAGTCCCACCCTGCAGTCACATATCATCCCTGCACAGCCACCCAACTTGTATGAAGAAGGGACTCTGTTGGTGTGACAAGATGTGTTTTCATTCCCGATCACAGAAAAAAAAGTGGTTTGAAAAGTTCATTGAACCCTCTGCATCCCCTTCAAAAAACCTCTCAGCCTCTGTCTGTTTGCTTTTTACTCTTTCCAAGCAACTCGGTATTTTTTAACTGTTTGCACCATGTAGGGAAGGATTCACATGGTTCACATGTTCAAGAACCGGAATTTAGGTGCAATGTGGACATCCACACATGAGCTGCTGTTCCGACAGAGATCTGTTCAATACAGCCAGTGGAGCCACTGCAGTCAGTGGGACAGGTTGGTTCAGGTATCTAGAGAAAAATCTACATTAAGAAACCTGAATGTAAGTATAAGGTTCTCCCTGGAAACATGGTTCAGTTGCCTAATTACAAGGATTTTCTATGGTTCTGGGCACCCTCAGGTATCTCCCCCTCCCTGCAACTTCTGCTTAGAAATCCCGCTGTTCAGTCATGTATCCCTGTGTTGTATCTGCCAGCCCCCAGAGAGGATTTGGAGGGCGCTGGGACTCTCAGATCCCATCCTACATGTCTCACCACTTATTCCTCAAACATTCATCCCACACTTCTGGCTGTTGGTTCCTACTCCACAGCTGTGGAGCTGAGGGATTCTGAAATTTTCTGGACGTTTGGCAGAAAGAGGCAACCAAGTGAGGTCTCCTTGTTTGGCTGCTTTTCCAGGCTGCTTTCCAGAGGGCAGCCTGAACACCTGAAGGAAGATCCAGAAGAAGAACCAACAGTAGGTGACTGTCCAGATGTGTATTGACCATGAGTAAAAACTCCTCAGACTTTCTAGTGACAATGTGCCACAGTTTTCAAAACAGCTGGGTAGTTAGAGTCCAAGAAGTTTTGGATTCAGGAAACAGAGATAGAGGAGATGGTCCCAGCAAGATACTCAGCAAAGTCTGTTTGCCAGTGAAGGGAGGAGATCTTATCTCAGACACTTCGTTACTCTTACATGCAACAGCTGTTGCAGAGTGTCATGTTGTGAAAAAAAGAGAAGGCTAGAAGGGAGGAAACACCCACTATTCTAGGAAAGAGTTGCATGGGTTTTGCTATGGAACAAAACCCAAAACAATACAGCAAAAATCTGTCAGGAAGAACATCTGGAATAGAACTGGAATATGAAAACAATGGAAAATGCTTTTGAAACTCAACAAACTAGATCCAGACCACAGTCCAAAATAAATGAAAGTCTGGAGAGAAAAAACATATCGCTATTTCTGTTTTCCTTTTTCCCCCCCTTTTTTCACATAGTAGATTTTGTCCTCTCCAGAGGTTAGGCCTGATGAAGGATTATGAACCAGCTGCAATCACCGTGCTAACAGATCTGTGTTACCATCCCAACATTTGGATCTCACACTTCTTCAGGACAGTGTGTAACCAGTGGTGAATTTATTAGCAGCACAGGCTGTTTATTAACACAGGATTATCGTATATGGTTGGGGTTTTTTGTACTGTGTAGTGCAATGGGAAGAACATGTGTTTGAGGGAGCCCTGTCTCTGTCTTTAGTGCTTCCTGACCTTTTCTGCACATCTCACCAGACATTTCCACCAGCTTTTGGTAATTTCCAGGTTGCAAGTACCCTTTTTTCCTGGTTCTCTGCCAGCAGCACGTTATTATCTCACTTTATGATCAGTCAGGTTGCTCATCAAATTGCCAAGGATTCCAGCTGTAGCAGGAGCATGAAGTGGGATCCATTTCTGCTCATCATGTGCAGGATGGGGAATTGGGCATTTTGGTGTTGTCTTGGTGCTCACCACAGAAAAGTGGGGCAAGAATCCTGAAGTTTTCACAACCAAAGTCCAAAGACAGACACTTAAAGCCCAGATCCTTCACTTATGTGTTGCAGAGATCATGATTCCCATTGTTCATGGCAAATCGGTAGTTTTAACAAAACTACTTACCACAAGAGCTGTGATTTCACAGCCAGTTACTTCATAAGGTCATGAAACTTACCCAACCCTCCTGACCTGTGTGCATCAACTATTTTGTATTCCCTTTATGAGCAAGCTGAGGTAGCTGCTGCTTCCATATCTTCATTTCCATGGGCCATTCTGCTGGAATCTACTTAGACTTAGCCAAAGAGTGTGTCTGAGACCTTATTCAGACTTTTCCCTTTGTTTTTTGTTCTTCTCCATTTGTTCCCAGAGAGATCCTTATCTTCTGAAGACCTCTTGCTTTATTACGTTCAATATTAGAGAATCACTGAATAAAGTAAAGTGGGAATGGATCACTGAAGGTCATCTGATCCAACCACCCTGCTCAAGCAGGGTCCTCTAGACCATTCTTCATTTTTTTTCCTAATTCTTCACTTCAAAATTCCTGCTGACTTTCCTAAACCATCCCTGTAATTTTTCTCTCCATTTGTGTCAGTTTATCGGCTTACTTTCAGTATCTTCACACAAGTTTGGGTCCCTAATAAAACAAATGCCATAGGGTTTGAAGGTTGAGTCCATGTCCCCGTTCTAGTCACTCAGGCTGTAAATTAGTGAGTGCCATGTTCCGGCTGTACTGGTGTAGTTTGTTAATCACAAAGTTTTGTGCTACTAAGCCAAGTGCCTTGGAGAAGCCAATTATACAATATCAAAGCTATTATCTTTATCAACTAGACCTGTAATCTCATTAGGAGACAGTAACAAGGAAGTTTCACAGGACCTTTTTTTCTATAAAAGCAGGTTGATTGGCATTAATTATATCACCCACCTTTAATGATTTATTAATTGTGCTCAGAGTTGGACATTCCATTTTTATTTATTTTTCCCCTAGAATCAGTGTCAAGTTGACAGGCCTGTAATCACCTGGGGCTCTTACTTTTATCTTTGTTTGAAATATTGGCACAGTATTAGCTTTCTTCAAGGGCTCTCAGACATCATGAGTGATCCCAAAATTATTGAAGAGTCCACCTTAATAGTCCAATGAGTTTCCTGGAAAACTCTCTGGTAGCACTTGCATTCAAGTTACTGAAATCCATTGATTTAAACTCATGGAACTACTGATGACAATAAGCAAGTATTAAGCCTATTTGTCTTCTAAATATTCTTAAAAGAAGTAGAATTTTTCTGCTTATTGATGACTCCTGTATTCTTTTGTGTCATTTACCATTTACAGTTTCCAGTCACTGAAGAATTTCAGTGAATATTATCTTCCTTTTTTTTT
>VWZT01004613.1:14683-79801 GCA_013397055.1 Pachycephala philippinensis
ATATATATAAATATTTCCATATATTTAGTTATTGCTTCAGTTCTTCTCAAGCTTCTTTTTCCCTTAACCTTTGAAATCCTCCTTCTGGTTTTTTTTTTTAGGGGTTTATGGACAGGTGCAAATTTATAGTGCTTATCCTAAGATGCCTTGGACACATCTGGGAACAAATGTTGCTCCTGGCAATGAAAGGTGGTATTTTGCCCAAATATGTTTTCAAATATTAAATTTTGGCTTCTGTTCCTGTGACTTGTATTTAATGTTCCTATGAGTTGCGTTATTCTTTCCACTTCTGATGGGCTCTGTTTAAATTACATCTAGATAGGAAAAAAACCCTAGGTAACAGAAAACTGCACCATGATGGGGAGGCTGATGCTCTTTAATGTCCCTTCCAACCCAGATTAATTTAATTCTAAAGAAATCCAAATTCTAGGATGAATGAAGCTGAGTTTTCCTTCCTTCCTTCCTTCCTTCCTTCCTTCCTTCCTTCCTTCCTTCCCTCCTTCTAAGAGTTAATGTGATTGGATGCAGGAAATAGGTAAGTCAGTGCTGGAATATGAAAGCTGAAGGAAAATGAAAGCTGAAGGAAGTGGATTTTATTGAAGGAGAGGAGCTGCTGTATATCCTTTTCCAGCATGAATCATAATTTAAGGAAGGACTTTCTTGTCATTTCAGAAGATATTCAGTGATTCCTCTAAGCAAAAAAAAAAGGGACATAAAATTTTTGGTGGATTTCTCTATTGAATATTAACAGGTGTTGTATATTGTAAGTGGTCATCTGGAACCTACTCATCTTTGAAAAATATTGTGAAAAGACACTCTGGAAAAACTTGACAATATCCCTTTAGGAATCTCCTTTCTCTCTGCATTTCTGTTACTTTAGACTGTGTGTGAGGCATTCTCTGAATTCACTCAGTGCTCTCCTTTCTCAGTAATTCCCCGAGGAGTTTAGATCATCACCTGGCCAGCAGCAGTCAGTCACCCTGTAACAGGACAAGGTGTTTATCAAACATTATCCATTTTTGCTGTCACTAAATGCTTTTGTTTTCTTTATGTGAAGCTAAAAATCTCCCAAACTCCTAATACAACTTTGAATGTAAAAGGGGATCTTCAAGATTAAAACAAATAAATGTCTGACTCTGTGCAATGTTCAACAGCCAGCAGAGTTTTAAGTGTTGGTGCCTAGAGGGTGTTCAGCTGCCAAGGGCTGGATTCAGGTACCAGAACAGAGGGTTTGTGTCTGTCTGAGGTGCCTGAGTTCCCTCCATGGCTTGCACCTTTGTCTCTGGGAATGCTCCAGGAACCCATCCCATCACATCTGCCAGCTGATGTCTATGATATCCTGGGATATCTCAGATGGCAAGAGGTGCTTTTTTTTAGGGAATCCAATCCTGCTCAAAGTGCCCAATTCAGAGAACTGAATTGCCTTCCACCCACTACAGACTGCACCAAGCAACTCGAGTGGCAGCTTAGATGCCAAGTGCAGACAGCCACACTACGCTGCACTTTGTTGTTCTCTAAATCCAAAGTGAACTTCCAGCTCTGTAAAGTATTCCTTGCAGCAAAAATGGTCTGGCACATCTTTTGGAAGCAACTTGAGCCCTGAAATGCTGTACTGGTATTGTATATGTTGTTAATCAATGGTGTGAAATGGATGCTTCAGGATTAATTTCCTCCCACATATTTCAGACATCTGTTTTTGCAGAAAGCCCTGAAGGGACTTTTCCTACAGCATAGCCTGTGGATTTTTCTTTTTTTCTTTTTTCTTTTTTTTTTTTTTGAGATCTCCCTGAGCAAAACTGTTCATTTTTAATGAAATTTGTGAGCATAACTCCTGTAAGTGTAATGACATTAAGTTTATATCATGGAGTTACAGGATTTTTGTGGAGGATGAAGTCGACTGGGATCAAGGTGGAGATTTTGTGATCAGCTCTTCCTCCTATGAAGCCCACCAGGCTGAAGTAGTTACACTTAAAGAAGTCCATGGTCATAATATAAGAATTCACGAACATCTTCTGCACAGGCACATTGGTAAGGAATTTTTCTTTCCTTTTTCTGAGAGTTTTCTTCTGAAGTATTGACTTTCCATTTCATATCTCAACAGGATCAATTTTATTTCCTTGAGGTATCTTAATTTCTCTCTCCATACACTTTTTTCCTTGCTGAGTCTAACATGAATTTCTGTGAAAAGAATCAATTCAGTGCTGAATTGTCTGGGAAAACTTTCTGGTGTTTTGAGTTGAGCTGGTTCACAGGGAGAGAAAATAACTGAAATTTTAAAGGAAAAAATAAATGTGGGATTTTAGGCCTTTTGCTCAATTTCTATGGCATGTCAAAAACCTGGAAAAGAATTAAATCCCAGCCTTTTCTCAAATTTCAAAATAATTACATTAATAAAATTTGAAGCAGCAAACTTTGTCAATTCCATGGAATGAAGATATTTATAAACTAATATCTAAATAAACATAAAATCTGCATATAGCTCTATTTTCTGTGTAGATTGCATGGGATCTATACTTATGTGGAAAAAGGGATTCAGCGCTGATACCTATTTACTTTTATTTTGGCCTATAAAATAAATTTATTACCATCTATTTAACAAAAACAAAAGAATTTTATTAAGAGGTCAAAATCTGGACCTTCAAACCTGGGATTTTTCTTGTGCATATCAAATTTTTTAAAATTTGATCTTTATTCCAGCCAGTAGGCACAGAAATTAGTATAACGGATAAAAAGATCCAGGAATATCATGTTTTGAATGGCGAACGTTTAAATGGCTGTGCCAGTAATCAAAGCTTCACTTGGAACTGAGCTCTGTTCCGCAATTATCCACAGTGTTAATCAACAGTAGCCTCCATGGCACAGTTTTTTATGACAATTGCATTTTTCAAACAAAATGTGCAGTTCCAAGCATAGCACATCTAGACTTCATTTCCAGTAGTTTATGCATTTTAGGCCTTCCTTTTTAGCTGATGTAGATATAATAAATGTATCGTGAGGCGAAATTATTGCTTACACATTGAATAATGGAGCAGTTGTTAGATACAGCTGGGAAAAAAAAGGACTGATGGGACAATTAAGAGGTAAATACTCTGCAAATGTAGATACCTGCAGTAAATGTTCACACATGAGCCAGTCACTCTCACCTCCCTTGATAATTAAATACATACAATACATACTTCTCACTTGTATTTCATCTACCCCTGAAGCAGGTATATAAAATTCACAACAAATTGCACTTGAGATACACCTATTTCTCTCCATCATGCATAAAACCAGTTTGGATAACTAAATCACATCTGCAGGTGTCTAAAGTCATCTGAGATTAATCCAAGCTAGACAGCTGCACAAACTTGTGCAAAAGTCTCCTTTAGAAAGGCATTGAAAAAAAGTATTTTAAAATCCTTTTGGAAAACACACACAAGCAAAACTCTGTAGAAAAGAGGTTTTTGGCATTGACATTAGTCTGATGCTGAGGAAAATTCATGGAGATCAACTCTGCAGTGTGCTGATGAGTAACTCCAACACACAGAGCTTGTAAAAAATGAAGTGTGAACCTGTTCATTGCTTTGGCACCTGCACACCGCAGGGGAAAGGTTTAGCACCTTCTTGTTCTAAAAATGAGATCTCTTGGTAAAATATAAGCACACGGTGAATATTTGATGGGCAGGTGGCCTTTCTGGTTTTGTGTTGATGCACGTAGATTGTGCTGGGGGTGAAACACACCTGAATGTCAGTGCAGATTCTGCAGAGGAGCTGTCAGGACTTATGTCCCTCAAAGCACTGGTTTATAGGTATGATAGACACTTATCACATTTGCTTTCTTGAAACTCCCCAGGGTGTCCCCACGACACAGAGGATGGCACACGCATCCCTTTGGCTGCAGAGGTTGGGCTCCTAACACGGAACGTGCAGATCCAGTCGGATGTGGCTTGTGCTGGGAGGATGCTGGTGGGACACTTCACAGACTCCAGCGGGATGGAGTTTGAAGGTAGTTGAGATTCACCTGTCCTCATCAACCACACCAGTTCTTCCCAAGAAAGAGGTGCAGGAGCATGTGTGTTTTGAAAGTCAGAACAAACTGACTGTCAGCAANGGTTCTTCCCAAGAAAGGTGCAGGAACACGTGTATCAATTCATGTGTGCTTTGAAATTCAGAACAAACTGACTGTCAGCAAGTATGAAACATGAGCACCACTAAAAATTCATAAATATGGAAGATATTTTAGGAGGGGCTGCTCTGTGTTTTGTGGGGTTTTACTACGGCTTTGCATATATTTATTAACAAATATCCATCACTACTATGCACTGACAAAGTGCCCGCTATTTTATCTCTGAGTGTTAACGTGGTTGTCCTTACCTGTTCTTAAGTAATATAAGCTTTTATTTCACTCCAGTTATCTCATTGCAGGTGCTCTTCGACTCTTAAATATTCAATTTTTGAACTTTGGACCTCCTCAGCTTTCTGCCATTGAATTCAGGAACGTATCCCAGGAGTCCTCAGTGGTGTCATCCAGCATTAGTGGCAGCTGTGGAGCTGGCATTAAAGAAGTCAGGAGCAGTGGGATCTTGTTGCATGATAATGTGATTTTCAACACCACTGGACCTGGCATTGATTTGGAAGGGAAAAATCACTCTCTCATCAGGAATCTCGTTATTCTGAGCAAGCAGCCAGCAGGTTCATTAAATTGGGTTGCTGGCATCAAGGTGAACCTGGCCACCAGTGTCTCCCTTCGTGGCAATGCTGTGGCGGGATCCGAGAGAGTTGGCTTCCATATCAGGGGCCAAGAGTGTTCCCTAGATGGAGAATATTGGAGTGGAAATGTGGCCCATTCGAGTCTCCATGGCTTTCACCTGTACCAGGAAGATGGATTTCAGACCTGCACTAGAATCACAGGTTTTCTGTCCTATAAGAATTATGACTATGGTGTCATGCTCCACCTTGGAGGCAGCGTTATTGTGGAAAACGTGCTGCTGGTGGACAACACCGTGGGACTTCTGGCAGTGGTGCACTGTGTCTATGCCCAGCAATGCTACCTGGGGAAAAAATTCATAGAACTTAAAAACTCCATTATTGTCGCAACAAGCTCGACTTTTGACTGCCTCAGAGACAGGATCACGCCTCACTCAGCTGATCCCACAGCCCAGGACCGACCCCCACGCTATCCTCTAAGAGGCCGTGTTGGGATTTTATGGCCCACGTTTACCACCGTTCCCAGCCAAAGGCCAGAGGATCCGTGGCACAAGACTGGCCACTGTCCAAAAGCCCTGGGAATCATGAAGCTGAAAGGTTGGTCTTCTGCATCCACTGGCCAGACTGTTCTGTCACTGTTTTTCTTCACTAATTTCATTTTTTCCAATTAAATTTGCAGCTTTCTACACCCCTGTCACACAAATGGACATGGTGGAGAAATCAGAGCCTCAGTGAAATTGATAACAGAATTCTTCTACAACTTGATGCAGTTTAATTAAGAAAAAAAATTATATTTTTCACTTCCTCAATCTACTGCAGGATAATTGTTGCCTATAGAAGCTGTGGCTGCCCCATCCCTGGAGGTGTTCAGGGACAGGCTGGACAGGGCTTGAAGCAACCTGCTCTAGTGGAAAGTGTCCCTGGCCAGTGCAGGGTGTTGGAATGAGATGACCTTCAAAGTCCCTTCCAACTGAAACCATTCTTGGATTCTATGATTCGATGATAATTATGTCCCGTGATAATGTACAGATTCTACCTCACACATACCTGCCTTCTGTGTTACTTTTCCAATTGATTCATCTCTCCAACCCACAGTTACCTCTGCCTAAATAAAGATACCAAATCTGAGAAGTGAATATCACACTTTGTATAGAATTGTCACAGAACATAGTAACTGCAACTCAGGGAAGCAGTTATGGCCTTTATTGGTATAAGGGATTGCACAAGAGGAATAGAAGTCTGTTATGTATCCTGGATCTTTGTTTCAAATGAATTTTTCAGTCCCCAGAGCAATATTTGCATGTAGCAGAACCCTGATGGCTGGTTGCAATGGTGGGATCTAAATGCCTCACTGATTTTCATGTCTTTATTCCTCACTGCTACTTACTTTTGCTAGAAAATTAATTATCCCCTTTTTACTGAAGAATAAGAGAGATAAAGACAAATAGACTGGCGCAGAGTGTCACAAAAAATTCATGGCAAAATATGGATTTTGGAGCTGCACAAGAGTTGAGTGCCAGAGCCAAGCATGTGTCATTAAACCCAGACTGTTTTATATTAATCTCTGTCAAGTAGAAAAACCATCCAAGCCAGGTTGTTATTAAACTGTTTCTTATAGATTCAAATGACAAAATATTAACAATTCTTGTTTTTTTTTCTTTCTCAGTTTCTTTCTCAGTTACTATTTCTTTAATTTCATTTCCTATGGGTATGACTTGGTTTATGTCAATTTAGGATATAACTTGGCTACAGAGTTATAAAGCCACATGAAGATCTATGAACAATGCTGTTAGTTTGATTTTAAAATGATTATATGGGAGCAATTTAACATGGAAAACATCACAGGAAAAAAAAAAAATTCTTATCTCTAGTTATGGCACTCTTTTAACCACTTTTCCTTGCTTGATCTTCCCTTAATCCCTGGCAGAAGTCACCTTTACTGGTTTTACAAAGAGCTGCTACAGTGAAGACAGGGATGTCTGTATCATGTCAAATGCTGATCATTTAGGCATCATGCCTCTCATCACAGCAGAGACGTCAAGGATGTTACATGTCAGTGAGAAGGACAAGTTCTACTTTCATCCAACAAGGTAAAATGCTTCATTCTGAACTGTCTTTATTCGAAAAAAAACCCCAAACACCTACAGCTTTGGAACTATCCTCCCCTCATCTCTGCTCTTGTTCTGCTCCTCTCTGACAAAACTGAACAAGCTCTGACATCAAACAAACATGCACAGAAAAACTCAAATACAGAAAAAAAATAAAAAAGAAATGGAAAAGCACCACCAAATTTAGTTTAGGGCAATCTTTTATAATTTGAGTTTCAAATTCCATCAAGGTACATCTCCAGACCAATCCTCTTGGATTTCTCCTTTTCCTGACATTTGTGTAGCAAAAGAAGCCTCACATATCCCGTTTCTCAAACCCCCATCCTGAGCAACTCTGACTTCTCAGCCTCAGGCTACAGAAAATGTCAGGACCTCCAGGAAAAAACCCTGAGACAGGGAATGTCCTTTTGGTCGGGGAAGCGTGGCTTGATTTGTGCCTGCGAGATCACATCAGAAATGTTGATCAGTACCAGGCAGGCTGTGAGATGTCAAATGATTGCCAGAACTGCTCCTGCCCAGGGAGAATATCATCTGTGAGTGTTGAGGAGGGAGGGGAGAACTTCATCTGTAACCTTAAGTCACTGCTGGTTGCAGTGGTTTAGACATACCACATCCCATGGAAACCACATGCCTATTTATTTCTTGCAGTCGCTGAACACAATGCAGAGGCTATGTCAGGAAAGCCTTGAAGTAGCAAAAAAATTCCAGCATGGACTCCACTTGCCAGTCAAAAATAATTGGAGGTGTCCCACACTGCTATGTTTAGAGCCCCTCCAGCCTTCTGCCAGAATTTCTTATTTTATTCTATATTTTTGCTTTTTGCTCTGGGCATTAGTTTGCGTGTAGATTTCTGAGCCCTGTCCAGCTTGTCAGCTCCCATTATGTTTCACTCTTGTATCCATCCCACAATCTTCTGCTAGTAGTGAGCTGCTGAACACCCAGTCCAGTGCGAGAGCTGGTGGTTTTCAGATGTGAGGAATGCACATGGATTACTGAATGCTTCCTTGGGAGGCTGCTGAGCCTCTGAGGGTGGTTACATCTCCCAGTGCTCCTTGTGCAATATCTGCATGCATTTATTTAATCCACCTTTGCAGCTGCTGAGCTTGACCCAGGCTTTGGCTGCATTGTTCTGCTTTGGCATCCTGAAGGGATATCTTGATGGGTATGTCCTGTCAAAGAGAGGATGAGCATTGCCTTGGAGCACGAGAGGAAATAGAAACATCAGGGAATATAGCAAATCCATGAAGCACTTTGCTTGTCCCACTGGTAGACCTAACCAGCAGAAATGCTGGATCTGCTGAGAGATGGTTGAGAACTGAACTGTCAGGATCAGAGGAGGTCTTTGTTCTCTGCCTCTTTTGAGCTGGGTTGACTGCGGGAATCGGCCTTTTTGTTCCTCTGCCCTTACTGCAAATCTCTGCCTATTCAAGGTACCAGCAATAGGGTTTTCTCAGCCTGAGACCAAAAAAATTCTGCATTTTCTTCAAGGTTTAATGTGAATACAGGTAGCAATCTGAAAATGTCTCCATGGACTTTGCTGGAGTACAAGTCTTTATATTGTTTTAAATTCTGCCATGGGTGTGAGATGCTTAGATCACCAGTTCCTTTAAGCTGTGTTGAACCTTTAGTCAATCTGCAATTAAAAGCAATTCAGCTCACTACACTTTAGTGATCCAAAAATTAGGCAAGTGATGTAAAGACACTGACCTCCTTCTGTAGCAAATATAGACCCTTGTTTAGGAAATGGTTCATCTCAACTGTCCCATATTTGTCTCAGATGAGATGAGTTCCCCTCAAAAATCCTGTCCTGTTACTGGTACCTTCCTCTGTGGCAGCCAGTGTTTAATGACCTACACAGAAATTTATAGACTTTTCTGTCTGTTCAAAGCCACTAATAATTACATTGCCTTCCCTACCCGTCAGTGTACAAACCTCTGAAGACACCATGCTCCCCGAAAAGAGATGCAAAGGCTCAAGGAAAGCCCTTTTCAAGGATTTGGATGGAGGTGTCCTGGATCTAGAACCACCTGTCTCTGTTTTCCCAAAGTCAGAATTTGAATGGACACAGTTCTACTCAGAAGCAGGTAAGTGCCCCTGTGCTGATGGGAGTGTTTGTAAAGCCATGTAGATATTTGATATTTGAGCCATGAGATGTGACTTTCACTGAGATCTGCAACTGAGGTTGAGGTGATGGTGGTCCCAGTTGTGTGATTCCTTTCCAGGATGGATGCAGTGAGTTGTGCTGTAGAAGTGTGGGGTGACTCAGTGTGCAGCTGTGTGTCCACCACTTCCACTCTGCCTTCTTGCAGAATCATTTCACCCAGCATCCTTAGCCCCCTTTAGGGTCTGATTCACTAGATTGGATGGTAGACAGAAATTCTTCCCTGTGAGGGTGCTGAGGTCCTGGCAGAGGCTGCCCAGAGAAGCTGTGGCTGCCCCATCCCTGGAAGTGTCCAAGGCCAGGCTGGATGGAGCTTGGAGCAGCCTGGGCTAGTGGAAGGTGTCCCTGCCCATGGCAGGGGGTGGAATGAGATGATTTTTAAGGTCCCTTCCAATCCAAACCATTCTGTGATTTGATGATTCTACCTGCCCCTTGCAAAGTCCTCTCACAGCATTAAGGGACATGTGCCATGAAAACACCACATAACTGCAAAATAATACCAACAATTGGTCCTGTGAGGACTTTCATCCACATCCCACTGAGGACATAATCAAGCTGAAAACCCACTCCAGAAGTTTGACGACCCCTCTCTGTTAAGAAAAGGCCCATTCTGCTCAGTAACCAGTTTCTGAAGGCTCCCACAGCAAGGCTCCATTCTCCTCCTGATTAAAACTCAGCTCTCTGATTCCAAATAAACTCTTTAATTACAATTAGTGTTCCCTGTGCCTGCTGCTGATGGCGGCCATTTTGCTGTAGAGATGCATAGTTTGTGACTCTGCCGGTATGGGAGACTGATGGGAGGGACTGTAATTAATCCTGTTTTCCTTCACACTCTAAAACTGATTAAACACACGAAGAACTTTAATCTTTAAACAAAATGTGCAAGGCTTTTCCTCCAAGGATCCCGCTCTAGCTGGCTGCTTACAGGGTTGATTAATGTGTTGTCTAGATGCAAACACTGATTTTTAGTGTACCTTTTCCACCCTAATTATGAATCACATCCAAGCACTAATGCTCTGGCATTATTACTACTTAGCACCTGCATATTAATGAATATATTTGCATACAAAACCTGGATTTTATTCAGATTCCCACCATTTTTAGCACATCCTAGCACACAGTCATAGGTGTAAGAGGAATCCCCACAATCTAAAGTGCACTGAGGGTGCAACCTTCATTCCACAGGGTTTATCTCCCTGTGTAATGGAGGTAACAGCATATGGTAAATGTTGCCTGCCTCTGAGGCTGTGACGAAATTGCTGTGTTTTCTTTTTGCTGCCCAAATCTGAATGGGGGTATTTTTCCCTTCCCTTCACAAATGTGTGTTAAATTCCTCTTCATTTCTTGTTCTGACCTGAGGTTCCTTTTTGTCTGGAGGTTGACATTTGAAAAGGCAGAGCTTGATGATAAGGTGAATTCATGATGGTTTTCTTCCCTTCTCTCCCTCCTCCTTCTCCTTCTGGAAAGTTGTAGCACTGGGTATTTTTCACAGTGCAGTGCAGGCTCCCAGGATAGACAAATCGGAGGAAAAGCTCAACTTTCCTGCTCCCACTGATCTTCTGCCAGCAGGACCAGGGCAGTTATCATCCCCCTGTGCTGGGCACTGATGAGGCCAAACCTTGAGCCCTGTGTCCAGTTTTGAGCTCCTCACTGCAAGAAAGACATTGAGGGGCTGGAGTGTGTCCACTGAAGGGAAAGCAGTTGGGGAAGGGTCTGGAATATAAGTCCCATGAGGAGCAGCTGAGGGAGCTGAGGTTCCTTAGTCTGGAGCAAAGAAGGCTCAGGGGGACTCTCTACAACTCCCTAAAAAGAGGGATCGGCCTCTTCTCCCTGGAAACTGGTGATAGGTCAAGGGGACATAGCCCCAAATTACACCAGGGATGATTCAGGTTGGATATAAGGAAAAATTTCTTCCCAGAAAGGGTGGTTGGGCATTGGAACAGGCTGCCCAGGGCAGGGGTGAGGCCACCATCCCTGGAAGCATTAAGAAAACCGAGGAGATGTGGCCCTTTTTGATATGGTTTAGTGGGCATGGTGGCATTCATTCAGCCTGGACCTGATGACCTTGGAGGTCTTTTCCAGCCTTGATGATTCTGTAGGGCCGGATTCCCCCTTGGCATGACAATGCTTCAAGGCCAGCGAAGATGGTGGTGCTTTCATACAATTATAAAATCAGAGAATGGCTTGGAAGGGGCATTGGAACTGGACGATCTTTAAGGTCACTTCCAACCCAAACCACTCCATGATTTTATGATTCTATAATACAGATATATATTTATGTTCACTTCAGGCTTCCAGTTTGGCCAATCAGATTGAAATTACTGTCCCTTACCCATTTCTAGATACCCTGATTACTTCATGGAGAGCAAACCAAAACACTCAGTACACTCCAGGGATGCAAAAGCCATGGAGATGTTTTATCAGAATAAGGAATATCACAAAGAAGAGGCTGTGAGAGCCACTGGGGCACAGGGGATCATTCAGAATGATATTAATGCCCCTGAATTCGCAT
This sequence comes from Pachycephala philippinensis, assembly GCA_013397055.1. Classification (NCBI taxonomy): domain Eukaryota; kingdom Metazoa; phylum Chordata; class Aves; order Passeriformes; genus Pachycephala; species Pachycephala philippinensis. The sequence goes on from VWZT01004613.1 coordinate 26,154, forward strand.
GATGTCTTTTATTGAAGGTGCAATTGGTATAGAATTTATGAAATTTATTATTTCTATACCCACTTTTTTCCCCTTTGTTTTCCCAAACTTTTACCCGCTGAGTTCACTCTTTGCTCATAGACCAAGCTTTTTGTTGTGACTTTCTGAAGAAGCAGAATTGCTCCCTTCAAAATGAAGTTTTAGTTTTCTGGATAAACCACAGAATTCAGAAAAAAAAGAACAAAATAGGAGGGAACAGATCCAAGACTTTTGTTACTGTTATTATTTCTAATGCAAGAAAAAAGGAGTAACAACAAAAGTGGGTTTGAGTCCAACAAAGCATAATTACTTTTTAATATGAGAGTGCTTTTTAATCTTTTTTTTTGTCTTTTAAATATAATGTTGCAAAAGTTTAAAATTAAATGTTTTCCAACACCCTCCTCCCTAAATAATTTATGAGGAACTTTCACAGTATCATTTTTCAAATTATCCAAAACAATTTAATGAGTTTAACATGAATTTGTAATTATTTAAATCTCTTTGAGCTGCCATTTTTGGATGACAAAATGTTTTTCTCCTAAAACTCATGTCTAGAGCAAGCCTCTTGCAAAAGAGCTTGGGGCCAGGCCTGGAGCACTAAATGGTTCCATGATACAGGAAATACCAGAATCATAAGCTGTACAGCAAAATTAAGTATAAACAGGAGTGTCTTGTTGAGGAATTAAGGATAAGTGAACAGTATTGTGTATTCTGTCCAGGTTAAAACTCCAAATCCATGAAGGGCAGCTGATACAACCATCCTTGTGTAGTTAAAGACTCAGCCAGTTGCTGGCTTTTTTCAGTGTTCCCAGGACTCTGTTACCACAGTTCCTCACATCTATAATCTGTGGTGACATCTATAATCTGTGGAGACATCTAAGTTCATTGTCTTCCCTTGGTGGAAATGGAGCTGAGGCCCTGAAGCTGGTAGAAGATCCCGCTGTCCTCACTTCTGTTGTCTCCAGCGTCGTCATAGAACCATAGAATTTACAGAACCATAGAATTTTAGAATGGTTTGAGTTGGAAAAGAATCGTAAAGGTCATCTCATTCCATCTCTTGTCATAGGCAGGGACATCTTCCACTAGAGTTCACTAATGTCCTCTCCAGTGAGCAAAGAGAGATTGACCCGTTAGGTGGGTAATACACAGAATCAGAGAGATGAAACCAAGTCTTTCTAGTTTTAGTCTAGGGCCTGCAGACGTATGTTTTCTTCCTGCTGAACAGATACATTCTAGTTGTTTTTTAAAGCAATTTGGACTGAAAAATCATAGAATCATAAAGCAGACCAGGTTGGAAGTGGACTCAAAAGCTCATCTGGTCCACCCTTTTGTGGGAAAGGAGCATTATCTAACACCCTGTACAACTGCATTTTGAAAACCTCAAAATGAGGACGTGATGGAGACTCTACCGTGTCCCTGGGGAGGTTGTTCCAATAAACCATGGAATCACAGACTGGTTTGGATTGGAAGGGACCTTAAAGGTCACCTCGTTCCATCCCCCTGCCATGGGCAGGGACACCTTCCACCATCCCATGTTGCTCCAAGCCCCATCCAACCTGGCCTTGGACACTTCCAGGGACAGGATAACTACAATTATAAACAAACAAACAAAAAAAATTACAACTGTGTTTTGTTTTGTTTTGTTTTTTTTTCAATTATTCTTAAAAAAAACACAGAGAATTTTTTTTAATTGACTCAGCTTTACTGTGAACTTATTGGTCAGAGGATCAGTGTGTTCTGGACAACTGAACTTTTTATCTGACCAGTGAATCATTGAGGTTATGTTTTCCTGTGCCATTTTCAATCTAGACCAACCTAAAGCTGAGAAATTGCTAAGCAGTCTTGCTTGCTCTCTAGAGGTAGTCAGTACATTTTCTAAATCACAAAGAGGAAGGTGTTTAATATGTAAATGCTTGTCTGAAGCAAGTTATGAAGACATTTAACACTCAATTTTATCAAAAGCTATTGTCAAAAACTCTGAAATGTAACATTGAAATTAAAAGTCGTAAATGAATATGCAGAAGTTTGCTGGTTTCATCACAAATAGGATAAAATGTCAGATCTAGGTAAAAACAGACCAAAATAATTCGGGGTATGTGTTGAAGATTTTTGTACAATTTTCTTTCTTCTGGTAAGTTTAATTATTGAATAAAAATCTCAAATAACAGTTGGGGAGGTGTAGAATTTTGAGACACAGGCTGGCAGTAGAAGTTAGGGCTAAAGCTGGGTGAAAATGTTGCACCATAAATATTTAATATTCCAAGGACTATGATTAGTCACACTAGCTATGCATAATCATATTCAGTAATTAAAGATGTCTGAGAAGAGAATGCAGGTTTGGTAGATCTGCAAGGAATGATACAATGCAATATCAGCATTGTTTTCCTCTGGAGCTATTTTTGTTGTTGCAGTTTACAAATAGAAATTTACTTTTTCTGCAATAAATGGCCCATGCAAAATGGGTTGGAAGTAGCAATGGAGGGCATTAAAAGAGTTCTTACCAAGCTATTGTTTTATAAAAACCAAACTTAATATGATCAGAAAATGCTTGTAATTCTTAATTTTCCTAAAAACACATCTCTGGTAAAGATTTCAGCAGACCTTAATTAAGTTAAGACCAAAGCAGAGAATAAAGTTGGGAGGATTTTTGTAATGCTTACAGGAGGACAAAGTTTAAAGTAATCCAAAGGGAAATTAAGTTATTTTTATATCTTTGATGTCTATGTGGTGGCTCATCAGGGGTGAAATGGTTGAACACACTGAAGTAAAGGATTGGCTCTGCCAACGGCAGTACAACAGAGTGAGGGACAATTCTGTGGGTGGAGAATCCACTGGTTGGGAAAGACTAGAAAACAAGGAATGGCTTTAAACTGACAGAAGGCAGGTTTAGATTAGAGTTATGGAAGGAATTGTTCCCTGTGAGGATGGTGAGGCACAGGGAACCTGGCACAGGCTGCCCAGAGTGGCTGTGGCTGCCCCTGGATCCCTGGAAGTGTCCCAGGCCAGGTTGGATGGTGCTTGGAGCACCCTGGGATAGTGGAAGGTGTCCCTGTCCATGGCAGGGGGTGGGACTGGATGAACTTTTTGGAGTCTTCCAACCCAAACCATTCTGTGATTCTGTGATTTGGATGCCACCATGAGACTTCCTTAGGGGACAGCTCTGCCAAGGGAAACCACTCCTCTGCATGATTTCTTTCGGTAAATCATGGAGGAACTGAGAAGAGTTGGGGATGTAGCAAACAAGGTCAGCACTGGGTGGCCTTGTCACATCTCCATTTTGAAATACTCTATATTGCTTTCCCTTACACTCACCTGCATTTCAGTCTCTAATAAACAGCTATTTTCCTTTTGCAGGGATGCTTTTTCCTTAATTCTGAAGCTAGGATGTGTGAGATGAATGACATTGTTCATTTTCCATGTGATCAGCATAAAGCAATGTATATACACACACATTATATATCTGTATATGTACAACTGTATAAGCCTATCAAACCTTATTTCCTTGTTCCCATCAAACAAGGGTATCAAATTCTTTTCTCCTCATGAAGCCAAAAAAACCTTGGGCAAACCCAACCATTTTGCACGTTTATTGCTGTAAATGGAGTTTAGCTTTTTGTGCCACCCTTTCTGCTTCTTTTCTAAATTCCTCAGGTTTTTCAAACAGTTATGCACTGATGTTCAGCTGCATAAAATGTAAAATATGTGTACATATCTATTAGGAATGATTATCCAAATGAATTTTGGAAAAACTGATTATGAAGTCAGGTCCCTGACAATGGGAGATAACCTTGCCCCTTAGGATAGCAATCCTTTTTGAAGATGTGCCAACAAATAGTTTGTGCCTACACTTGCTATCAGAAATTCTTGGCTTCTCCTTTTAGCCTTAATCCCTGAGGATAAAAGAGCAGGTTTTTTATTTTCCAAACTCAACTCCTGTATTTAAGGAGCTGTTTAGAAAAATGTCACCATTTTTAGAGTTTGTGAAAACTCAGAGAGCCTGTTTGCTTCCCTGGGGGCTCAGTGCCCCCAAAACACCACATCACCTTCATTTAGGATTCTAGTTATGGATTTGAAACCCACCTCTCTCCCTTTCTGAATATAAACGTTGTCTGCAACCCAAGCATAAGGTTTTTTAACATTGTTACAAAGAGGCTTCTGTTTCAGTGTAGTGGTTCCTGTGATTCATAAAGAATTGGTGGTCCATGAAACCTGAATAACTGTTGGACACACCACTTATGGATTTATTTAGGAGCCTGAGAGTTAAAGGTGAAAATCATTATTAGGCATGTGGAAAAGAGGACATTTGTAGAATGGCTGGAAAAGTTGGGTGGCTCAGTTGTGGGTAAGAGACCTAAGAATGGCCTTCAAAAATATGAAAGACGGTTGTGGAGCAGAGAGAAATAAATTTCTCCCAAAGTCTGTGCAATCAGAAATAATGGGCTGAAGTTTCATCAGGGTGATTTTAGGTGTTGGGAGGAAATGTCAGAATAAAGACAAAGAAACATGGATGTAGCTTGCCTGAGTGAGTTGTAGAATCCTTATCAGTGGTAACATCCTTAGATAACCAGATAGAACTGATCTTTTCCTGAGTGGGTGGAGGATGGATCAGATAAGTTCAAATGGCCCTTTCTGCACCTCTTTTCAAAATTCTGAAAGGATACCCATGGACTTCAGGAATCTTTGGGGTCTGACTGATTTATGGGGCAAAGGCTAAGATATTGTGAGACAAAAATTTGGTAATTAAGGCTTTCTAAATGCTTCTGATGAAGACAAAGAGTGACCACTGGGGAGGAAAGAGAGGTGGTCTCCCAACTCATGTGCTTGGTTCCTGTCATATGGACTGCCTGTTCTTGTGGAATGCCAATTGGCTTGAAAGGTTGTACAATATGTAAGTGTAGAGATGAGTCTCACAGAAAATGGTATACAGGGTCTGAGCAGAGTTTACAGCACCAGGGAAACAAAACTGGCACAGGTTGCCCAGAGAAGCTGTGGAAGCACCATCCCTGGAAATGTCTGAGGCCAGGTTGGGTGAGGCTGGGAGCAACCTGGGATAGTGCAACGTGTCCCTGCCCATGGCAGGGGATTGGAATGAGCTGATCTTTGAAGTCCCTTCCAACCCAAACCATTCTATGAATCTCTTCCTTATCTGGGACCTCTCTTCAAAGCTCAGTTGCTCAGACAACCTTCATATTCTCCCAAGGAACTGTTTCATTCTTATTTATCATTCCTGCTTTGGTGATGCCCGCAAATCTGAGTCAGTCGCTGGGTTTTATTCCTACAATATACCACCCAGAAAATTTTCCAGCATCTTCTGGAAGAATCACAGAACAATTTGTGTTGGAAGGGACCTTAAACATTATCTTTTTTTGACCCCTTGCCATGGGCAGGACATGTTCCACTATTCCAGATTTCTCCAAGCCCTGTCCAACCTGGCCTTGGACACTTCCAGGGGAAGTGGGGGAAGCCACAGCTTCTCTGGGCAGCCTGTGCCAGGACCCCACCACCCTCACAGGGAACAATTTCTTCCTAATATTCAATCTAAACCTATTCTCTTTGCATTTGATTCTGTTCCCCCTTGTCTTGTCACTCTATGCTCTTGTCAGTAGCCTCTCTCCATTTTTCTTGTTGACCCACTATAAGTACTGGAAGGCCACAATTAGGTCATCCCAAAGCCTTTTCTTATCTAGGCTGAACAATCCCAATTGTCTCAGTGTTTCCTCATAGCAGAGGTGCTCCATCCCTCTGATCATCTCGGTGCCTCCTCTGGACTCTCTCCAACAGGTCCCTGTCCTTCCTGTGCTGGAAATCCAGGGCTGGAGGCAGCTCTGCAGCTGGGGTCTCACCTGAGTGGGGCAGAGGGGCAGGGTCACTTCCCTTGTGCTGCTGCCCACGCTNAAGACTAGGATGGGTGGGGGGGAAGAAATGTAAATTGCATCCTGCAAGCATAACTATATTATTTCCCTTAGATCTTAGAGACATATCTATAATCCAACCAAACTGCTGAGTGGGAGTTTGCGGAGCTTTACAGGGGAAGCTCCGCATTTTGCAACAATTAATTTTGCAGAGGAAGCAGCCTGTTTAAAGACGCCTGCAGCAGTCACTAAAATATGTGTTGTTTTTCAAGGCCACCAGACACACAGTTGGCTAGGTTGGCTAATAAACAAAACAGCAACGCAAAAAAAAAAAACAGCCTCGTGGGGTTTGCAGGAAGAAGGGATGAGAAATAAAATGAATAATGCTTACCTGCTAGGGGTGGGTGAAGACTATAATTGTTTAGCCCCCAGCAGATCCCTGCAAGGGTTAAAAATGACAAAGATATTAGTTGGTGACTGCTAAGATTGTTGGTTTGAAGCTTTGGGCAAAACGCAGACTGTTATTTACCGGACTTGGTCGATTTACTTCTTAATGCAATAATGACCTGTGAAATGAAACGTGAGCTAGACAATTGTTCCTCATTGTTTCCAGTAAAACATCCTTTCATACCCCATTAAACCACCATTAATTCCATTTGAAAGAGAAGCAGGCACAAACACCAAGGGATATCTCTTTCTTTTCCTCTTTTTCTCTCTTTGTGGGACTGATCAAGACCTCTGGACAGAAAAGCAGCTTTTTAACCCATTTTAGAGGGTGTTGGGCATCCTGTGGGGGACACATTTCTGAATGAACACCACGGAGGTCTGGCACTGGATTGGCACCCAGCGGATCACATTCCTGAATTTTGCAGAATGTATCAGCAAATCTGGCGAACACTGTCAATTTATTGGTGTTTATACGTCAGGTTTCTGTCTCTTTTCAGGCTGGCTTTCTTCAAGCATGAGTTTTATGTAATCGTGCAGTGTATGTGCAGGTATATGTGTACATCATTTCTCTCCCAGTCCTTTTAAACACATTTTTAATTTAAAATAAAAGTAGTAGATTTGTAAGTCCTCATGGTAATAGATTCCTACAGGTTAAAAGAAGTTTCAGTCTGTGAAGAAAAACTCTGTGAGTGAACCTCTCTGTCCCCCCAAAGCTGGTTATCCCTTTGGAATCCATTTCTTGGTTACCAAGAAATGTTCTCTGGAGAGAAACTCCGGTTTTGTATCTCAACTAAAGGAAAACCTTTTGCACACTGGTTCATGCCCAGGAATCCAGCCACAGCTCTGTTGTAAAGCTCTGGTTCCACTTTGCATGGAACTGGCTTCTTTACCTCCTGATTCTCCTCTGCTGAGGCATTGAAAGATGCGTTGATGCTGCACTGAGGGACGTGGTTTAGAGGGACTTTGTGGCATTACATTTACAGTTGCACTTGATCTCAGAGGCCTTTTCCAAAGCCAAACCTCCACAGCCTTCCCAATCAGTAACCAAATTGTCTCCTTGCTGCCCTTTGGCCTTACCTGACACCTAGACCAAGGCATTTAATCAGTTCTTTGGCAGGTGTTGCCCACCTGCAAGGAGGTTGCCACAGATCAATGCCCTTGATCCAAGAGTACCACTGATTTTATGCGATCAGTTTGACAGCCCATACTGTAACCTTCCATCATATTACCTGCTTTTCACTTGCTTCTTCTTTTATATTTTATTTTATTTCATACGCTATACTTTTATGTTATTTGCTACACTAGATGCCTTTCTTTTTCCCTGATAGATTTATGCCTGGGGAAAGATTTTGTCTAAAAGTTTGCTCTGAAGTGCTGTTCAGCTGCAATGAACAAAATGAAGCTTTCTTTTGGTGTGTGTTAGAAAACAAATCTCTAAACTCTAGAACCTATGGGCTTGCAGTAGAGGTTGAAGGTTATCAGGGAAACAATTCTATGGCCAGTGAATTATTTTCTGTCCACAGTCCTTGTGAAAAACTGTGTCCAGAACTATTTATGAAAATAAACTGCTGAGATTCATTATCTTCTCATGTTCTTTGTAAGACCTAAGCCTTGTCTCTTGCTTGTGAAAATTTCAGTTCCTGCTCTGCTGCACTGTTTGAAGCACAGACATTAAATGCTTTCCTGAGTATTTGGAGCCTCAAATCCCACATTCTAGTTCGTTGCATCTGCTAATTAACAAAAGAATTCTGGGCATTTTGTGACCCTTGTTGCTGCCCAGGGGCTGTCCCCAGGAGGCAAACATGTGTTGTGTCCTGACTTTACAGACTGGATTGGGCAGGAGCCAAGGGATTACACAGCCTCCTCTGGGGTGGAATGGAGAAGAGACCTCAAAGTTTAACCAGCAACAAGCATGGCACCCACTGGGAAAAAGCTCGTTGGGTTTTGATTCACCAGCCTTATTATTAAAGCACCTAGCACCGTTTAGCTTGCGTAGTGTTGAGATTTTTTTGTGTGCCTATAGGTGACTCAGTGATTATTTATATAATCAAGTTTCACTTACCAAAAAAAAAAAAAAAAAATTGTGTAAGTATTTAATTGCAATTAAATTGCAGAGATGGAGAATGAGAAGTGCAAAATCCCTTGTCACGCATAAGAAGAGCAATGACCTGGGAAAATAGATATCTTTTTTCCTTTCAGTTTAATTCTTCCTTCGTAGCCCTGCTCTGATTCAGAGCGAATCACGGCGATCTGTTTGTGTGTATGCAAACATTTGTGTTTATATACACACAGGCACTGTCCTCGCAACTGTTCTTGGGAGCATTTAATCATTTTTTCCTCTTATCTTCCAAATATTAGCATTTAATGAAATACACATTTCCTTCATTTATTTTGAACCTACTCCAAGGCCAGCAAATACCAGAACCTCAACTGTTATGACAGGATAGATTCTTTATTGGTTTGTTTTCTTTTAATTCTTTCTGTTTTCACTGTGATTTTTAATTTTTTTTAAAAAGATTGTAGACCCTTGTGTTCCAGCCCAAGGAACCTGGCTTCCAACTGAGGTACACAAATATGTCCAAAAAAATGTCCCTGAGACCCATGCAATGCAGACAGCTGTGCAGCAAACAGGAAATTGAGGAAGTCAGGTTCATCAGAGACACAGGATTTCCTTCGTGGATGTTTCAGATAAAGCATCTTTAATTTTTCCATGCTGGAGCAGTGCTGTAAAAGAGCCATGAGAAAAGCAGGGGAATTATCACTGTGTGCTTTGATGTCAGGCATGTGAAAGTATAGCTGAAAGACAGGTTTTTGTGGGGACAATCACACCTTGGCCATGTTGACACGGCCTCTTCCAGGCAAACTCTGGCTTGTCTGTGATCCGGGCTGGCAGGACGTGAATCAGCTCTGAACCAGGAGCTGGGTCACTGTGACACTGAAGAGCAGGACTGCTAAGGATGTCTGAGCAACTGAGTTTTGAGGAGAGGTCNGTGATTCCAAACTAGTTTGAGTCCCCTATGAAACACTGGGAAAAATTACATACTAGTAATTATCAGTGTTCCTGTGGCATTGCTAAAGCGGGCAAGCACTCAGATTTTGCCTTTGTGACCTTAGCTTGCCTTGCTCTCCTCTTCGTGCTTTAAAGTTTTGACAGTCTTTGTCTGCTTTGACAGATTTCATGATCACACTAACAAGTAAGAAGTTTTGACTCATTTGGCCCAAAATGTAATTGCTCTGGAGATGACTCAGGGCTGTGTGGTACCACATGTTTGTATAATAGAGAAGGCTATGGGGAGACCTTATTTTGGCCTTTCAGTACTTAAAAGGAGCTTTCAAGAAAGATGAGGACAGACATTTTAGCAGGTCCTCTTGCAAAAGGGTTGATGGTTTTAAACAAGAAGGTGGTCGACTTAGATTAGATATAAGTGAGAAATTTTTACAATGAAGGTGGTGAAACACTGGCGTGGGTTGTCCAGAGAGGTGATGGCTGCTTCATCCCTTGAAACATTCAAGGTCAGGTTGCACAGGGCTCTGGTGTAGGTGGTCTCAGGTGATATTCTTCAACCATGAGGGTGGGAGGGCCCTGGTACAGCTTTCCCAGAGAAGCTGTGGCTGCCTCATCCTTGGAAGTGTCCAAGGCCAGGTTGGACGGGGCTTGGAGCAACCTGGGATAGTGGAAGGTGTTCCTGCCCATGGAAGGAAGTTGGAACTGGATGACCTTTAATGTCCCGTCTAACTCAAAGCATTCAAGGATTCTGTGATTCTATGACATGCACACCAAAAACCAGCAGGAAGTGCAAAACCATCCATCCCAGTTTCAACCAGAGTGCACTCAGGACAACGACTTAATAGAGCATTTTAGTGAATGGAGTTACAAGTGTTGAAAGCCTGGGCCAAGAGGTTGCTACACACAAAAGCTGCGTTTCACAAGATAATTGCTGAGGCAAAACATGCAAAGTCTTTGTTTATAAAGCATAGCTTTGATATGGATGTCATCACTCTACCAAAGTTCAAAGCTCGTGTGGTTGACACTATGTGCACCATGGGGTTCTCAGGATATGTAGCATGAGTATAATATAATGCTTAGTTAAAATAATTAGTTGAAAAGAACATATTCATTTCCTAGTGAATTTTTGGAGAAACAGATCAGTGCTTTGGAAAAAAGAAAAGCTATTAACTGGCATCGTGTGTAAGAAACTGGAAAATAAATATTTTCATCTGGGGTAGTTATGTTGAATAGTCAGTTTTAGATCATGCCAAGAACATGCTTATTAACTTAACATGTAAAAATTTATATTCATTTCAATATACAACTATGTAAATATATTATGATAAGACATAAATATATTAATGAATATATATGATTATAAAATCATTCCACATTCTCTGGTTGCTGGGACAAGAGACGCACAACCAGTGAGGCAGCTACCACAGCATCAAAAGACGCTTTTGAAGAACTTTTCAATGAAAAAGGGTGGGTTTTTTTTTTCTTCTCTGTTATAGGCGTGTTAAATTGACAACAGCATCTCAACTTCTCTTAGAAAATAAGTTATCAACACAAGGTAATCTTGCAACTGCAATTTGCCCCACAATGGAAGTCATGGACCTAAGCAATATGTTGGACTTCTGTGTCCTTGCTTTTTTTCTTGCCTTTGTCTTTCCTATCCCTTTTTCCAAATTTGGGTAACTGACCAATAATTCTAGTTTCAAAAGGCCTTGTTTTCTGGTTGCTTGGTTAAGGCAACTTGAATTAAAACTTTGGCATAGATCTTTCTTAAGAGATCAATATAGAATTTAACCTCTATGTTTGACAAGCTAATTGGCCAAGGTTTAAAACCATCAGTTATGCAATAAAGCTGTATGCAATTAATTAAAGGGAGCTGATTATTTTCAGTCGGGCTCTGTTCCTGAAACATTCTCCTACTCACTAATAAACTTTGTTCCTGCGGTGGTTTTTCTGAAATTAATAAGCACATTGCAAAGCCAGGGTAAGCCTGTCTCATTGTTTGCTTCCCGTGCTCACCAGGATGCAACAGTTACTGGACTGAAAATGAAGTTACGTCCCTATAAGCTCCATATTGCAAGAACAATATTTTATTCTCCTCTGTGGAACTGATAGAATCACAGAATCCTTTAGGTTGGAGAAGTCCTCTAAGGTCATTGAGTCCAACCATCACTGCCAAGTCCACCAATAAACAATGTTCTTAACACTGAACACTTCCAAGGATGGTGATTCCACCACTCCCTGGGAAGTCTGTTCCAATGCCTGACCATCACTTCAGTGAATGAAATTATAGAATCAGCTGATCAACAGCACCAAATGGCTTCAAGATTGTACCAAAAACAAATATGAAAGAAATTGAAGATGCAGCTCTGTTGCATAAATATTCAGTGAAGAAAATACTTGGCAAAAATTCCCCTAGCAGCTGCGAGAATCCTTGGATCTTCTTGGACCTCTTGATGCACCTTGTAATAAATTGCTTAAGTTTTCTATCCATGTTTTACTCTGAGGAGTAACCACAATTAAAAGCACATTGGAGCAGGGCTGGGTTTACTCTGATCTCTGTGCCTTAGGAGATGGACACAACTGCTTTCTTTTCATCTCTGGAGAGGGAGCTAAGGGATAAAGCAACAGTAGGATGTGTCAGGAATGAAGCTGGGTTGACCTGCCCTTGCTGTGGGGTGAACGAATAGGCTGTGACACTTGTTGAGGACTTTTCCAGGTCTTTGAATAATAGAATCACAGAATGATTTGGGTTAAAGACCATCCAGTTCCAACCCCGTACCATGGGCCGGGACACCTTCCACTGTCTGACGTTGCTCCAAACCCCATCCAGCTTGGCCTTGGACACTTCCAAGGATGGGGCAGCCACAGCTTCTCTGGGCACCCTGTGCCAGGGCCTCACCACCCTCACAGGGAACAATTTCTTCCTAATGCCTAATCTAAATCTATCCTCCTTCAGCTTAAGGCCATTCCCTCTTGTCCTATCATGCCATGCCATTGTAAAAAGTCCCTCTCCAGCCTTCTTGTACTCCCCTTTTAGGTACTTGAAGGCCACTACAAGGTTTCCCTGAATCTAGAAGTTATTATATACTATTAGACCTGGACGTAGAACCACTGGGAGTAATTTTCTCATTGCAGGAAAAGTATGTGGTGTTCTCCTTCGTGTTTGAAACCACAGAGTAAGACATCTTAATCAGCTTTAGGGAAACTATTCTGCCCAGCTGCCTGTGCAATCAGCTTCAGGCTGCTTTGGATCCTTGTGCAGGGAGAGGAAGCTGCTTTCTCCTTTCCCTCTCTGGACCACAAGGATACACACTTCCTCAGCCACTCAAATTTGTGTCTGAAGGAAGAAGGAAGAAGGAAGCCCAGTGGAAGTCGGTGACTACACATAACTAAAACCATCCCTTGCTCTTGGAAAGGCTGAGGCTCTCTGGAAAAAGCTCTGACTCCATGTGTGCCTGAAGAGCACTCCAGAGAAAAGAACCCCAAACCAGCCAGAGCTCAAGGACTGGTGCAGGGCTGCCTCCAACAGTGTCCTGCAAACAGGAATCCTACAGAACTCCAGATAGGGCTTAAAAAATCAGGTTCAAATTTTAGTATGTTTTTAGTGTAATGTTGGAGACAGTGGTTGCTTTGGGAAGAATAACCAGCATTTATAGGCTGATTTCTTTTCTCACACCCCCTGTTTCCCAAAGCAGCTATTAATTCAGGATAGTTTGACCTGAAAGTAAAACAAATTCCTGTACTATTTGTTTATGTATCCTGTCTCACCCACTCTTTTATCCATTCAAACCTCCAGTGGCAAAATGTCCCAAAATTTGTGACTGACAACTTTTGGGCACGATGTGATCCTTAGGAATTCTTATTGATAGTTTATATTATTGCAGACTGAACAAGTCACTTGTGTTCTCTAACATATTCAGATTTTGGATGTTTTCTGGGTTTTTTTACTGTTCTTAGCAAAGTGAGTGTGGGTCCCAGTTCAGTAGAAATCAGTATAGAAGTTTGTTTGTTAACTTTGATTTTATGTAGATGTTGTTTTCAAAGAAGCTCTTTGTAACTAATAACTCTTCACTACAACCCTGGAAGGCTCACAAGTTATGGGATCATGGTCTAGGCAAGAGGGTGGGTGGGAAAAAGTCAATAATAACACCAATAAAAAAGCCATATTTCTGATCAAAGCAACAAGTGCTTGAATAAAGATTATATTAAAAAGAGAAAAATGTAGAGGTCTTGTTAAAACCTTTGGGTTAGTGTCCAGTTATGTGGATTTTCCCTCTAGTGCTTATTCTGGCATTCATTAAACCCTGATAAGTTACATAGAAACACTTGAAAGAATGATTAGAAATGCTATGTGTGAATAATAGAATTGCTTAAAGGGAAATGGAAATTCTTAAAGGGAAATGCATACTGACATGGAAAGTGAACTCATGCAATTTTCTCATTGTCCAGGGTTATTATCTTATTCTTCTTATTTTGAGGGTGTTGAATTTGTATCTTTTTATATTCACAGTTTGGGAGCTGCTTAGGGAAATAATATTGCTGCAGTGGGATTCAGATATGATGAAGGTTTTTCAAAAAGCAAAGTATTTTTTTCATGTGTCTTTCTTTGAGAAGTTTAGGCTAGAGTTTGGGGGGGAAGAAAATAAAAAGAAAAATTCCAAACCAACAAAGGGCTTTCCTCTCCATTCTCCCATGCTCTCAGGGTGAAAGTCCTCATAATTCAATTTCAGATGACTTTGCACAGGTGTTTCACGGTAAACAGGACCAACAGAGTCCATCTTTGCATGGAAAGGGGATCTTGCCAACAGGAATGACAAGGGAACCCTTCGTGTTGCAGGAAATGATGCAGCCAGAACCTTCAGGAGGCTCTTTGCTTCAGTAAAGGTTTATTTCTTGTTTACTTGATGTTGCTATTTAGACAAACAGAGTGTTAATGGCTACAATGGCAAGCACTTGAAGGTTAAACCAAAATTAACTTGCTGCCACGAGAACATGTTCTATTCCTTTGCTCTGCTCTTCATGTTACAGAAATAATATATCAGCACTGAGGCAGAGGGGAGCAGAGCTGATCCTGTGGTTGAATTAGGAAGTCAAGCTATAAAAGCCCTAATATAAACTGTGGGATAATGAGATGTGAGAGGATTTTCTGAGGTCCACTGCTGATCACATCGTGTTTGTTTAGTAAGATGGGAGTGTTTTCACTGAGATGAAAGCTTAGATTTCATTGAGAGAAGTTTCAAAACCAACCTTCAATACTTTAAACCACAGTGATTTAATGGGACATGGAAAGGCATTTTCTAAACCATTCTGAGGTTTTTTGCTCTACATGAGCTATATGTGGGTATAACACTGACATGCCATTCCTTGCCAATGTTATCCAATGGAATCTGAGAAGTGTTATTCCCTTGTATTTTATTTTTCAACAGTGCGGTCAAAAAAAATCTCCAAGTCAGAGAATGAAATCCTGCACCTCTGATCTCAATGTCTGTGTTGACACAACTCTCAAAGAAGGGTCTGTGGAGAAACTCAGGACTCAGTGAGCTCCCAGATCCATCCACCTTTCACCCCACAGAAACCACACAGGTAGATGATGGCAGTGTAGAAATACCTGAGGTCACCCACGGACAACAGGTCCCAGGTCCTTCATGATCTGCAAAACTTTCAAGCAAACTGAGGCTCGGAGAATCACATGTGCTCTGAAAAGTGGTTTTCCCTTATTCCTAGGACCTATAATTCCTCTTTATTGCTGCTGTGGACTGTGGGTCGGTCAGGTCTTAGGGGAGACCTTGCAGTGTGCCAAGAAGAAGGTGTAGATGTATCCTAAATGTGAGGTACAGGGTTAGATTAACTTGCTTTTCCAAAGAGACATTCAAGTTAAACTCAAAATATTCACCTTGCCTAGCTGAAAAAATGTCTTTCTCCCTAAAACTGGTGTCTAAGATGCATAAATTTCCCATGCAAGGTGTTGATTTCTCCCAGCTGAAGGAGCCAAGCTCAGGCGCAGACACTCATGTCAAAACACACAAATGTATAAACTAGATAAAAAGCCAGACCTAGGAGAAAGAATTGCATGGAGACTATTTCCCATGTGGTCAATGGGGATGTTCTCTGAATTGGTTTTGTTAGACTCCATCACAATTTTGCCAGTGAAAATGTAGTACTGCAAAACCATGGCCTTCTGAGGATGGCACTAGACATCAGGGTTGGATTTTCCAGTGAAATCTAGAAGAGAGACTCAGCTCTTTCAGACTGGAAAGGTATGTGTGTGGGGGGGTTTAGATTAGATGTTAGGAGAAAATTCTTCCCTGTGAGGGGGGTGAGGCCCTGGCACAGGGCGCCCAGAGAATCTGTGGCTGCCGCTGGATCCCTGGAAGTGTCCAAGGCCAGGCTGGATGGGGCTTGGAGCAGCCTGGGATAGTGGAAGGTGTCCCTGCCCATGGCAGGGAATGGAACAAGATGATCTTTAAGGTCTCTTCCAACCCAAACTGGTCTGTGACTCCATGATTTTACTGTTACCACTTTCCCACCAATCCCTGGGCTAGTTCAGTATCAAATTTTAGGTAGATTGGGCTATTTCAGCAATGTATTGAGGTGATTGATGAAAACTGCATAAAGCTCCTTCTGTCACCAACACATTTATGCAAAAATTGAGCAATATTAATTAATTATATTCTGCATTCTTGTGAAACCAATACCATTCTTAGTTTTTCTGTTAAAAAAAAAATTAATCTTAACCTTAAAATACACACCTTAAATGTGTATTTTAACTGAATGTACTCATGGCATGTTATGTATTTTTAATACCTAAAATAAAATTTGAATACATATATATACACATATATATATATTTAGATTATAAGATAATAATAGATAGTAGATGCATAACAGGGTTCTACTGCCTTTGGTGTACAGATCATGGAATAGTGAAGCTGTCTCTTTCTTTCTTCCTGCTGCCACAATCCTTTTGGTCACCGTCACCCCCCTGCAATCCGGTGATCTAAAACACAAGGACTGGCAGTGACAAAGCATCAGAGGGAAGCTAAAATCCGTGTGGCATGTGACATAGAGAAAAGGTCACATTGCCCTGCATCAGCCTTCTCTTAAGTCAAATTAATTAATGGTTCTTTTTTTTTCTAATTCAACTGGATGGGCCTCCAGGCAAAGTGCTATTTGTAACGGGACCATGCTCTGGAGTCACCCAGCCTGGTGCTGGCTGTGCCCCTACATGTCCCCATGTCTTCAGGCCAGGAGGCATCAGCTCAACACTCCACTCACTTTTCAGGTGTGTGCATTGCTCCCAAGTTACCTGACAAAGGGTAATAATGAGCTTGATCTAAGTGACTTGCCACTGAAAATCCGAACACTGGCATGAGCACTATGGAGCAAAGCAGACAGGACATGCAAAGAGTCTCAAATGAGAAGCCACAATAATTTCAGCTTTCTCTCTTGTGAACGTGCAATGGATTCCTGGTCACAAAAGGAAAAGAATCACCTCAAAAGAGGAAGAGAGATTGAAACAAAGAGGCAAAATACATCCCTGGTCCTTGCTGAGGGCAGGTCTCTGACTGAGCAGCAGTGTGTGCCTCTTTACTCAGCTCTGCCTCCATCTTGGCTGGGCTGTGGTTCATGATATGGTTTACTGGGCGTGGTGGTGTTTGGTGAAGGTTGGACTTGATGATCCTGGAGGTCTTTTCCAACCTGAACAGTTCTATGATTCTGTGAGTCTGATTCTATGATTCTATGATTCAACAATTTTATGAGTCTATGATGTGTTAGTGTCCTTTTCACCGTGTGCTGTGCACAGGTGTTCTTGGCTGAGGCGGTGTCCCTGACACTGGACCTGGCTGGGGTCCTCCTGAGGGGCCTGACCTCACAGTCCCATTGTCCTACTCTCTGTGGGTACATTTACACACAGCCTCAGCCTGTGCTTCTGACTCCTCCTGGCACTGATGGAGTCTGCTGTGGATGAGCCCTGAGTGTCTCTGAACTTGTGCTCAGAACAAACGTTTCTTTGCCCACAATGTCGCATGGTTAAATATACAGCCAGAGGTTTTACTGAGGTTCACAGTTCTCATCCAAGGCAAGGGCTCACACCAGACTGTTCTCTCTAAAAACCACAGGTGGTAGAGTCCTGGTGGTGTAGCCACTCCTCACCTATTCTGACTCTTTCTCTTGCATTTGCTCAGTGTGTCTGTAAGAGGATTTACACAGCTTGTTTGTGACTGTGAGGCTTCAGGGACACATTTGTCATCCACTGTTGGCCAGACCATCTGGATTAGAGGGATGCCCGTGTGTGGTGAGCTGACTTGGTGGCACCACCAAGCATCTGACTGCTTCCCACAGTTAAATGTGGCCAGAAACCCACTGAACTCATAGATTAGGACTGACTGTTGAAGACCAGAGTTCAGTCCAGCTGCATCAACCTAAAGAGACACAAGCTGAGCAGAGACAGGAAATTATTCCCAGGTTTGCTCCTGAGGTGACTCCAGTCCTCCCAAGCTTATCCTCCCTGTATTAACGAAGGTTGCAGTGGGCAGGCAGGTTCTTCCTCAGCTGTTGTCAATCTATTGCCTGTTTCCACCAGGGAAACAACAGCCAGGAGATGATTAAATAGTCCCTTCCTTCTCTTCCACTCAAGTTCGAAGCCTGCTCTTGCAATAAACAGAAGGCACGCACCAACAACTTGGTTTCCTGCCCCATCCAGAGTAGTTTGAATAATAACCAGAAATGGGGTTTTTTTCACTTTAAAAATTTTTCTAGTCCAAGGAAATATCAGTGTTCTAGTGAAAGGTGTCCCTGCCCATAGCAAGGGGCTGGAACTGGGCAATATTTAAAGGTCCCATCAACCCAAACCCCTGTGTGACTCTGAACTTCCAAAGCGTGGTGATGTTCAGCAACCTTCAACAACGCCAAAAGAAGGCCAAATATTTCACACAGAGTCTGCTTGGTCTTTTCCTCTGAGTGTGAACTCTTCTCTCAAACAGGCCCAGAAATTATCTGGGCTGCAGGTTTCCCTGTTCATTTCCCTAGGTTTGGGATACCTCTTTGACTGATGTGGCCTGTGCCCTCTGTTAAGTTTGCAGGTAAATTTGTGGGCACAGAAGCACTCTCCAGGGGCAGAAGTTCAGGTGGACAGGGGTGATGCCCATGCTAAGATAAATAAAATCACAGAGATGCAATCCACTGCTCTGCAAAAATGTTTACCACAGCCCCTAGTATGCTTTTGTCCTGGGCCAAGTAATACTCTCCCAAACAATTCTTGGGTTCTTGGGTGCAGTTTGGGAGTTTGTGTGTGCCAAGGAAAATTCCCAGCTGGTCTGGTGGATGAATCCATCCTGGTTTTAAAGCTGAGATAGTTTAAAAGATGAATGCAACCAGATCATGTCAGTTGGCCTCCGTGTCTGGGAATACTCCTGGGCACTTTTAATTTACTAGTGAAGATGTAGCCAGAATGTCTCTTCAGGACTACCCATTACTTAAATATCTGTGTTGAAGCAGATTTCTTTTGCACTAGTCTGATTGTATCCCACTGCCTCTGGTTGTAAAGCTCTTATTTTTCCCTTTTGGCTGCCGTAACTAATCTGGGACGTGATCTGCTGTCTTCATAAATGTGTGCTGTGTGGGTTTACTTGGTCTTCAAAATGCTCAGGTTCCAAGAGCTGCTGTTTCCTTACCATTTTCCACCTCTGAGGTGATTAAGCAACTCTGACTATAGTGAATTAAAAGGCATCCTTTCTCTTTTCCATGTGTTACATGTTTTGAACAGTTTTTGTTCTTTTTTGCCTTTTTAGGGTTTCTCATCTATATTTAGATAGTCAGCAAAGTCATTGCTGACTCTGTTGAAGTATGGAGAGATGGTAATGAAAAACCTCATGGTGGCAACCTCATTTTTAACTCTACCAGTGCCTCCTATGCTCCTGAGTGGCTTGAAATTGGACAAATCCTCATCCCTGGAAGTGTTCAAGGCCAGGTTGGATGGGGTTTTGAGCAACCTGGTCTAGTGGAAGGTGTCCCTGCCCGTGGCAAACTCTTAGTGTGGCCGTATATATAATTATTAAAATCCCTTTTGCTCCAGACCAGATTTGTTGCATCCATATTGGGATGGTCACAAATCATATTAAGCCTCAGACAGTTCCTAGGCACAGTTTTGGTCAGTGCTAGCTGACCTAGACAAAAAAACATGCCAAGCACTGTTCTAAGAATGTAAAATATTTGTGATTGAGTACTAGGGCTAAGGCATAAACCTTCATAAGTGTGGACATAGCCTCAGTGTACCTCTTTTAAAGACTAATGGAAAATGTCTGTATCCCACTGTGTCCCAGAAGGTGGAGTTGAGCCTGGAAAATGTATGATTCAAGCTTTTGAGACTTTTCATCATGGACAGCATGTTTAACATGCCATCCCTACCCTAACCCTAGACAAAGAAAAGTCTCTGTGGCAGTTCATACATTTATTCTGTTTATTTTTCTGTCCTTTATGAAAGAAATTCAGCTCACCAAAATCTCAGACATTGTTCCTGGCTTCAATACTCATAGCTAAGTTCTGAGATGTTCTGACCCTCTTCAGTCCCCACTGGCACTGCTAATATTGAGAATTATTCCTCCTCGTATGAAAGAAGTTTGGTTTCTGAGAGTAGAAGATCTGAGAGGTTACAGTTCCCCTCAAATCCTTCTTATTGATCTCTCAAATGTGGAATAAAAGCAAGAGCATTGGAAAATGAAGCAAAGGAAAGGGATGATCAATGCCTTCCTGTTCTTTCAGTGATTTCTGCTGCTTAGAGCAGGGAGAAGAAAGATTTGGGAAATACAAGAGATGCTTGAGCAGCCTTCAAATTGGCAATTTTTGGTGCTGCTTGCTCAAATTGTATGTAAGGTAAGAGCCAGAACTATTCTGGTTCACAACATATTCTATGAAGAGATTTCTTGCATGAAGTGCCTTTACACTTCTCTTACATGTCTTTTCACTTGTTATTAAGTTGACAGAATCGAGATCTCAGTTTTGGTCATTGTTCCCAAACTTACTGTATGATTTGGGATTACCTGGGAAAATATTAACTACCTGGACTAGAATTATGTGAAGAATCTGATTACTGAACTGGACTGTAGCTGTCAGGTCCTTGGAAACTCTTTCTTCAAGCAGGAGGAGGTGAATTGCCATGCTGGAATTAGAGGTTGGACCTGATGTAGGTCCCTGTAGGGCTCAGCTCCTAAAAGGTATATCTCCCTTTCTCTTCCTGATGTCTTTCCTCCTTCCTCTAAGCCATCTGAGGAGGATCTCACTGACAGCTTTTTGAAGCAGAGCAAAGGGGAGTCCTATCTCCACAGACCCCTGGCCATAGAACCATCCAGACAGATAATCTTAACTCACTCTCGCTCCGGAGCAGCTCTGTCAGTTTGCACAAGCCATCAGGATAATCCCTAAACAGTCATGGAGACACTGTTTCAGTGAAACACGGGGTATTGATCTCCCCTGATCATCCTGTTTGCTCCCAGGATGGCTGGTGGTGCCTGGAGGTGAGACGTGGACGTGGTGCCTCCGAGATGTGGCGTGGGCTGTGATGGCACAGATCTGATCAACGTCCATGTGTCCCTCGGATGCCTGCTGGATGCTCGTGCAAAGGTCAGGCATCTTTAGTGCTCTCCCAGAAGGTTTTTAATGGAGTGAGCTGCTAGCTTTTATCCTTCCTCATAATTTCATGAGGCAGAATCCCCCCTCCCCCAGGCAAGCAGCCAGCCTGCCACGAGCTATTCCCTTTAAAATTATGATGAAGCTTGAAATAAAACACAGCCACAGACTGAACCCACTAACCCTCAGTCCAAAGGTATTAAGGCTGCTGGTTGATAGAGACAATATCTAGTTCTTGGAAATGTTTTGCTTCTAGCACCTCTGGATGATTAGGAAGAGAGGACTCGGCAAAAAAGATAATGATTCTGTATTTGCTGTGGAAATGACAAGTGCAATTAGAATTGCCAACTGAGTTGTGATCAAAATTCTGATTAATTACTTACTGCTATTTCACAGAGAAGAAATTAGTGCGTATCTAATTGGTGTTACTGAAATGTATTCTGTGCCTTGCTTGCATAAATTAAATGTAAAGAACAAATCTACTGCGTGTCTGTGAGAGGGAGAGAAAGAGATGGAGCAAAAGTGAGTGTGTGTGATACTGGGCAAGATCCTCAGGTGATGCAAATCAGGACTGCTCTGGTGAAATCCCTGGATGGTGAGGCTCAGACCTGGGATGCTAAAAGAGGTGCTTTGATTTGGGTGTTTACTGGGTGTCTGTGCTGTATGAAAAGAAGAGGTCAGGCTGGAGGATCACAGCAGCCTTTCTTCCAGTCTTATCAAATCTCACTCCATCAAAACCAGTCACAGCAGTATGAAATCCTATTTTCAGCTTGTGATACCACAGCACCAACCCCCACCATACCATCAGAGGCTCACTATCGTATGATTTTTGTTTGCTTATTTATTTCAATTTCAGCTCTGCACATGCTCCAGGCACATATACAATAATGGCAATTACACATTGTACAAAGCACATCAATAATTTTAGTATGAAAGAGAAGGAAAAGGCAGAGATTCGAGTGCTTTAATCGGCAGGACCATATTATGTCAATGAAGCAGGGACACGGAGGACTGATTAGATAAATTCTCCCTTGCAGTTCCAGCACCCGGCACTGAAGTGCCCACCATGTTCTGAAAATTAAATGCATGCATTAAAAATATATCTGCATTTATTTTCCCTCTGGTGTCTTTTTGTGGTTTTTCTAACAAACAGAATCTTATGGAAAAGAAAAGAACATTCTTAGATGGGAGCTTTGGCAGTGCATTTGCTATTTTTTTCTTTAAGGAAGACAACTTGGTTCCTTGGTGGAGGGGGCTGTGTCAGTGGGGATGAGATGAGCTTCCTCCTCCTCCCTGCTCCCCTCAATTAACTTCTATTCTTCAAACTGAAACAGGAGAAAGATTGCAGAAGTGGGGAAGCAAAGAGACCCTCTGATTATGCTAATCTGTGGAATTGTTTCCTTGAAAGAGGTTATTTTCCTAAACAGGGTCTAACTTCTTGCGTACTGTAAGTGTAGCTGCACTGAATTTAAATGGTCATTCCAATATCCCCCAAAATTGTTATGAAATCCAGCAGCCCTATTAATTACCTTGCAGCATCTTGCCATTATCCTTTTCTTCCCTTGCCTTTGGCCTATCCTCATTACAGTGGCATGGAAATATATGTCCAAACCATAAAATATATTTTTTTTCCTTTCCTATTCTTTCCATAATGAACTGGTGTCCTGCCTCTTAAACAAATATTTCACTTCCGCCCACTTGAGTCTGAAAGGGCACAGCCATCACCATCCAGCTGTAATGTCCTTTCTTTTCCTGCCTTCCTTTCTCTGCCTCTCTTATCTCCATGATCTTCTCTTCCCTGTCTCCCTCCCCCCAGACAGCTTTATTAAATTCAGACCTCAGCTTCTGAGGCCTCTCTGTCAGAGCTCTTGCTCCACATGAGACATGGAGAGCAAAAGGAAAAAGAAAAAGTCAAGATTCCCTTATATTCCTCCTCCCCTCAATGTCCTTGGCAGCACAGGGATGCTTTCCACAGCTTATCCTTCTGGCTGGGCATTCGGGTTCCTGATTGTAGTGTTGCCAGTATGATTAGCCATTTTGGGACCTCAGGGAAACACAACGTGCAAGAAAATGTGAATCCATTTTTGACAGCATGTGCTTGATCATAAAATACCATCCTTTTGGGCAGGATTTGGGTTGGAAAGGGGAATTAGATGCAAACAGAATTTCTGTGGCTTTCATGGAGAGTGGTTGTAGCCCAAATTGTCTTTATAGGGCAAGGCAGGTTTGGAAATGGCTTGTACCAGTTTCCTACCTGCTGGATTAGCCTTGGTTTTTAGCACTGAGTTCTTCATGTACTCTGCCTCTGGAATGAGCCTTTCCATCCTAGCGGGATACAAACACATTCTACAAGTCTCCAGCCTGCTGTCCCCTGTGACTGCCACATGAGACTTGTGAAAACTGAACAGACTCTGCCAGATGGGCTCTTTGAAGGCTCTCCAAAATGTCTTGGCTCTTCATGGCACTGAAAGACACTCCCTGATGGCCCAAACCAGCAGAAAGGCCTGTGGAGGTTCCTGCTGAGAGCTTTTCAGCTGAGATTTTCACCTGGTGTGTCCAGAAAATTAAATGTGTTCTGATATTTTTGATGCCATGGAATAAACAGGTAAAAATCATGCTTGTGCTTGTCTGATGTGTATGTCTGGCAATGCGGGCGTTATACAAAAAAAACCCCAGACCAAAATTGTGCATGCTGACAATCCTCTTCATAAAAGTTAGATAATGTAAAGTATTACACATGAAGGGCATCTTTTAAATTCCAGCAGGATGCCTGAGCTAAGAAGCCTTGGAGAATTCTGAATTTTTCTGCCTATCCTAACACAGTGTCAATGCTCTTTTTCTTTTTTTTCCCTGATGCTAAAACACTGAAAACTCTCAAAGAAGCAAATCTTCCTAATGCACCTCTCTGGTTTCATGTGCACAGATAATATTTTCTCACCTGACAGCTTTGATGAGGTTTTGTAGAAACTGAATATTTTTAGGCTTAGCCGCATAATCAGGTCAATGATAAATAAATACATAGTGCCCCAACACCAAGAGTCTCAAAAGTGTTCTTGACTGTCATGGTTTAGGGTTTGAGCATAAGGCAAGTGCCCTCAATAACATTTATTTTCTATTTTTCACAATGATCTGGAGGATTGCCCTGTGCAGGAATGCAGCTTTATAATTTTATTGTCAGATAGGGTCAACACATCAGCTGTTTTACATTGGCCTCATGCTGTCATCAGCTAGACCACCTGAGGAAGTGGCCTGCTGGGAATGCATTTTAAACATCCAAACAGGGACATCCAAACCTTTACAAGCTCAGCCACCAGAAATTACAGGGAAAAGCAGAGAACAAATGGGCTTTGGTTTTACTTCCCTCTAACACTGTACAACGGGCTGTTACTTCTTTTTTCTTCTTCCCATTGCAGCCTGGGATGTTTTCAGACTAAACAAGTCCCTGAAACCTGAAACTTGGCCATCACTTATGGAAGTACCCTGTGCAGCATGGTTAATAAATAAAAAGTTAAGAAAAATATAAAGACAACCTTTCCACTATTAACAAAAGACTCTTCAAAGCTACTCTTTTGCTCTGGGCTTTTACAATAATAAGCTGAAAAAATACATTAGAGAGCAGACTCCTTTCTAGCCACTTCATATTTCATTTTGCCTCTCACTTGTCTATTTATTTTCACGTCTTTCCTGATTACTTCTCAATTGTAGAAAGACAACATTAGGCACAATGAGTTTTAAATATACTCCCTGGTCAAAATAACTCCAAGGGCTGTCTGAAATTTCCAACAGCTCGCTAGTAAGTCTGGAATAAAATATAAAGGAAGTGATCCTTACTAGTTAGAGCAGGACAGTCAGGACTGGTGGGTGTTTTCAGCACTCCACCAATACGCTTATAATTTTCCTCCATGGGCATCACACCACACAACCAGGATCAGTGTGACTCTGTCCATTCACGTTTATACGAACATGAAGATCACTGTCTGGTAAAGTGCCAGAGATGTTCCACCTCCAAACGTACTCTTTTCCTGTTGGAGCTGTCCAGAAGACTTGGGATGGGACAAGGAACAGACCTTGGGCTACCTAAAATAACCGCACACGAGTATAACAACTATTTGCAAAAACAACCCTCAAAGCCTCTTCAAACAGCCTTGCAAGCCTCTGAAGTTATGCATGAAAGTGTCATTGGGATCACAGATCTTCTCCAAGTAATTTTCAACCCCAGTTGCTCCTCTGGACGTACTCTAACCTAGGAGTTTTTTCCTACAAAACCTAAAAGCCTAAAATGTAGGTGTACTATGATTTGTGATAAAGCCCTCAGAAGCCTGATGTAACTTTGTAGTTAGGCTTGCTCTGAGCAGAAGTTTGAAATATTGGAAGTTTGACATTTGTAAATCTCTTCTGACCGATTTTTTTCCTCAAGATTCATTGTAGGCATGGTATTTTAGGACTATGCCTACAGACACATTTGATTTTTTGGAAGTGGTGTTTGAAACCAGTGTGCTTCCCTTCCTGCATCCATGTTGGTTCCAGAGGTTAGAAATAATTTTTTAAGGTCTTGTTCTGTTTGTTCAACTTTTTTGGATAAGTTCTCTAATTTTGGGCTTTCCAAGGTACTTTGCTGAGGGCCCCCTCTGTTTCCTGTGTGAGCTGCACTGTTCAGGAGCAGACAGAGCCTTGGTTTGCAGGGTGACTGCACCTTGCACGTGTGGGGAGTACCTGAATCCCGTGGCTTGGTAATCAGAGATACAAAAGTCAAATGCAGAGTTTGGTCTTTTTCAGGGTCTTCCTCAAAAAATTGTTTGTAGCTTGTTTATACCTCTGTCAGGGACAGGGGAGTTTTTATTTCTTAGCTTGATGGTAGTGGCTTCATCTCCCTCCTTTCTCTCTTTCCTCTTGTTCAAAACTGAAGAAGATGGTTACTTAGAGGTGTGTACAGAGCTGTCATTTTTCACTTATTTCAGAACATGAACATGGATTCGCCTGGCTGTTCCAAAAGCCTCATTAGCAAGGTCGTTAGTGCTTAGGCTCATTTTACCCAATGGCACTGGCACTTAGAGCTATGGCTTAATGGCAAGGTGGTGATCGGTCAAAGGTTGGACTTGATGACCTTGGAGATCTTTTCCAAACTTAATGATTCGGTGATTCTCTGATTCTAAAGACAGGCCTTCAGCCCCAAATATCTGTCTAGGCTACCCACATAGCCAGCAGAGACAGATACCTCCAGAAGTGATACAATCCATCCAAAGAAGAGAAGGAATGAATGACCCTCTAAAAGTCTCTCCTCTCCTCCTCTCTAATGATTATTGTCTAGATGAACGGCTTAGACCAGACAATTAGCTTAGACTAGATGCTTAACATTTAGGCAGCTAGAATTAATGTGATGAATCCCATTCTATGTGCTCAGATAATGACTATAGCCTTTGTGTCTCAAATTTTAGCTCTTCAATATGTTTTCATAGGTGTTCAGAATCTGCACTGTGCTCTCAGATTAATTTCGACTTCCAAGGCTTAAAATATTCGCCTCCTATTACTGTTCATTGTCATAAATATGTCATGGCATAATATAGCTGTCTGTAGCCATAATGAAATCCTTCTGCTTTAAGATTCAAGTCCACAGCCCATACAGGACTAATATTGCTGAAAATCACCCTAATAATGTCATAGGGACTCTTGTGCTTGTGAACCTTTCTGTTACGAGTACAGGCTCTTGGACTGAACCTTCAGAGAAGGCTGCTGCAAGCAAGATTTTAATATTTTTTTATAACTAAGATGGGGAAAGAAAGAAAGACAGAAAGAGAAAGAAAGAAAGAAAGAAAGAAAGAAAGAAAGAAAGAAAGAAAGAAAGAAAGAAAGAAAGAAAGAAAGAAAGAAAGAAAGAAAGAAAGAAAGAAAGAAAGAAAGAGCTCCAAAGTTATATCTGTAATTACAGTGTTCCCAAAAGAAATTAATATAACCTGATGAAAACTCCTTCACTTGTGTTAGCTCCATGAGGTTCCTAATCAGTTGGTTTCAAGCTCTTGCTACTTACTTTTTTTTTACTAGAAAGATGGTCTTCTGATTTCCAAGCTAAGCCTCTCTGATTAAAATATTAGTACCTTTATTTTGTTGTCTCTGCATTGGACATGGGAAACCAGCCTTCTTTCCTAACAATCTTTATAAAACTTCTATAAACTAATTATGCCCTTTTCTGTGGTAACTGAAATGTCTGTGATCTTCCTGGGCTTAAATTATTATATATGAAACATGTTTTTTAAAAATGGTATTGCTGGGGGAAACAAAGGGGGTTGATAACACAGTTTTACAGAAAAAATTTACACAGACCAAAAATATTTTAATTTCTCAGGGAAACTTGAAAAGTTAGTAAAAGTTTGCTATTTGGAAAAAAGGTGTGATTTGTTAATGAATAAAAAAGGGAAAAAATAGGATGAATGGTAGGTTTTGTTTTGCCCTCTCCACCTATTTCTCATAGAAATTATTGTCATTTTAAAGCTTATTTCTAAGCCAAATATTTCCAGAAACTACAGGTATTTGGCATTTTCCTTCTAGTCTGCTTCTAATGGAAAATCATTCAGTCTCTTTGTGAATCAGTTCCCAGGACTAAAGAACTGTTCTCATTGGGAAGAAATGATAATAATAATAGCAGTAAAGTGGAGTTCCCTGGAAATTTTATTTTGAGGCAGTTTATTTTATGTCCTAACTTTATTTTTGCAGAAGAAAAGGATGATTTGTCTTTGCAGTGACTGCAGGCCAAGGCGGGAAGGCGAAGCTGAGAACCTCCCCGTCCATAACAGCGATGGTCTGAATAGGGTTCAAGTTTATTTGACTAATTCTTTCACCACTTGTCAGAGAACATACTTTTGTTTGTGGTAACAAAACAAGCTCTTTCCTCCCCTGTTTCTCCAGCGAGTAGCACAAGCACTTGTGTGGAGCACAAATTACCGTAACCATTATGATGTTTGCTGTCAAACTCATTTATTTATGCAACTGCTGTGGAAAGGCCTGGGGCCCAAAAGCAACCCTGAAAGATTTCAGAGCCCTGGTGTGGGGTCATGAAAGGGAAAGTGAGGGGGAGGGTGAAGCCTCCACTGGTTATGAGAAAGGAACTGACACAGGAAATGGTCACATATGGCACAGATTTATTGTGTCCGGGACTTCCCATTCAAAACTCATTATATCCACAGCTCAGAGCAGTGCGTGGCACGGCCACATTCATTTTTAGGTCTGGCATCTGACAAAATTGCTGTTCTGCTTTCAGGTGGTGGTGGTGGTGGTGGTAATTTTATCATTCCTAGACCAGAGAGATGGTGACTGGAATTGCGTAGGCAAAAGCTCTGCTGTTTGCTGCCCCTCACCTTTGTGTTGAGCCACACGTATCGGTGTGACTAAACCTTCAGTCAAAGAGGTTGCTGGTCAGGAGGAGAGAAAAATCCCTTTAAAAACACTTAAAGGAAATCAGGATTATCTTCAAGGGAAAAAAAATGGGAAAAGCTTTGGTAGCAACATGAGAAAAAAACTGATACTTGCAGAACAGCATGTTTTTCAAAGGTGAAATAGTAGCGAACAAAAAATGTTTCTCTTTGCATTTTTATTTGTCTTTCCTGGGAGACAAGACCCGTCTCACACAGTTATTGGCTCTTTGGATGGTAGTTAATGGCTTCAAGAGGTTTGTGGGGTTAGTTTGTTTGTCTTGCCTGCTTCATGAGACTGTCTAAAAGCTCCAGTCAGGGTTGTTTAACCATTTTGTCTCCATGCAGAATATAATGGCAGATAACATGTTTGTCACTGCATTGGATTTTTTCTTGAAATAAGTATTATGGAGACCTTTGTGTTGTCAGGATGGCAAAAATGACTAAAGTTCCCAAATCATTAATAATAATGCAGACAAAAAATCCTTCGCAATTGTGTCTTTCTGATTAAGTTTAATAAAATTATGGGCAAGCAGCTCTGGGCCAGTGCTGACAGTAGCAGGAATGGGCCTCTACCCAGTCTAGCAGCACTGGGGTGTGGACATTGAAGGTTCCTATTGCATCAAGAGTGCAGCTTCAACCCAACTTTGGTCCCAGCCAACCCAGCAGTGTCCAAAATAATTCCTGGGTGCTTTATAGAAAATGGCACAAGTCAGGATCCAGTTCAAAAGAGCAATTTGGAGATGACCACTGTCTTCTGGAGAGTCAGTGACTTCAATACTAGGGGACTGCCATGCCAGGCCTCAGGGACTAGAACATGACTGGGCACTGGTTATTTTATAAGTTTTGATGGGTAAAATGCTCTAGCAGCTCAATTCCAGCTGAATCTTCTGGACACAGGTATTGCAAGGTGTGGCAGCTTGCAATTTGGATTTGTGGAACTATAAGGAAAATCCCTTAATCCAGCCTGGTCTGGGCAACCTCACTAAAGGGCTCCTCCAGATTTACTGACCCGCTTCCTTTGAGAGGGCTCAAGATATTTTCTGTTGGCTGGGTTATTCTCCTACCCAACTTCTCATGAGTTTGTGAGATAGGTTTGGTGTTTTCTCTCAAATACAAAGACAAACAAAGACGTCTCTAACTCAAGGGGCTCCTGACCTGTAAATCACTGAAAGCTTGTGGAGCACTTTGGGTGAACATTGCTATATGCGTGCTTTGTTCCCATACTCTTTTTGATCCCTGTTGGAGAGAATTCTGACCTCAGAGAGTTGCTGGTCTCTCTTCTTAAGACTTTACTTGTGCACTGATGCTTTGAGGTCAAGAATGAGTTATTATTATAGTCTCTGGGTGCTGGAAAACTGTAATTTTTTGTTCATGACTGGAAGAGATATATTGTCATCTGAAACATGTGCCTTCCCTCTCAGGCATGGGGAGCTCTGAAGGGTTGATGCAAACATAAAAATGTATAACTGTATGAAAGAGGCAAATGACACTCAATTTTACAGAGAATAAATAGTTGCAATGTGTGTGGCCGTGTCAAAGCGTGCACACAACGAATGCAAGAACAGATATTTCATGTACTACACCTGCTTTTCTTTAAATTTGCATGCGGAAGGGAAGGGTGAACGCAGATCTCAGGATGTGTAAGAAGATAGAATTTTACTACAGACCTTCCTTCAAAGAAAGCAGTAGTAAATGTCTTTGCTCTACTTGGGCACCTACTTTTACAAACCTTGAAGGATCATAGTATTTTTGAGTCCACAAATGTGGCTAAAATTGGCTAGGGGCTTCAGCATTTTTTATAGAAGAACGATAAACAGGAGAGCATAAAACCCCCACACAGAGTGATGTTATGAGACTCATTTCCTTCCAAAATAATTTTCTTTAAAAGAAAGAATTAACAGCCTAAAGCAGTCACTCTATTTTTATTTACATGGTCCCTGCTATGAGTACATATTTATGTGTGTATATGTTCCCATGGTTTAACCGCAGCTGGCAACTCAACCCCACAGAGCCCCTCACTCACTCTGCCCTGGCAGGATGGGGGAGAGAAGTGGAAGGGTAGAAGGCAGAAAACTTGTGAGTTGAGATAAAGACCTTTAAACAGGGGAAATAAAAGTTGTGTAAGCAAGCAAAGCAAAACAAAGAATTCATTGACCACTTCCCATGGGCAGGCAGGTGTTCAGCCATCCCAGTGGGATCCCATCACATGGAACAGGGACTTGGGAAGACAAACACCATCACTCCAAATGTCCTCCCCTTCCTTCTTCTTCCCCCAACTTTACATTCTAAGCACGACCCCACATGATCTGGGGTATCCCTTGGGTCACCTGGGGCCAGCTGTCCTGGCTCTGTCCCCTCCCAAATCCTTGTGCACCCCCAGCCCATTCACTGGTGGGGCGAGGAGCAGAAAAGGCCTCTGTGCAAGCGCTTCTCAGCAATAATGAAAACATCTCTATGTCATTAACATCATTTTCAGCACAAACCCAAAACACAGCCCAAAACAGCTCCTGTGAAGAAAATTAACTCTGTCTGAGCCAAAACCAGCACATTGGTACACAAACACATGAGAAACATTTGTACCACTCTGCCTTCCTGTGCAACCGAACTCAGATTAATTTACCTTTTCTAGATTTCTAAGATGCTATTCCTGAGCCTTCCCCACCCCCCCCGCCTTTATTTCCCATTTGAATGTCAGCAGGTCAAAAGGAACAGTTAATGCTGATGAATATTTCCCCCTCAGCAAAGATATGTGCTGGCCAGCCCAAGGCCAATGAATCGCAATTTCTAAACAGTGTCCCATTTATCTCTCCCCTTCCCCTTCCTCCCTTCCTTGCTTTTATATTTTTGTAGCTATAATTGTAGTTAAATTAGAAATAACTGACGGGCAAATCCAGTCAGATGGAAAGAAAATTGTGGGAGATTTATTTTATTTTGCTAAAAAACTGACATTGCCTTTTGTTTTTGTCAAAAAAAGACTCTATTTTTCCTTGTACCATGAATTGTGAAATCTATCACGAAATGGGTAAAAATTATTGAAGCAAATAGTGGTGTTAACCTGAAGGGGAAAATCATTAATGTTGATGTATTTCATTCAATTTTAAATGTAGAATTTATTTTATTTTATTTATTTGGCATTGGGGAGCAAGGGAAAAGGCAGGAGACTCGTAAAGGACTCTATGTGCCTTTAAGTCAAAACATCTATTTTAAAAAATGCTCTTTCCTCCTTCCATCTCTCCCCATTTTTTTAAATAAAGGATATGAGGTGGTGGTGGTGGTAGTGGTGGTGGGTTTTTTTTCTTAAGCAAAGAGGACCCCCTCGGCGCATTTTTCTTTTCAAATGTGAAATGAGGTGGAAAATCCTCATTTCACGACAGGGAGGACAAATATTGACACAAAGTTAATATTTGTCAGGAGCCCTAGAAGCAACCTGAGTTCTAAAATCTCATCTAGATGTATGTGCTGGTGTGTTTATGTATATAAATAAATAATAAATTTTCCTTGATGATGGGGGGAACCTGCAGAAAGCAGAGCCTGATCGCTGAGGTGGAGGAATTATCTGCAGAAGGTGGACACACACACATTCCACGTATCATTTCTCTCTCCTTTTTGTGTGGAGCAGGACAAACAGGTGAATTTATGAGCCCAAAGCACACATATCCCCTTCCTCTGACTGGGTGCATGAGATCCCAGCATGATTTTCAATAGTATGTGAATATCTTCTCCATCTTTCCCACACATTTCTAGGGACTATGGTTGACTCTTTCCCTTTTTCCCATTTTTTTCTCCCTCTCACACACGTGTGTGTGCATGTAAACACACACAAATAGAACCTGTGTAATCCAATTTCATCCATTGCGGGGGGATGCTTCTGGAATTTATCACTGTTATTGTTCATCACCAATGTAAATAGCACATGTCAGCTCAATATTCAGTGGTCACTCAGTATTTATTAAGTCCTGTCCACTCTGGCCTTTTTTAGAGGAAAGCCCTGGGGCAGATTAGCTGCTGGCCGTGACACGCCGCGTCACTTATCTGTTCGCATTGATTATCAGAGTCAGCTGTGGTCAGGACTCACTTTTTTCTTCTCCTCTCAGACCCTTCTTACAAGCACCCCTGCTTGGATTTTCATGAGGAAATAATCAGATTAGGGCTTCAGTGGCGAGTTCATATGGAGTTCTCTTTCTCCAATGTGCTACTAACCGAATAAACGTGTTTTGTGGTAAATTGTAAATGACATTATGATTACTAAGGCCAGCATGGGTTTCATTTAAAAGTGATCGAGATTGCAGGCTGCAGAAATTGTGACTGGCAGACAAGGCCATTTGGAAGGAGACAAGCAACGATGCGCGTGTGTGCATGGGTGTGTGTGAGTGTGAGCAAAAAATCAATCCAGCCCCCTTTGCAAGGCAGGCAGAGCAAAGGAAAGTCCTGGGAAATCACAAAATATCATCAAATCCCATTTGTAGACATGAGAAATGTCACCAGGGGGAGATGGGGTGTTTCCGGGAGAGCAGTGGATGAGAGGTGTCAGCCTTTGTGGGCAGGCTGCCGGCGGCACGGCGCATCCTCCCAGTGCTCCGGGACAATTCCAATGTCTCTGAGCACAGCATTTCCACTTCTATTCTGAACAGAGTTGTTCCTCACTCTCTTTTTGCCTCCAGCACACGCTGACAGCAAAATACACAGCAAAATACTTACACTGATAAAGCAAAAAAACACAGGGAAAGGCAAGAAAAGGGAAGCAAATTTGTAAGCTGGTGTCTAAAAATAGGGAGTTTTGTACAGATCCCATCTCACTTGGACATCCTCCCTGAGCAGAGCTTGACATTTATGTAATTCCATTGCTTTCCTTGGTGACGCGCCGAGGGAGAGCTCATTCTGGTGAATTCTCACAGACCATGGTCTGCACATGATGATTTCCCTGGAAATACAGAGTAAGTGAGTACCCACAGGATCCAGGCTTTGAGATGTAACTAAAGGCAGAGCCCAGAATTATTTAATAGAATCACAGAATGGCTTGGCTTGGAAGTGACCTTAAAGACCATCCAGTTCCAACACTCCTCGCATGGGCAGGGACACCTTCCAC
This sequence comes from Pachycephala philippinensis, assembly GCA_013397055.1. Taxonomy (NCBI): domain Eukaryota; kingdom Metazoa; phylum Chordata; class Aves; order Passeriformes; genus Pachycephala; species Pachycephala philippinensis. Next base: position 59,595 of record VWZT01004613.1, read on the forward strand.
TGGACCACATTGCTCAGAGCCCCATCCAACATTTCTCATGGTTCATTTCTTTTCTAGGAGTCTGCTACTTTTATCTAGCAGAAATTTTCACATAATGTGTCTTTGATAAGGGATGTCCTTTTGTCTTAATGTCCTTTTATTTGTCCAGAAATTTGTGACTCTCAGGGATGTTGCTGTCCCTTATTTTTCATGCGAACTGAATACCGTCCCCAAGTGCTGAATGAGGAGCACAGAGTTAGTTTGGAAATTGGCCACGCTTTGCCCAACATGATTGTGAGCACAGCTGACTAAGGAGGGAGCAGGCTGGGCGAGGGAAGGAGGATTCTCACTGGCTATGGCAGCAAATTCCTCCTTTGATTTTATTTTGAAGAGAGGAAGGAAAAACAGAAACACATCTTTTCCTAAGATGCTCCAGGCAGAAATGTTTATGTTTTTGGTGCCCGTATCTGAACTCATTTATTTTTATTCTCTCTTTATAATCAGTGGTTAGAGCCTGAGGCACAATTTCTCTCATCTTAAAGCAGAGACCTGTATTTGGTCAGATGGAGCACACTGTAAACTCATAGCACCTTTCAGGACTTTTTACAAAGGTATGGAGTGGCAGCATAAGGGGGAATGGCATCAAACTAACAAGGGTAGGGTTAAATTTGATATTGGGAAGAAATTCTTTACTGTGAGAATCTTGAGGCACTGGTTGCCCAGAGAAGCTGTGGATTCTCCATCCCTGGAATCGTTCAAGGACGTGTAGGATGGGGCTCTGAACAACCTGGTCTAGTGGAAGGTGGTCCTTTGCACAAAGGTTGGAACTAGATGATATTTAAGGTCCAACATTCCAACCCAAACCATTCTGTGGGTCTATGATTCTAACTCAGAAGACTGTGTGGACTGTGTGGATTACATCTCCTCTCTACAGAGCCTTCCATAAAAGGATCCTCTTAACTTGTCTCCACAGATACTTGGGAGGGGATTCACTGGCAAATCCTGAGATATGTGTAAGGATCTTCACCCCCGTTACGTTCAGTGAAAGAACAAAGTGTTATCTGAAGTGTCTTTTGCACTCCCATTGATTGTACAGATGTGTTACATCTACAGAGGTTGCAGCTACCAAAAGAAGGCCAGGTGGCACTGCCCTTGTGTTTAAGTGACAGGATCCCACCTCTGGTCAATAAAGTTATAGGATAGTAAAGTGTAATCCAGATGACTAAACAGAAGTATTTCAGGGTGAATTTCATTGGCTTTAAACTTCTTTGTATTGATGGCTAGGGAATTGGGTGTGTTTCAGTAATCACAAGTGTGTGTTTAGTGTAATTTCTAGTGCTGTGGGTGGTGTCCTTGAAGGGCATAGGTCTTCTGTAGACCCTGTGTCAAACATCTCATGCACCTCAGGTCATCCCAAACAAATCTAGACACCTGTCTGTGAACAAATGTTTGAAATTCCAGATTTTCACTGACTGCAGTGGAAGTTTGGACATTTGGAACAAGTGCGTGAGTCTCCTGTATTTGTAGGTATCTGAAACTGATGGTTTCTTCCAGCTCTAAAACTTGATGATGTGGTTAATCATCGGAGTCGATTAATGATGTTCTGGTTCTTTCTATTGTTCTCTGTTTGAAGCACAGTCGTTGTGAATGGGATGAGACAGCTTTTGTAGAGTTAGATTGTCCTCCTAAAGAATTGCAGTTATGCCCTGATTCATCACCCTGCTACAGGCTTGGGGCCAGGAAAACGTAGAAGACACAAGGACATAGGGATGTAGTGCTGGATCAGACAAAAAGTCTGTCTTGCATGTCTTCTCATTCAATGGATATCATAGTTTGGTATCTAGAAAGAGCAAGGTAGGTGTATGTGATTCTTCTCTGTCATCTGTTTTCAGTCTTCAACAATTTTCAACTCTAGGACATCTGGAGGTAGATGTGGTTTCTACCTACTTAATACCCCTCAGTGCCCAGGCTTCTCTTAAAACTATGTAAAATCTTAGCGCTGACAAAGTGACTTTAAATTTGGAATGGGAAAATAAAGAACTGTTAAAAAAATTTTTGAGACGATGTCTGAAACAATTAATTTTTTTCCCATCTCCCTTTATTCTCTTCCAGGAATTTACAGAGATGACAGTAAGTGCCTCTTCAAGCCCTCAGTACAAGGCTACTTCTGCAAACAGACAGATCATGCACTTGTTGTCTTGGAAAACTTGGACTCCAGCGTGGACAGCCAGAGACTGTTCCCGGTGGTTACAACGACCGGCAGTTTTATGGATACCTTCAGTGATGAGACCTCACATTCTTTGTGTTACCCTGCAGAGCATCCTTCTACTTTCTTCTCTGTTCTGCCATCCACCAAACTCACCACGGTTTGCTTCCCAGACCTGGCACCTCTGGCTTTCAGACTCTACCTCCTCAGTGGCCAAAACACAACCAGGCTGCCCCTGGCCATATTCTTCACTGAACCACTCAGCCTTCGTGTTTTTGCCCAAGGGAATTATGTCCCTCCGACCCCATCTTCTTTTTCACTGAACGAAGGGGCAGGAGCCAATTACTTCAGCTTTGAGGACAACCTTCTCTACGTTCTCCTCCATGAGAAGGAACCCGTGGAAATAGTTGCTGGCCTTTCCCTTCTTGTGGCTTTCACTGTAACTGAGGCTGTTGGGGAAGAGGGTGAGGCAACCATAATACGTCGATTGGCTGATTTCTTGAAGGTTGGTCATGACCAAGTCAGAGTAGTCCATAATGTGCTGGGAGATGAAAGCACCCTGAAGGTAATCTCAGCCAATGCCAGCAAAAAGAGGTATCATTGCCCCAACATGGCATTTTGCACAGCCTTTCACAGCAGATATGGCCCACGGGAAGAGAGGACACAACCAAGGAACACCCGGGCTCTGCATCCACCTGATGGGGCTGGTCCATCAAGAGTGCTGATCATTGAGCTTGGTGATCTGCCTGGTCATCCAAGAAACGAGTTGACAAGTGACAGCTTAAAGAGTTTGGCCAGAACAATTATCAACACTCACCAGACTGGAGACCTTCAGAGTGGCCTTGGCTTGCCAGTTGATACCTTAATGGTGACCCAGTCTCCCTTGCTGTCCCCAGCAGAAGGTAACAGTAGGTAAGTAGCAGATGTATCATCACCACATACTGATTTAAGTGTAGTGAGGCAATTTATCCACTTGATCTGCTTATTAAGTAAGTTCTCCATTGACTGAAATATGACTAACCAATCTGAAACACATTATAAATTTTCCATGACTTGCCCAGAGAAGCTGTGGCTGCCCCATCCTTAGAAGTGTCCAAGGCAAGGATGGACAGGGTTGGGAGCAACCTGGTCTTTTGGAAGGTGTCCCTGCCGTGGCAGGGGGTGGAACAAGATGATCTTTGAGGTCTATTCCAATACAAACCATTCCATGATTCTGTGATGTCAGAGCTATGCCCAAGTACTAGCTGGACTCCCAAGCATCAATTACCATGTTTTTCTGTTGGTGCTCGTGAATCTCTGTGGTGCAGAGATGTCAGTGGTGCTTTAAATTAGGAACAGAGTTCCCAGAAGTCTGCCTTGAAACTGTAAAGAATTGGGTTAATTCAGGCTATCATAGCTCTTAAATTCTAAACAATTAAATTTGTGAATGTTTATAAACTGATGTGGCAGAAAGGATGCGTTATTGAAGATGGGTTGTTGCCTTAACTATCTTGAAGATCTAAACATTTATTCATATACTTTTAAAATTTAAGGCCGCTAAAGTCTATTTAATCTTTTACTTCAATATCCTGCATAATACAGGCCACTACTCTTCACTTTCATGACTTAGTGTCAATCTTTCTTTTTAGCTAAAATTCTAGAAAACCATCTGGTCTTGATGATACAAGAGCTAGACATATCCACTACTACCTGAACATGTGTCTGGATATTGGATGCTATTCCTGTTCTTGCTGTCACAAATACTTGCCCATTTTCTCTTGTCAGCCTCTCCCTTCAGCTTCTCATGAGAGCTTCTTATTCTTTCTTCCACTTTTACATCAGTAACTTTCTGGGTATTGAGTCTTCCTCCTCCTCCTCCAGATACCTTCAGAATAATCAAATCACCTCATTGTTTACTTTGAAAAAAAATTGAAGGGTTTGAGTTCTGGTGAGTGTTTCTTTCTTTCTCTGTCTCTGTTTTCTGAATCCTTTCGGAAGTGTGCATGACTGAAAGTCAAGGTTTCCTTCTTGGTGGATTCCCCAACTTTGGACATTTTAAAGATTCAGCTGGACAGGGTGCTGGGCCACCTTGACTAGACCATGATATTTCCAAGAAAGATTGGACCACACAATCATTGAGGTCCCTCCCAACCCAGTATTCTATGATTGTATGGTATTGTGCCAAATGCAAAAATGGTATAAAATCCCATTTTCTACTGGCACATATCAATGATCCCATTAACCTACTCTCCCACAGAAACAGAAGAGCTCATGGTCTTCTGTTTGCTCACTGTATTCTTCAATTCCTTTTCAGTTCTACTTTTCCAGAACCCAGTTCCATCTGTTTGCCCAGATCCTACATCCCACATGATCTGGGCCCCTGTGTTTGACTTTTCTGTTTATAATTTATCAGCCCACAAAACTTCCCATGCATTTTATCGGCAGTGGCTTTATATTTGTTTCTCCATGCAGGTACAGCAACAGACCTGCATCTCATTTTGACAGAACAACACAGGACACTCTTTTGCTCTACAATAATTTCCCACTGGAGCTCCCTTTTGAGCTCTGCCAGTTAGAGTTCTTGGTCAGTTTCGTACATACTAAATTTTATTGATATTCAATACCTAGACTCACTTTTTGAAGGTCGTTTTTTTCCCTCTCCTCCACAGCAACAAACAACCCTTTCTCTCCCTCCTTCCTCTGTCCCTGTCTTGCTCTTTTCAGCCTCTTAAAGCCATTATTTGCACAGCCCAGATGTCAGCCTTTATCTACAGAAGAGGCTATGAGGAGCAGGGCTGGGATGGGAGCAGACAGCAGTGTATTTCAGCATCAGATCCTGAAACTGTATTAAAAGCATATGGGTAATATGAAAAAGGTAATATCCCATCTGTTTTTAATAGGGGGCATGGGATTTGATGTTTGGCAACCTTATTGTGTGCTCTCTTGATATTGCATAATGTTATTTTTTGATGTTGTGCACTACTGAGCCTTACCCAAGTATAAGTATATTCCATATATTCCATCTATGCAAGAAAGAAATTGGATTTGTCTAAGACTTACCCTCTGTAATTAATACCACATCCTCTCCCATTTACTGCTGACCCCTGGACCATCCTGATGTCTGCCAGTGATACAAACTGATGTTCACATGATTAACTTTTTTAGTAGGCACTGTGTGGTTTGTGGTGGAGAAGAAGCCACAGGGAGGACACTGGTGTGTGACTGTAAGAATCTTTATTTTGATTTGTTGTTCTGATTTTGGTTTGTTGGTTTCAGATGTAGGTGGGGTGTTTTGTTTGTTTGGGGTTTTGGGCTTTTTTATTTGGGGAGAGAGGATTTTATTTTTGTTTTCTTTTGGGTTTGTTGGGATTTTTTTGTTGTCTTTTTTTTGCTTTTATGCTTTTGGTTTTGGGGTTTTGCTGGTTTTTTGAAGTGTTGCATTAAACCCAGTGAGAAATTATTATTTGTAAGATCAAATCTTAAATCAGGGCCAAATTCTGAAGACATACTGTATCTTTGATCAGCAGGGCCAACACCACTGTTGTTAGTAGGGCTGTTTGTGTTACACTGGAGGACACTGTAAAATAGGACAGCAGAAAAATGACATGAGGAGTTTTACAGGGGGTGGGGAGACCCTGGCACAGGTTTCTCAGAGAAGCTGTGGCTGCCCCTGGATCCCTGGAAGTGTCCAAGGCCAGGCTGGACAGGGCTTGGAGCAACCTGGGATAGTGGAAGGTGTCCCTGCCCGTGGCAGGGGGTGGAACTGGATGATCTTTAAGGTCTTTTCCAACCCAAACCATTCCACAATTTACACCATCCCAAGACATGATCCCAAGAGACCTTTCAAAGGAGGGAAGCAAAATCTTCTGTGTGCCAGCAAAGAAACCTCGATGCTGCTTTTTCAGGCAGAAATGACATCTCCACTCTGGGACTGCTCTCCCAGCTGCAGTTTGTCTTCCTATCTGTGCACACTCTGCGAAAAAATTCCAAGCAGCAAGGATCAGGAGAGTTCTGTAGGAAGAAGGCTGTTTTACTACAGACACGAGAGCAGTGCTAGCTTAAAGCCATAGATTCACAGTCCCAATTATGGGAGGACCTGGGATCTTTATTGAAGAGAACACTCACATCACCAGATCATAGGATGAGCTCAGAACTCGTCCACCCTCAGCTGCTCGGGCTCCTCTGCACTGTTATTTATTGCTCCCCATCAGTCATAGCTTTTCTGGAATTACTCATGGCTGACATTTCTGATGCAATAAAGCCACAGATAACCTGTGAAATGAAATCAGGGTTTTCCTGTTGGGACATGTACTGTCCCCATTGTCTATCCGTCTCCATTTAAGCAGCACATGCTGGCACAGGCAGGGATAATGGGGCTGGGATTACAAGTCAGACTAAGTATTCCATGTGTTTTTCTGTGGAAGGAAAAGAGGAATATTTTCACACCTGAGTCATGCAAAACCCCACTGGACCATCAGATATACACAGAATCTGCACTCCTGCCAGGCCCATCTCCCTGGGCTTTCAGACCAGTGAATTATCTTACATCAATATAACTCTCAACGTCTCTCTGCGAGGAGGTTGGAGCCAGGGGAGGGTTGGTCTCTTCTCCCAGGTAACAAACAACAGGATAAGAGAAAGCAGCCTCGAGTTGCACCAGCAGAGGTTTATGCTGGGTATTAGGAAACAAATCCTTCACTGAAAGAGTGGTCAGGCATTGGGTCAGGCTGCCCAGGTAGTGGTGGAGTCACCATTCCTGGAAGTGCTCAAAAGACTTGTGAATGAATGGGGTATTTGGGGACAACACGGGGGCACTGGGTTAAGGGCTGGACTCAATAATCTTAGAGGTATTTCCCAACCTTAATGATTTTTGGTTCTATAATACAACAACAGCAAAAAGCTCTTTAATCAGCACAGATTGGATGTTCATTTACAGCCCAGGACAGTGAGGCTGAAGGGAGCCTTGAAAACCCTGCTGTGGTCAGGTATTAGTCAGTAAATCTGTATATCACACTGCCAAGCCTTTAAAAAATATGGCTAGTCTGTTATGATTTGAAGTGCTTTTATACATGATTTTAATTTAACTCCTTTGTTAGGGTCACTTCAAGCACGGCTCATTAATTTGTCAAGAGAAGACAGAGGTGATTGCTGTGACTGCTACAGTCTTGCACAGCTGGAGAGTCAGGGATGTCTATCACATAGTTTATCTTCCTGTGAATGCCTGGGTATAATGTATACTGTGATGTATTTACAGACAGAAATCCCTGTTTTGCAAAATCTTCCTAATATCAATGTATATATATGAAAGAACAAGAAGCACAATGGTGAAGGTATTCTGTGTGTTTGTGCAGGTGCCTTCACACAAAATCATGAAAATAATTCTGGACAGTCATCCAGAAGCCATTTAGTCCCTATCCCCACACTACAGCAGGGTGCTTTGCTCCTTCTTGATGGACCTTTAACCTGCTACAAACTGAAATAATTTTTTGTTAAGAGTTATGTTTGAGGTAGCATGTGAAAAATGGTGCTTGTGCAGGAAATTTGAGGCTCACAGCAAGGAATAAAAAGGAAGCAAATTATCAAAGAATGGCTCATTCCAACAGCAATTCCCATGCAGAGAACTAAATGAGATATTATTACTAATTCCCTGTGTCACATGGCACATACACAGGCAGGCAGGGCTGGAGTTCAAACCAGATGAATTCTGACACCTCCTAACCCCAAAGTGATTTGGAAACCTCTGTGCAGGTTTCAGGCAGGCTGCTGGGTGGAATTGCATAGGGTTTTATAAAAAAGATGTGACAACTTTTCCCTGCATAAGGATCCAGGTTTTTCTTCCAGAGAGCAGGCAAAGGCAGGATGCTAAAATTCTCCATGTCAAGAGTTGCAGATATTGTAGCACTTGAGGTTATATAAAGGTTTTATCTGCCACACACACCTCAAGTGAAGGTGTGGAAAAGATGATATTCAGGAGCTTAAACTAAGCTTAACATCTCCTTTAATTTAAACTTACTTAATTTTAGGTTAGATATTGGCAGAGACAGTGTAGAGGGCATATTCTTACGTAGAATGTGCCACTTACAGTTGATGTACAAAAAAGACAAATTCAGTTCAAATAAGTAAAAGGAAAGACATTTAAGATGATCACGGAAATGGATTTTATTTTAAGAAGTAAGGAATAGACTCATAAAACCATTTAGTAAAGAGTTTGTTTAACTTGGAAAAGCAAATTTGGGAGGATATCATTCTATCTCTGAAAATACATTGCAAGACTGAACACCAGTGAGGAATCTCTTGATAGTAATGGACAATGACAGCACAAGAACAAATGGGTATAAGGCATCGAGAGGTAAATTTGCATTTAAAATCAGAAGTAGGTTCCTCCTCAGGTAACAAACAGGAAGAGCTTTGCAATGGAACTGGAAAGAGAACATTTCACATTTCCATTCAATACTATTTTCATTATTTTTTCCCCACATGGCCAAAAATATATTATGAATTTTATTTATTTATTTAATAGTCTGGGGATAGTTAAGGTGGCCAACATCTCATTTAGCAGTCTAGTAAAATGGTGGGAAAGTTCACATGAAGAACTTAGAGAGTTTTCCATCAGAGGAGTGGGATTCTGTAACGCGTTCTTTATGGAAGAGGTGGGATAAGAAATGTCATGAGAATGAAGTGGGGGTTAATACTTGTATAAGAAGTGTAATGTCATATAAAAGTGCCTGATCAAACTGTACTATAGGAATCAGGATGAATTTTTAATTGTCAATTCATAAATCTTTTCCTGCTGGGAAACTGAGTAGTTGTGAGATGGGCCGTAAGAGGGGGTGTTCATCGGGAACTCAGAGACTCAGACACATCTTCCCACAATGAAGATGGTTATAATGGGTGTAGAAAGAGTTTATGTGACAGGATTCTGTGTCAATAGAATATTGATCTGTCTGATCAAAAGTGAAGTTTTAGCCTCTTACTAATTTTTTGCTTCTGGTAAAACCGAAACTGGTCATCAAAGCTGAATTGTCAGTGTCAGGAAGGCCCAGGCATACCAGGGATGCTGAGGCTAGAAAGGTATTTAATTATGTAGCTATTAGGCCCCACATCTAATATTTTAGCACTTTTTTCTTCATATTTAAATCAAGGAGTGAAAACTAAGGAGGCATCCTTTGACCCGAGTCCATGGTCAGTAGAGTAATTGAATTGCAACTTAAGCAGAAGTATTTTTCATTCGGGGACTGTTCAAAACAACCACAAAATATGATGTCTGTCCATAAGATTGTTTGATTTTGAAGGGGAAAATACCAAAAGCAGCCCTTCATATATAAGCCTTGTGTGAAGCCAGCATTTCCCTTGCAAGTTTTCAAACAAATCTCCAAACTACCTTTCATGGATCTTCACATTGCCTCTGCAATAATAGTAGATAAATATAATAATAGTTTTTCACCCCTGCTCTCCTGAGCAGGAACCCTTCTGACAGTGTAGGGGTTAAAGGGTCTATCACCAAGGTACATTTCACCTCTAAGCCTTAAATTTTAAATTAAATTTCTCTTACTATCTAGTGTATACAGTAAACATATCCAAGAATTCGTCGTTCCCACTCAGGTGACAGCTGTGAATTATCAGATTCAGGCAATTAAAAGTTCTACCCACCATATAACTGGTGGAAATTACAGCTTGCTCTGAAAATGGCCTTCCAAAACTCAACTGGCTCCTCTGCAGGAAAGGAGCAGGAGGTAGGAAAGGGGAAAGGAGGGCAGGAGAAAGCAGAGGAAGAGGAAGGTGGAGAGGGTAGGAGAGATTTGGGAAAAGGAGCACAGGACTTTACATGTCTCTGTAGGAGGAAGGAGGAATCATTTGCCACATATCCCCCACACCAGTCTTGGTCTTTGAAACGGAAGGGTTTGTGTTATTACATCTCAGTTAAAAATGAAGAGGATCAGCACAAGAGAAGCTATTCCCTATTCCAGTGTTCCCTCAGAAGTTAACGTTGTTCAGACATGTGCAGGAGATCCAGGAGTGTCCCTGCCGTGCTTCTCAAGCACTGTAAAGAGATCTGATCCCAGCACTGGTACTCCAGTGCTGTCAAACAAAACCTGCCTTGCTTGTGTCACACATGGATTTATTTTCCCTCCTAACAACTAACAGGACCTGCAACATAAGCGATGATTTACATGACACAGGCGCCAGCAGAGAGGAGCTGCCGGCCACGTCTCCAAGAGACCAATCCTGTCCCCACTTTGCCTTATTTAACATGTGAGTGGTGTCACCTCTATCAGCAGAGCTTGTCTGCTGTGACATTCGAGTGAGTGACGGCCGTGTCAGCTCCCAGACCACCCCTCTCTGCTGTCGCATCGCGCTCTTGCCCTCCGCTGAGCGTCTGGTGGGAAAGGGGGAAAAATTCTTCCACACGCTTTGTTAGCAAGAATCTGGTGAGCAAAGGGTTAAATGGCTTGGGCTGCTGGGTGTTTGTGGGGAAATGTGCATGTGGATATATGTATACGAGTATGTGTGTGTGTACATATATGTATTTAAAAAAAAAAAAGAATATATATATATACATACACAGGCACCTTGGTTTGGCTGTAGGACCTCGCGCCCGCAGGCCACAGTCACATTATCATCTGGAAATTGGATAACGACAGCACAATGACAAATCCAGGTTGCCTGCAATAAGGTGCTAATCCCTTTGCTTTAATATCGGAGCAGCGTGTAATGATGTTTGGACATCACTCCAGTTTACTGACGACCCCACTGGGGCCGGCAATAGAAGCGTACAACTGTCTAACAAGCCATCAGGTGACCGCCGTCGTCAAAGCAACGGGGGATGCAATCTAATCTTCCCTCCATCCCTTCCAGCTCCCAATAAGGACCAGATTATAGAAGTGGCCCATCAATGCTTGGTAACTCGAATCAATTAACGTTAATTTGCACAATGCTATGATGTATTGTGATCACTTTCATTTCGGAGAAGGGGGAAGAAATTGCTATAATTCACCTAAAATGAGGTTGTCTATGGTGCTGAGGTATTAATTGGGTGTCCATATTAAATGGAAAAGGAGCACGGTAGTGAAGGAAAAGTGGATGAGTGACTCTCTTGGCTGCTATTGACCTATCAGAAGAAGACAGTGCCCTTTTCCTTTGCTTTTATCTATTACAGTTTTCCCTATTGCGTGTCAAGTTGATGTATTATAAAAAATTCATTTGGTGACCTTCCACCCCCCTAGCAGATTAAACAATTTCACTGGGATGGCATCATTAACAGGGCCTTGCATTTAATGATGATTTCTCTAAAAGGCCACGGAGATTCGATTTTAAGCTAACAGATTTATTGCACTATTATAACATATCGTAAAAAACTGTACCACCTACGGTCTGGTTTTAGGATAGAAACTGTTTAAGAGTTTATGTGGAGCTTAAAGTGGTATTACCTTGGGATACGCAGCACGGCAAAGCTCTGACCTCCGGCGGGATGCTGTTTACATTTAATAAAAGACATTTCTCTGACAGTAAACTTGGGGAGTGTGTTATGGAGGAGGCCTGGCTTAGCTCCTCGCCACCGGCTTTGTAAATAGGGGCATTTCCATTCATCTACAGCAATTAATGGAAGTCACTAATGAATCTGGAGGATGTTTCTCTCCTATCTGATGCATCTGCTCTGTCGCTCTCCTTCTAAAGGCTTCTGGTGCTCCCACATCTAGACCCTTCATCAGCTTCATTGTCCTAATGAAAGAAGGGCCTAGAGGGGAAGTCGTAGGAGGAGAGGCTGAGGTCACTCAGTTTGCTCAGCCTGGAGAAGAGGAGACTGAGGGGAGACCTCATTGTGGTTAAAATTTCCTTGTGAGGGGAATGAGAGGGGCAGGCACTGATCTCTGCTCTGTGGTGACCAGTGTCAGGACCTGAGGGAGCGGCATGAAAATGTATCATGGGGTGTCCAGGTTGGATGTGAGGAAAAGTTTCTTCACCCAGAGGGTGGTTGGGCACTGAACAGGCTCCCCAGGGCAGTGGTCACAGCACTAAACCTGGCAGAGTTCAAGAAGTCTTTGGACAATGCTCTCAGGCACAGGGTGGGATTTTTGAGTCTGTCCTGTGCAGGGCCAGGAGCTGGACTCGATGATGCTCTTTGATTTCTTTCTATAATATGTGAAAATATGGGAACTGGTGGAAATAAAAGTTATCCTTCAAATGTCTTTTCTTGCTTAAAATAGGAATGACCTCAGACTCCTCATTGCCTTCTGATGCTCATGTCTCTCTTGCCTGTCTGTATTAATTAGTGACAAGATCTGCAGGGGGAGATAAAGCTCCAACAGTGCAGCTGAGAGGGCAGAGATCTGGCTTATTTCATCATCCCATGATATCAGAACCCATTCTCACCCAAAGGTGTTAAATTCCTCACAATCCTTCCAGTGAATCTGTACCTACTTTGCCTTCCACAAGTCCTCAGCTTGCTTATCCCCTGTCCTTGCTGCACCTCCGTTTCTTGAATTCCTGTCTTGAATTCACCAGCAATCTCCACCTTTGCAAAAACAAAGAAAAACATCTCTTTGGCTGGATCAAGATTCATTTAGTCATATTATTCCCAAAATTCTTCCCAGTTTCCTTCCCCTTCCAAAGATATATTGATTTTACAACACTAGCATTGCAGACATACCAGACAACTGTTCAATTAATTTCAATGTCTATTAGGAAATTAAATATGCCAGGGGCTGTACTTTGGCACCAAGGCCAGCTGACGTATTTCAGCGTGGCCTCATCCAAAATTCCCAGTGAGAATATTTTCTGACTGTAAAAGCTCCCAGATCATTTAGGAGTTGTTTTGGACTTTGCCTTTGGACCTACACCACAGCTCGAGAGGGACTGACAGTTTAATGGTAGAGGTGTTCAGGTGTCAGTGACAAAGCTAGTTTTTGGCATAATTTAGTTTTCTAGTAAACATATCCATCAACTTTAATGGACCCTTGGCCCAGGCTCTCATCCTGATCTCCTTCCTCTTGAAGTTAATTGATAATAGTAGTTACTATTTATTCTTATTCTTCTTATTACTATTACTACTACTACTATTATTGTTGTAGACATTATTATGATGACATGATATAACTATATTAGTAACGATATTACTGTATTACATTAGATTAGATATCAGGAAGAAATTCTTCCCTGTGAGGGTGGTGAGGCCCTGGCATAGGGTGCCCAGAGAAGCTGTGGCTGTCCCATCCCTGGAAGTGTCCAAGGCCAGGTTGGATGGGGCTTGGAGCAACCTGGGATAGTGGAAAGTGTCCCTGCCCATGGCAAGGGGTTGGAACGAGATGATCTTTAAAGTCCCTTCCAACCCAAATCATTCTATGATTTTTTATTTTATGATTATATTTATTATTGCAATTGTAAATAAAATGACAAATTTTCCTTGATTTCAGGGATACTTCATTTCCTCTGCCCCAAATCTTTTCACCAAGTTTCTCAATCAATCTATAACACCTGCAGCAGATCCTTCCATTTCTCTGCCCTCGAACTTCCCTGCTGCTAAAGGACAGGCACTTGCTCTCCTGTGGAGCCTCAGCCTGTTCAGCAGACACGTGTTGGCACAGCTGGTGACAGGATCAGGGATCCCTGGTGTCCCTGCTGACTGAGGCATCCCCAGCAGCCTGCTGTGCCCACATCTAGAAGAGCTGCAGGGCACTGAGCATCAGAGCTGCTCCCTGTCAGCAGGGAATTGCAAACCAGCCTGCTCCTGCCCAGCACGAGACTCCAGGGCAGCGGCAAACAGCACATCCTTCATGCCCACAGGATGGAGGCGAAGGCAGGTCTTGCTCTGGTCCTTGCTGAGCTATGAGCACACATCGACCTCCCCCTCCACCTCCCTAGGACAAAGCTGTGCCAGGAAAGGCCTATTTTCCTTCCAGCACAAATCAGCAGGGGAGCAGCAGGATGCTCCTTTCTCCTCCTCCATATGGACATCATTTTAAGGGATATAAGTTGCTGTGTGCAGGGTTGTGCCCTAAGGCAGGGGCTCCCTCACAGCACGAGTCAGGTTGGACCATGTGGGCTATAAACACCACATTCCATGCTGTGTTAGCCAGGTTCAAATCACCCACAGACATTCATTTTTACACTTCCATTTTAAGCATCCATGTCCAGTTTTGCTTTGTTGTGTTTTCTTCACCGTTATTTTACCAGAGAGTGAAAGAACAAAGGAGAACAGTTCTAAACTAAAAGAGGAGAGATTTAGATTAGATATTAGGAAGAAATTCTCCCCTGTGAGGGTGGTGAGGCCCTGGCACAGGCTGCTCAGAGAAGTTGTGGCAGCCCCATCCCTGGAAGTGTCCAAGGCCAGGTTGGACAGGGCTTACAGCAACCTGGGATAGTGGAAGGTGTCCCTGCCCATGGAAGGGGGTTGGAACTGGATGACCTTTAAGATTCCTTCTAATCCAAACTTTCTGTGATTCCATGATTCCATGATTCTATGATTCTACTCACCCCAGGGAGTGAGAACTACTTCCTAGATCCACATTTTGCAGCAGCCTTCCTTGTTGAGCAAGATCAGCACAGTTTTGCCATGTAGGGCCTGTGGTGTGAATTCAGGCATTTTTCTTATTTGTTGTCAGTTTTAAAGAAGCTGAGGAGAGAAAAAAAAAATTTAGCATTTACAGAAACTCTGCCAAGACTCATCTAAACCTCTCTGTGCTCAGCTGGAGCCAGGGAGCTCACAGAAAACTGCAGATCTTTAGCTTCGTGACTTGGTGTGTAGTTCCTGCAGTGAGTTTTGGCCACACAGCTGAATGCACATTTTTGGAAGAAGGTGGATAACAGCAGCTTGTTAATGTCCTTGACAGTAATTTCAGACCTAACACGGCCTTTGAGACTTTCCCACTGACAGAAAAATACGAAATAAAGAACCAAGATAAGAACTAAAACTTCAATCCCTGAGCTACCTTTTGAGCCTGCACGTATCCTTAAAACCTTGGTTGATCTTTCCATCAGCTTTAGTTCAGACCAGTATTTTCCATCAACTGCAGTATGAACAGTTTCTCGTTTGTAATACAGAGTAATACTCTGAAAAAACATCCACAACCATTACCCAAACCAGAAAAAATGAGTTAAAAGCAAAGAAAACTTAAGCTCCATATATCCTGTGTTTGTAAACACCTTTAAGCAAACACTAGAGATCAATGAATAGCTTTTCTTCTTTCATTTCAAGACAATACCAAACCCCCAGCCACTTCATTGCAATTGCAGNCACAAAGCACTGGGAGAGGGAATGAAATAATCCAGGCTCAGAATAAAGTGTTGATTCTTTATTCAAATGCAAAAGCTCCCTCCTGGGATGCTCTAATTTAAATTTCAGGCTTGGAAAAACCAATGTCTTTCAAGGGGGTGTCTGTGACTGCTGTATTTCAGTCTGTAGACTTTGCAGATTGGGAAGGTGATGGCAGGAAAAAGAAATGCAGTAAAGCCCTGTGAGTGCTGTGCTTGTGTAGAGGAGCCAAGACTTAGTTCTTAGAGGAGCTCAGAGGTTTTCAGTGAAAATCTTTTTGCTGGACAGGAAACATTTGCAGCCTCCACTGCTCTCAGTGCACTGCAATGATGACTTTGGGGCTAAAGCATTGGGTTCACGAATCCCTAAAATCCCTGTCTCTGCCACACACTTCCAACACGATACCAGGGACATAAATTACTTTGTTCATTTCTCACTTTTCCATCTGTAAACTGAGGGTGGAAACAAAAGGATTTTTTCATACTTTGGTGCTGCTTTCTGCTTGGAAGTGATGACTGCTTCCTATTTCCATGCATGCTGCTCTCACCCAAGGAATCAAAGGGATACGATAAGGTAAATTAGTAGGTAGAAAATAGGAACAGAAAATAACATCTAGAACATTATTTCTGATTTTATTTCTTTTTTCTGTCTTTTTTCATGTGAAAGAAACAGAAGCAGACAACATTCAGAAACGTGCTTATACATGAGACCCTACAGCATCTCTGTTCAGGTGCAACCCTCAGATGGAGAAATCGAGAAGCAGCTTCCTGTACAGCCAAAAATCATCTTCCTGGATAGAAAGGTAGAATTTGCCTCCCTGTGGATGGAGACTTCTATTAATTCTGTACTATTTTGACATTAGAGATTTTTGGCACGGAGCCAGGCTCTGCTCTGTGGGGCCAAGAAATGGCACAAGAGGAACGTGCAGGAACAGGTCCCAGGAAGTTCCACCTGGACATGAGGGAGAACTTTCCTGTGCAGTGACTGAGCCCTGAACAGATTGTCCAGAGAGGGTGTGGAGTCTCCCTCTCTGGGGATATTCCAGAACTGTCTGAACACAATTCTGTGCTCTGGGATGACCCTGCTGGAGCATGAAGGTTGGACCAGATGTGCCACTGTGGTCCCTTCCAACCTGCCCCATGCTATGATGTGACCTCTTCTTGAAAAGTTATGGTGAACTTTGTGACATTTGTAACATGTGACACATAAATGCAAACTGCCCTCAGACAGGGGACATATATATATAAAATATTACAGTTGTTAAAAGCTTCAAAACTTTCTTTGCTCTTGCTGAGGAGACAAGATCTTGATTCTTCTCTTCTGTTCTTCCTCCCAGGGTCAAAGAATTGACAAACTGGGGCCTCCTGCAGAACCCTGGGTTGTATCAGCTCATCTCAAGGGCTCCTCTGAGGCTGTGCTGAAAGGTTTGGATGTGTTTTCCTATAGCAAGGGTTATGGCAAAGCAGCTATGCAAAATGATGGTGATGATAAATTTAGGAGTTCTTCCTGAGAAATACTGTGTTTGAAAACCAATCTTTGGGCTGAAAACAGAAGGTTGCAGTAGGCGTTTGGTGAACTGCCCAGTCATATGCTACAGGCAAAAAAAAAGCTTATACAAAGTATTTTCATTCTCCTGTAGCTTAAAAGGAGTATATCCTATGGTTTGTCTTGAAAAGACATATCTGGGGTCAAAAAAGAAAAAAATGGAGAATTAGAAACCCTAACACTTGATTTTCAGTTTATGTTAACTGGGGTAATTTCTTTAGGTTCTTTTTATTCCAGCAAAGGATCAGGCCAAGTACAGACAGAAAAAACTGTCTATGGATGGTCATTAATACATTAAAATGTGAAAATGTTGTTGTTTTTTTTTTTCATGGGGGATCTAAATGTTTTGCTTCTGGTCCTCATTTATCAAAAGGCCTGAACTCATGAAAGACTCATGGAAACTCGTGAAAAACTCTAAACGTGAGGATTTCCCTCAAGGATTTGTGAACGTGCTTAGACACAGAAATTTGTTAAGGTAGAGTGCTGAACCAAACAACTGTGGATGGTCATATGCTGGTAAATTAGAAGTTAGAAGTTATAATGATTATAACATTACTAATTTCATTGCTAAATTATTTGAACATAAGCAGGAAGTATGCATGAGCAAAAGTCAGGTTCCCTATTGCAGAGAAAGTATTTTGTTAACAGTAAAGCCATATGTGTGTTATTTTTCACTTGAAAAGTTCACATTTAGAGAAGATAAGTAGCATTCATGCTGTGGATCAGAGCTTCTCATCCTTTTAGTCCCTGTTTCTGTTAATTAGAAATTCTTCCTACCCCAAGATAGTTCCAGGATTACAGGTTAGAAAAATCCTTTGGTCTTTTCTGCTGCTTTTCATGCCTTTTCAGAGCATGTTCCTTCTTCTTAGAAGAAGTTCCTAAACTTCTTAGGTTGAAGAACATGGGTCTAGATAAGCCACAGATTACTGCGTCATCTCCTGACTAACAGTGGGAAGAAGGAAGGAAGGCAGGTAGGAAGGTAGGAAGGAAGGAAGAGAGAGAGAAAAGAAAGAAAAAGAAAAGGAAAAGGAAAAGGAAAAGGAAAAGGAAAAGGAAAAGGAAAAGGAAAAGGAAAAGGAAAAGGAAAAGGAAAAGGAAAAGGAAAAGGAAAAGGAAAGGAAAGGAAAGGAAAGGAAAGGAAAGGAAAGGAAAGGAAAGGAAAGGAAAGGAAAGGAAAGGAAAGGAAAGGAAAGAAAAGAAAAGAAAAGAAAAGAAAAGAAAAGAAAAGAAAAGAAAAGAAAAGAAAAGAAAAGAAAAGGAAAGGAAAGAAAAAGAAAGAAAAACCTCTGAACAGAAAAAAAACACTTCACTTTCTTTTAAAGATACATGCATCAAATTAATAGTCAATAAACTCCAGCAAAGGAAGAGCAGCACAGTACAGATGTTCTGCATGTAATAGTTTGCTGCAGTTTTTCCTTTGACAAACATCCTTATTGCACTCGTCTTTTGAAGCACATGAAAGCAGCATTTAATGGAAATGGGTCCCGTCTAGCACACTGAGGCTGCTGCATCTGACAGCAGCCAAAGTGCCTCGTGGAAGGCAGTTTAGCTCCAAATTAGCTGTGCTTCTGCGTTAAATACCAGCTTGCCTGAGAGATCTTTGGGAAGGCTCCCATATATATCTGTAATATTCGGAGCTTTGAAGCATATGTGCCCGAAAGCTGAGCTCGTCTCTGTTGAGAAGTACAGTACAGTACTCCAGGCTCCATCACACACCAGAAATGGCAATTATAAAGTATTTGAACACAGCTGACAAGGCCCTCTGTTAAATCTGTATTACAGTGAGTATCAGAGCCAAGAAAATCTTGGTAGTCCGTGCAGACACTGTCATAAGGAGGATCATATGGGTGGTAGATGGATGAGCCAGGATTAGGCTTGAGCAGTAAGAGAAATCCAGATTCCCACATCTCTATCAAGTCTATTCACAGTATAAATCACTGGTTATTTATGTATCACAACTGATCCTGGAGACTCAAAATGAAATTGGTGGTTTGGTGTGTTAGATACTGCACAAAAATAGAAAAAAACCAATATATGTAGTCAAAACTAATTGGGATATTAACAAATTAAATAATATCAAATCATAGAGAGGGGAAACTTTATCATTTATGTTGCTAAATAATTAATATGTGGCATGGTTTTGCCTGACACCTTGTCTTGGGCAATTTCTGGCAGCAGTTCAGAGTTTGCTACTTCACCACATTGTTCAATATCCTGAACATGAGAATGGCAGAGTAGAAATGTCCTACCCACATTCAGCTTTATGCACCTTCACCTGTGCTGCTTAACTGCAATAAAATGCCAAACCACCTGCTACATAAAGGAAATAGTTATGACATGTTGTCTTTCAGCAGGCAAAATCTGTGTTTGTGATCATTGGAGCAAGTCCAGCATCCTGAGGAAGTTCTGGCATTTCACCCCCACCTGAACCAACATTTGGAAATTTGTCAACCTTTAGGATTTCACCCCTCTCACCCCAAGAGCCTGAATGCAGACCAGACCTGGTCAGCATCACTCAAAGGCCAGGCCTTGGCTGGTGCTCAAAGATACACACAATAAAACGGGAATCCAGTTGCAAAGTAAATTGTAACTTTTAAAAAGACCCTGTTTAAATAACAACCATGGCAAGGGTAAATGCTGGGTCAGAATGCATTCTCTGACAGCTCACAACAAGAGGTAAAGTGATGGAGAAACTCTGTCTCCTGGGTTTCATTTTAATGCTCCGTGTGGAGTTTCCCCCTTCCAGGTTTCCAGCTGACAGTGTCTCCTGTACTATCTCAGAGCAGTCACCACAGACACTTTTCATGGCCAAATAACTTTCAAAGTATCTGAAGGAGCTGGAGAAAAATTCCAAGGGATTTAAAAATAGGACAGGAGGGAATATGCTCCAAAGATAAGGTGAAACACCTACAAATCTGAAAAGAACTGAGGAATCAACCTGTCCCTTAGCTACGGTGGCTGACTCCTTGAGACCACCCCTTCAGGACAGAAAACACTCTCATTATCACTTTCCTAACCTTGGTGAAGTGCTTAATCACACAAGACGTGAGTCAAATTAAAAAATGAGCATTTGGAACTTTCTAGTTCATCTCTATAGCTCCTGTTACCTTTGTTTGATCCCTTTAACAGCTGCATTCACATTACACCCCCATGACACACAGGAAATTCCATTTCACAATAAGATCAAAGAACGAATATTTGGGAGCTGAAGCCCTCCAATCCCTCAAGAATTTGTTGTTTTTTTTTTTT
>VWZT01004613.1:79831-105029 GCA_013397055.1 Pachycephala philippinensis
ACCTCTGTGTGAAATTTCTGGGGTTAGACACAATGTTTATGATTAGGATGGACAATGAATTTAGGCTTTCTGGAGTTCCTTGGAGTCACGAGGACTCTCTGAGGTCCTTAAGTGACACTTACCTTAATTGCAATATGATTTTTTCTGACTCTCCAGGGCTCACCCAAGTGCAGGTCATAGAGGGATGTGCCAGCTTTTCCAATCTGGCTGTCTCCAGCTCAGGGACAAACTGGAGACTTGTGTTCACTGTCACGTCACCTCCAGGTAAGCCCCATATTCTGTGTGGTTTTTGATCTGGTAAAATTGAAGCCCTACAAGTGGCCTGAATTTGCAGAAAAGGAGTTAAATTTGCTTGAATGGGTGGAGTGATGCCAAACCTCTAAACAGCCTGAGTTCTGTTCCACATCCAGGCTGGCATTCCCCAGGAAGCAGGAGAGCTGGGTGATTCCTGTGATGTCCATGCAAGATCTGTCAAATCTGATGAATTAGTACAGAGAAATATTGTCAGAAAAAGGTGCCTCTTTCTCCCTACGTTCTCTAGTGTGTACCCCAAGAAACCAGATACTTATAGTCAGTTAAGGTGCCAGAGCAAACTTTTTCCTATAAACTGAGACCTCTCATTCCCTCTTTTTTTTTCCCTGTTTTTATTCAGAAATTTTCCATCTGTGCTCCTGGCTGTTTTCATAGTGCCTTTTCCTGACTGTTCGCCTGCACCTGGTCACCTTTATAGGTGGTTATGCTCATTCAGAGCATGGCTCCAGGACTGGGCTCTGCCAGGGCTCTCCTGAGAGCTTATGGAGATGATGTTGGCACCTTCAGAGGCCTCTGAGCAGCTCAGAAATGAGGAGGCAGGTGTGCTTATGCTTCCTTGGAAATGCCAGCTGAGGGGAACACCGGGGACAAGGCACCCCATGAACTCTGCCTTGTAAAATCCTCAAGGTGTCTGCACAAGAGAAGCACCTCTACAACTGCTGGGGGGCAGAATTTATCTTTAAATCTGTTGCTGAAGGTATAGAGGGGTCACAGTGCTGGTTTCTTGTCTCAAGGTGATGCTGAGGCAAGTCTTTGGAGAAACAGGAACATGTCTGGCAGGCAGTCCAAGGAAATATTAAGATATAGATGTTGTAAAAGGGTGTGTAAAATCTCTATTCTGGCATTGCATCCATCCATCCATCCATCCATCCATCCATCCATCCATCCATCCATCCATCCATCCATCCATCCATCCATCCATCCATCCATCCATCCATCCATCCATCCATCCATCCATCCATCCATCCATCCATTCATCCATCCACCCATCCACGCACCCATCCGTCCATCCATCCATCCATCCATCCATCCATCCATCCATCCATCCATCCACCCATCCATCCACCCATCCATCCATCCATCCATCTCTCTTTATATATAGATATATGTGCATGGATATCTTGCTAGATAAATATCATTGTAGATGATATAAATATATTATCTATCGATCTATTTATCTATCTATCTATCTATCTATCTATCTATCTATCTATCTATCTATCTATCTGTCTCTCTCTCTATCTCTCTATCTCTCAAGTCTTGCCTCAGCCAGAAGAAACCAGAGGGAACAAGTACATCTGACTGGTGAAGTGGCCAAGTGGAAGTAGGCAATGAAAAATTCTGAGCGAAGGAACATAGAAGTTTGCAAACATTTAGACTTCCACAAGTGGCTCATCCAAATCCAGTGCTGCCCATGGCTTGGCAAAGGGAGAATTAGGGTGCAGGAAGCACTTGGAGGTGGGCCTTTCAAGGGGGATCTTTGTGTAATTTGAGCTGCCAAACACATGCAGCTCCCAGTACCTTCGCTTCAGTGAGAGCAGATGGAAAGTCAGCACCTCACAGGATCTGACTCTTCAGGCTGGAAGCACAGCTTAATGAAATGTGTTTAGAAACCTATTGCAGGGAAATCCCAAAATCTTTTTTCTTAACAATGGTCAAACAGAGATCCATTTTCTGAGATGTTTAGCCAGTCAGAGAGTTACTACGATTAATACTAGAATCACAGAATGGTTTGGGTTGGAAGGGTTCTTCAAGACCGTTGCCTTTCAACTCCCTTGCCTTGGTAAGGGACACCTTTCAGTAGACCAGGATGCTCAGAGCCTCACCCATCTTGGCCTTGGACACTTCCAGGGATGGGGCAGCCACAGCTTCTCTGATCAACCTGTGCAAGTGATTAACATCTAATTTAAATTTGCCCTCTTTCAGCTTAAAGCTGTTTCCTCATGGAGAATGTTTAGAGGTAACAATGTTTACAGGCAGCTGATGCACCTGTGCAAGTATCACCTGTGTAAATCAGATTATTGCACACTTTTAACGTGCACTGCAAAGGTACACACCAAAGAAAGAATCCCTTTTGCTCCTTGTAATTGGGAACCATGCTGGAGACAGAATAAAGGCTTTCACACTGCCAGATTCTTACTGAAGAGATTTAATTTTATTGTTTGAGATAAACAAACTGAAATTAAACAATCAAATAGTAGATGTTTGGGATAAATCTTCATGATCCAGTTGCTCTGTGTACTTACCCTGGCATAATTTACTGTTTGGAGACAGCTCAGGAGGTGCAGCTGATGCTCAATGCAATAATCCCAAATGTTTTAGTGGTAGTTCCTGGGGAGAGCAGACTATTCATAGCACCACTGCATAGTCTTGCTCCTTGTTTTACAGTAATATTCCCTTCACTGATATGGATCCCAGTGGGTTTGATACATCCACTTTCCATTTAAACCAAAAGCATCCTACTCACAAACTATTAGAGTAGTGTAAAACACCTTTAAACACCTGTCTGTGCAGAGTCCTTGATACCTGAGAGATTTCTTCTCTCAGCTGAAGTTCATATGTGTTTGTGCCTGCAGGCAGATTTCTCCCAATTGGAACATGCTTCCCACTTTGTTCTGATGAAGCCCAGCTTCGTTCAGGTGGACAACACTGACACAAATCTAATTATTTTCCGCTAAAAGTACTTGCAGCTACTTACCCTGGTCTCCAAGCCTCCATCTGACAGTGTTTCTGATTTTTTCTAATGAATTGATGAAAAAAAAAAAGGCTTTTAGATTTTTATTAAAAGCAGAACTCAAGTAAAAGAAATATCCATCCATCAAATTGATTAGGATTGTGGCGTTAGGACCAATAATGAGCCAGGTAATAAGACAGATAATGAGTTCATGTCCTAACCCACATCCTTCAGGTTGGTCTGCAGAGAGTACCAGGGCAAGTTTTCCTAAACTCCTGTCCTTGCCTGGCACATCTGCATTCAGAACTTGTTTTAGAAATAATTTAGGGAACCAAACTTCTCTCTATTTCAAAAGGACAGTATTGAGCATTTTCCTGTCATTGAGACTCAGATCTGAGACCCAATGAACTCTTGAACACAGAAACTATGAGCAGTGCCTGGCTTGATTCTGCCATTTACAGGAAACTTTAGGATTTCTGGGTGCAGAGCATTATCCAAAGCTTCTGTCTTTCAAGAGACTAAATATTTACTGTGTAACAGCAGGGACACTGGCAGTTTTTATTTATAATGTTCAGTATTGACATGGTGGAAAATATTAACAAGTCCACTGGAAGTTTTCTGCATCATGGATTTAATCTTCATGCTGGTGAATGTTTTTGGGTTCCCCCTAACCTAATTGATATGACTCAAGTATAGCCTGTAAAAACTGGGTATTAACAACTTTCTTGTCACAACAGGTTTTTCTGTCTTGCAGAATATGTGCCTGTTTTCTGTAGGGGCCTGATCTGTTTGGCCTCAGAAGGAGGTTCTTTGTGAACGTATTTTCTGGGGCTTGTGTCAGTTAGACAAATTCATGGAGGAAATATTAAGTATTGTTGAATGCAAAGAAACTGTTTTTGCTTCAGAAAACACTGAAAGCTTGAAACCTACCTTGTAGAAATACTGTTACACATTTGGGTTGTGCTGGTACTCAGTCCTAAATCAATATTGTCCGTTAATGTTGGATCTGTCTGGAGACAGATGGATTTATGCTTTGTCCCTGAATGCATCTTCAACAGTGGCATCCCTGTTGAAAGGTTGTAAGGTGGTGTTTTAGCTGTGAAACCAGCATTTTTTGCTTTTGTAATAAACTGACTGCTTTAAATTCCCAGGGGCGAAGTTCACTGTGCTGTCCCAGCCATTTGCCACCTTCCCTGTCCCCACGAGAGCCAAGGCCAGCGTGATCCTCGTCATCATTCTGGGTTCAGCAGCATCTGCCTTCGTCATTGCTCTTTCATTCTGCTGGTTCAGGAAGAGCAAAAGCAACAGTAAGTTGGAAATACCCACAAAAATTTATACTTGCAGACTGCTTATTTTTTTTAACGAATCCCCAGAGTGGCCAGAATGGGTTTCAGACAATAGAACTCAGAAAAATGTCAGTAATTTGAATATAGTTTGTAGTTTACCCAGGGACAAGAGTTGGGCTTCAATAATCAATGTGGGTCCCTTCCAACTCAGAACATTCTATGATTCTGTGATATTCAAGGTTATACAGTTTTATGCCTATAAAAGATGTCTGAGTCCAGACAGATATTACAAGAAGTTTCTTCCTGGAAAGGATTGTTAAGCACTGGAAGAGACTGCCCAAGGCAGTGGTGGTGTCCCCACCCCTGGAAGTGTTCAAAGCTGCATGGACACGGCATTTGGCAGCATAATTCAAGCAATATTCTACTATTTATTCAACAATATATTCAATTTTTGCTTGAATTAATAATTTCTGCTGAGCAGAGGATGTACTGAGGGTGATGTGTATGTGTGTTTCATTGCAGAAAAGAGGACTGAACGGCCTCATGTACCACAGGGCAGCACCAAGAGACCCAGTGAACAAGCACAGCCTCCTGCAGCTCCCACCAAACCTTGCTGCACCCAAGGACCAAATAAAAGTGCAGTGTCTGTAGCAGGAGGTGAGACTGAAATTCATAAATGGTTGAAGATCAAAAGAGTCAGTTTATGTCTTTTAACCTGCTCAGGTGTTCCCAGGGAAGTGATGGAGTCACCATCACTGGAAGTGTTCAAAAAATGTTTGGGATGTGGCAGCTGGGGAGAGGTTTAATGGTGAATACAGTGGTGCTGTGTTGGTGGTTAGATTCAATAATCTTGGAGGTTTTTCCAACCTTAATGATTCTGTGATTCTGTAGGATTGTATAAGATCAACGACACATTCTCAAAAGGTCTGTCTCTTTATTGCCTCCTCCTTCTCCTCCCTGATTTCTTTCTATTTGTCATTTCACCTCCTTTAATGCGGATGGAGTGAATTCCCAGCTACACTGAAGGCAGCAGCATAATCCCACTTAGCTGGGATTCTTGGGGTGCCCTGTGCAGGAATAGGGCCTGGATTTCAATGATCCTTGTGTGCCACTTCCCCACAATTCAGGATATCCTATTATTCAATGAGTCCATGATTTCTTCTAGTGTTTTTGGAGTAGGGCAGGGACCAACACTCCTGATGTCCCCACATGCCTGGAGGAGCAGGGCTCCTCCCTGTCGAAATCTCCAGGTAATGGAGTAGGATCAAAAGCTCTGGACAGGTTTGCAGGCTGTGAAGGACTGCACTGAGTTACACTGGAGGTAAAAAAACCCACCCAGGGCTCATTTTCATGGTCTCTGTGAGTCCAACCCAGCAGCCCAAAGCAGCTCCACTCCCACCCACCCCACTCTGTGTCCCACTTTACTCCCCAGGGTCCTGCCACAAACAACCCTTTTCCAGCACACCTCCTCGAGACTTGTCCTTTCATCATCTGCTGATCAAACCCGACTCCTTCTGAGGTCACGGAAAAGCAGACAGCCCCGGGGGCATGTGGCTGGCAGCACAAAGCACCGGCTTCCCTCTCTGCAAGTGTGAAATGTTCTTACAGTAGTTGAGGGCTTTTTTTTAATCTCACCTGCCAACAGCACAGATCTGAGGCCATTCGGATAACCCTGCTGAACCCCCCATTTACTCTGTTTCGGGAATTTCTTTTTCCTCCTTCTTACCGAAGCCTGTGGATTACATAAGAGGCAGGAAGAGGCGAGTTGGAGTTTTATCTCCTTTTAATTAGCGTCTATCATAAAAGCAGAGGGAGAGAGGGAAGGAGAGAGGAAATTCTGCAGTTTATGTGTTTTGATATTTGCCATACTCTTCCAAAACACAGCATTCAGCTGTGTGCCTTAGGATACATATCTGCTATAAATTCATTTTTTATCTAATTTGTCTGAGATCTAAGCTTCCTGTGGAGGTCTGAGATCAAAGGATCTGATTCTGTCTGATGTCGGCTCTGACACATAATGCGTGCTGACTTAGTTCTGTCTATAAACTCGCAGTGGGAGGCTGCCACTCTCCCTTGGCACCTTTACATAGTGAACTTTCATTTTGGCTGGGGAGGCTGACAGGTACAGCGTTGATTGGAGCCGTCGTGTAAATAATTCATGGAAAGATTTTTTTTGTCAGAAAAAGGCAATCCAGCCACTTAGAGTCTTTTAGGAATAGTTGCAAGACAAAAAGATTCCCCAATATGTTCAAATCTAAACAAGGATAACAATATCTTAAGTGAATTTAATACATATGACTTTGAAATGTCTAATGTTTGATTCCCCCTTATTTAAAGTGCTGTTGGTTTTGGAGAGAGAGAGAGAGAGAGAGAAGAAATCAAAGCTGAACTCTTTTTGTTTAGTTTCTGCTTTGTAGCTCTTCCCCTCATAAGAAATACTGCTTTTCTAACACAATTAAGTGTTCAGAGCCTTTATTTATTAATCACCACAGTAAGACTTGCAAACCAGAGTTTTCCTCTTTGGTAGGTGCTTGTAGAATGCAAAGTCCAGTGAACCAGGGGCCCTGGATGTTGTACCAAAAGGAGCAGCAGAGGATGAGGATGAGGGAGAAACCAATATGCACAGTTACACAGTATAGCAGGGAGAAGGGATCAAGATATTGCTTTGCCAAACCTTGGTCTAATGCGAAAAATCTCCTCAGTTTCTCGTAATCATCTCTCTCTTGAATTAGAGAGCTTTTGATGGACTAACAGACTAACATTGTTAACAGAACACACCTGGAGGTGGAGGAACATACTGTTTCATTTTGCTTTTTTGCAATTTATTCTGGTGGTTCAACAGAGAGCTTCTATCCTCCTACAACTTACATTTCCAAGCCTCAGTTTTCTGTCCTTTCCCTAAACCTTTTCAGAATGGTACCTGATTTATTCTTATTCTGAGCTCCTTGGACACCTTCAGCTAGAAATCTCTGTGGTATTCCTGAAGATGTTATCTCAATCTGCAAAATGGATTTCCCTCCCTACAAGCTTGCTCAGATCAGCTCCTTCTCCTTTCTTCCTACCAGTTTGCCATTTTTCCCTTGTTTTACAAAATTTCATCAAAATCAATTTCAGTTTTAATTACAAATCACCAGTAGAAACACTGAATATCTTCCATTTTAGTGGTAGTGTTTGGTACTGCCACGCATCCCTGAGAATTATTTCCCATACATAATTTCTACCTGACCTCTGTTACCTGGTGCTTAATCCAGTTAATAATATGCTTTAATAATATTGAATAATTTGTATTTAATTAAAAAAACCCCAGGAATCTCAGGGCAGTACTTCATCCCTGAAACTGCTTCTATCCAGAAAACTTGTAGCCTTCTCCGTTGATTCAAACCTGCTTGAAAAACCTTATTTCCACCGTTGAAAATGGCACCTTTGAAGATGAGAGAGTCAATAAATCTCCATAACTAACATGAAGCTTTGGTAGAGGAGATCATGACCTTATTATCTTGTTAATGTGTCTAAAGAATAAAATTGAACCTGGTGATGTATGTAATTTGTACCTTAAACCAACCAACTACCTAAAGTTAAAGGCAGCTTAAGAAGGAAAGTGCTAAACATAGTATTATGTCTGACTGCTGAAATTTTGGTAACAACTTTCTGGTGGATTTCCAAGAGGTACAACTCTGAAATTTAAATTTATGAGTGTAGAAGCTGGAAAAAACAGCAACACCCTTTAACAGGAAAAATGAGTACAAGCATGAAGTCATTGGCAGGGCTGTCAAAGTTCAAGTTGGTCAAGGAATGTCTGGACAATATTTCTGCCATATGATTTAATTTTAGGTGTTCTTGTGAGGAGCAGGAGTGGGACTCAATGACCCTTATGGGTCCCCTCCAATTTGAGATATTGTATGATTCAGCAAATATAGTTCCAATTAATGAATTACAGAAAATGCAGAAGAGAATGAATATGAGCAAAAGGTCCCAGGAACCCTGAGGCTGAATGTCACAGGCTGTTAAGGGTTAACCTGGAAGGACAAACCTAAAAAATCCGAAGTGGTAACAACACATTTTCTGGTATTATTTGCACTAAAGATTACAATGTATGTTGATAAATGGACTAAAAAAGCTGATTTTGTCCATTAACACGAGACATTGGCTAGGATTAGATCTGGATTTGGAATGAGTATTAAAGGTTTGGGTGTAGGCTGTTGTCCTTTTATTTTCGCAGGGGGAAGGAAAGGATTACAAAAATATTATGAATATTTTTAGCATCCAAATGATGCTACAAATGAGGCTGCCAATCATGATGGCACACTCTGTCAGCTCAGGAGATATCTGCAATGTCACTACAAGTGATCCTGCCTCTGTTATTGATAACCATTTGATATATAAGGATGTAAACATTTCCACATGAAAAATGTATTCCTGCATTTTTTCTATGTCATTTTTTAAAAACAGCGTTGCAGGTTACAGGCTCTGCCTTGAGTAGGACTCAAATGTTCGAAATATAAAGTTCTACCTTAAGTTACAGACTATTTCAGAAAGGGATGATGCATTTTATGAGTGTGTAGTATTAAAATATTACCAGTCTTAACAATACATAGCTTACTAAGAAACTGAATTCTATACACTTGATTATGAAACATTTATTCAGAAATTTGTTAAATGTTGGAGATGCTGTATCAGCTGTTAGTGTATCAAGAAGCACAAACTAGCTGGATTTGTTGCTTTTTATTTATTTGTGGAAATAGCTAATGAGTGTTTGGCTTTAACATTTTATTTCTGTTGAACTAAAATGTATGGCCAGTGCAATTATTTCTGTAACAGTAACTGCTTTTTAATTAATCATAGAATCGTGGAATGGTTTGTGTTGGAAGAGACTTTAATAATCGTCTACTTCCTCCCACCCTGGGCAAGGACACCTTCCACTATCCCAGGTTGCTCCAAGCCCTGTCCAACCCCTCCAGGGATGGGGCAGTCACAGCTTCTCTGGGCACCCTGTGCCAGGGCCTTACCACCCTCACAGGGAAGAATTTCTTCCTAATCTCTAACCGAAATCTTTCCTTTTTAATTCAAAACTCTTCCCCCTTGTCCTATCGCTATCTGCCCACGTAAAATGGGGAAAAAAATTTAAAAATTTATTAATGTCTGTAACACAAAGTAAATGCATAAAAGGATAATGTACATGAAGGTGGGGTCTTATCACTAGTGTAAAAACCAAACAAGTCTTGCTTTCACAGATACGGAAGGAACTGGAGCAGTGGGAGCTGCCACAGGACAAGAGGAGGAGCTGAACCTGAAACCCCGTGAGGCCAAATCAGTGAGAAAGCCGAGCACTGTCCAGCCCACGGCGGGTGACAGACACACCTTTCCATCCTCCAGGAAAGGTGACAGTCACCAACAGCCCTGTGCAGGAAGATCTGGTGACTCTGTGGAGCTTCAGCAGCCAGCGGTCCCAGGGTGCTCCAGCCAGAAGGAAGCGCCCCAACCTGCAGCTGGATACAGCCAGGAAAGGGAGAAGCCGGACAGGATGCCCCAGCACCAGAACGATGTCAGCGAGCGCGTTGCCATGGTGGCAGCAGAGGGGTGAAGCAGTGATGGGAGGGGGTGACCACTGCAGCCACTGAGGGGCTGAGCTTTCTGCCTCTGTGGTCAGAGAAAACCATACAGACAATGGGATGGGGAATCACAAGGCCACGTGGACAAAAGAACCTGCAGCCACCTGCGAGACTCTTGGATGTTGACCTTTCTTAGTTTCCAAAACGGGGTGGGTACCTCAAAACCCATTGAGAACAGTTCTCCTGACTCCCCCAAAACTCTCTCCAGGAGGTGTTTTGGCGAGTGCTTCATAGATCAGCTTTGAGATTGCATTCAAAAGCAGTCAGGGACCAGCCCAACAACTCATCAGGGTTTCTGACACTACAATATTCTAGCATGGATGTAGTCTTAGTGTCTGGAGCATTGCTGGTGAGTATGCATATATGTAAATATATTGAAATTTTCCCTTTTCTTCCAGCCATGCTTTTATTTTCATACAAAGAACTTCAGTATGTACGCAAATATTTTCCCTTTTTTTCATTTATTCAACTTTCATTGTGGCTTAAGTAAGTGTTTCTATTCCTCTCTACTGAAACCTGTCTCTTTTTAATTTTTTTTTTTTTATTAAAGTATTTTACTGAGTGAATCTTCACCATGACATTTTTTTTCTGACACCTTTAAATCACTGGCTTGTTATGAACACTACTGTCTATGGATAATAATAATAATGTTGATATTCTTCAGTTGCTCAGAGAATTCCTCCATGCTTTGCTTTACTGAGCTGGAAGATGAGGAACTTTATTATGCCCTCTCTGTACCATAAAATTCTTGGTTGCAAGGTGGTCTGGTGGCACCAGATGAAATTTATACACCTTTGCAGAAAAAAAATTGCTGAATCAGGAAGATGAGGTTTCTGGCTGGATCAGCAGCGGAAGACAAGGTGAGAAACCTTGATTTGGAAAAAAACTCAAACAAACCCCAAACCAGTTCTCTTCAAGCTGCAGGAGGTAAGGTGCAGATTCTGGTCAAGCTGTTCAGTTTTCTAAGCACAAAAATAGATTCACCAGTGTTGGCTCCTGCCTTTATAATCATAATTTTGGGGTGAAATTAAACTGATTCTACACTAAGCCAGGCTTCTGGTTGAGTGAACAGGAGTTTTTCTGGATTAAGACACTTGAGGATGAAGATCGAGTTAAGTGCAATGGATCTTCCTTTCTCACCCCTTGCATGGTATAGAAAAGCCATTTATTACATTATTTTCTGCAGAGGCCAAAGTATTATTATTGTGTAGATCCCCAAGGATCATGATTCAGGGGCTGAATAAAAAGTAATACCTTTCAGAGACATCCACGGCTGGTGAAATTGTTTGGAGATCCTTCTTTTCCTCTGCAGCTGATACCCAGTTTCAGATCCTTACACATGGCAGTAGATCCTTCCATCTCTACAGAAATACAATTCCTCCATTCCATAAATTCTATTTCTGTTCAGTGTTTCTAATTCTACTAAGTGACTCCATCACATCCAACCGGTATAAAAGCAAATAATATATAATTACATATGTCAGAATGCCTGGAAATAATATTGAATGTAAGCGATATGAAAATACTATACAAAAAAGAATTATTTCTGTGAAAAAGTCAGACATATTGGAAATAGTTAAGGGTTTAAATTAATCCTTTAGTTCATAATCCTTGAATTTATCCATACTTTGTATGCAGAATAAGTAATGTCTTGTATATCTGGACCTGTAATGGAATTAGCAGGGCTAAAAGCCTTTAATTGCAGCATTTTCAACTGAGTGAGTAGTGGCACACAGGAGAGAAGTGGGGAGAAAGTGGAACAAAACACGGTGACAAATGGGTGCAAACATTAAGCGAATCCTAAGGGACAAATTTAGGGGATCATGTGTGTCAGAAAAAAAACCAGAAAAAGCACAGCACTGTAGTGATCAGAGAGAAAGATGTGAATGAGACCCAGTGGTTGAAGGGGCTGAAGCCATTTCATGGCTAAACATAAAATGGCATATTTTCCTAAAATAATTGAGTTTAGACTGACTGCAACAGCAGTTGGGTGAAATGAGAACCTACTGCTTTGTGGCTGAGGGAGATCCAGATTTATTTTGAAATGTTTTCCATCTATGTTTTCCATGATATCGAGTTAAAACATTCACTCTTACAGGAATTGTGTGATTAGATGAGAAGTTGTGGCTGCCCCTGGATCCCCGGAAGTGTCCAAGGCCGGACTGGACAGGGCTTGGAGCAACCTGGGACAGTGGAAG
This sequence comes from Pachycephala philippinensis, assembly GCA_013397055.1. NCBI lineage: Eukaryota > Metazoa > Chordata > Aves > Passeriformes > Pachycephala > Pachycephala philippinensis. Next base: position 91,911 of record VWZT01004613.1, read on the forward strand.
CTGTCCCTGTCCGTGGCAGGGGGTGGGATGGGAGGGTCTTTAAGGTCCCTTCCAACCCAAACCATTCAATGGTTTTGTGAACAGCCACACCCAAGCTGCTACAGAATGTCCTAGGCAAGGCAAAGAAAGAGAAGAAATATCTCATGTCCCAAGCCAAAAGCCTAATTTTCCAACAATTTGAGAGCCAGATTGTCCCATGGGACACCTGCTGTCATTGCTGTGTTGTGGTCAGTACTTGTGATGATCCTGCTCAAGTCCCTTAATCTTTGCATCATCGAGTTCTCCTTAGTACTTACCTTTTAATTAGGACAACAGTTGTTTCCACCTTTTGCATGGGTGTTTTATGGATAAATTTGTGACATTCTACATTCCAAAACCCCGGGTGAGGGCAGGGTAGGGATGCAGGGGAAGGAGGCAGGTGAAGAATCCACAGTGTGATGTGTGGGTTAGCCGTGACGGATGGGAATGGGCTCAAGCCTTCATAAAGATGAGCTTATTCAAGCCCTCTGGCCCAGCTCAGGGCATTCAGCTGCTGTCAAAGTCCAGCTCCTGTGAGGACATAAAGAGACAGCAGCAGGATCTCGGCTCGGATTTTGGAAGGAGTCTGTGGGGATGTCATGGCAGAGATTCAGGCTCCAGCACAGCCCACACTCAGACCAACTTCGTGAGGGACACAAAATACTTCCAGAAAATCTACTCAGGCTTAACAAAGAGCAGCTTCCCCACACTGGACACCAAGGAAGCCTTCAAATTTCAGGAAAAATTAATAAAAAGTCTCTGGATCTGCCTGTGCAGATCGATCCTTGAGACCCAAAATCTTTCTGGACAGTCATCATAAATTTCAGTGAAATTTGGTTAATTTGACTCTACTGAAACCAATGGCAAAAATTTCATTAAGTTTGCTGGATTTGAGGTTTCCACCTGGTAACCTTCTTCTGTAGTCCCATCTGCAACAGCTCTGAGTTCCTTTATTGACATAAATAAGAGTAGCTGAAAGGATGCCTTACTTTTATCCAAGCTCTCCAGGCTTTTCTGAACTGCTAGACAATGCATGGTCAAAATTATTCTTCTTCCTTCTTTTTCTTTTTTTTTCTCCCCCTTTTGTGGGAGTGATATTTTTTCCTCTTATGTCTGAAGGAGAGGAGTGCATTACAGACAAATTTGCCTAAGGCTTTGGGCCAGAGCTGATGAGACTTCACGAAGATACAGGAACAGGCACATGGATAGGAAAAAGAAAGCCTGTGAAAAATTAAAATGACAAGCCTGGTTAGGGAGCAGAGATAACTGGTGATGTAGTAAAATTAATTACAGTCTGGGTTGAAGGAATTGTGTGCCTAAGACAAAATTAAAAAAAAAAAAAAAGAAAAACCAAATAACAGCAATGAGATTATAAACCCTTTCATCATCTCTATATGGTATTACTTCCAGTCCCTATTTATTATGGTATTTATTATGGCATTTATTTCTATAGGGTGAGAGGTATAAATGGCAAATAAAGAAGGCAAGTGTCCAGTCAGAAGGTTTTTCTCTGAGCTCCTGATTCTGCAATAAATTACTTTATTAACAGTGAATTACACCCAAAAAAAATCTCCAGTGGGCTAGGAACCATGAGAGGAAACCTTCAGTGGATCAGGGAAGCTGCATGATGCAACACTCCAAGGGTGATTTTGGACACTTACTGATTATCCAGATTCACAGGTTTTTAGATATAATTTTTTGCAACCATTATGTATTTGCCAGGATTTGAAATAATTCCAGCTTTCTACCTACTGAAACGTGGGAAATGCTGGGTGACAATTTGTCGAGCAGCATTTTTTTGCAAGGGCAAAAGCCAGATACCCCAAAGGATCATTCCAAGGTTCTGGGATACACCAGCAAGGGGGCATTTCTCTGTATATATAAAGACTGCGTTTTTGGGGGAGTGGGAACAGGAGGTAGGTGCTACCTGAGGTACAAAATTTCATACATTGGGTGATGTGATGGGCTGCAGTGAGGGGTACTGAAGTTCCAAGAAGTGTGAGGTCAGCCTTGGAAGAACCTTTGAGAAGTACCACAGCTTCTTTCCCTGACTCGAATGTCTATGTGCAGAGCTGGAGCTGCCAAGAAGCTGCCAACAACCTTCTCCTCTCTCAACAAAGCATTTCAAAATTTTCAGTTTTCAAAGAACAAACAGTAAATGACAGTGACCCTGCCATTGGTGAGTTTTCCAAAAAGGAAAATAGAAAGACAAAGAAAAAGTTTTACTTTTTAACTGAAAGTTGAAATGTCTGTTAGAGGAGGGTCATTTGCAGAGGTATTTATGCTCTCCTTTTGCTTCCTTTTTCTTTTCTTTCCTCTTTTTTTCACAAAGAGGAGAAAAACTATAAGGGAGAACCAACAAAGAGGAAAAAAATGTGATTTTGAAGTAAGGCCGTGGCAGAAGATTGCACATAAGCAAGGTCAGCCTCTGAATGGTTTCCATATTGTATTAGACCTGAGGGCTGCCAGTGTTGGATACTTGGGGAGGAATAGAAGAAAAACAAAAATATGAAATTAGCCCTCCCTGGATTTTATTTTAAGCAAGAAGAGACTTCTGGGATTGTTGGTTCCTCCTAATGACCTATTATCTCTGAACAATTTTACATAAGTGTAGCACTAATATAATGTTAAATTGAATTATCTAATCCTATGTGGGAAAAAAAAGAAGTTAATTCTGCTTTCATTTTAAGTATACTGCCTTGTATTTTCCAAGGTTTTTTGCATAACAAATAGGGAGTAATACTTATTCACCTTGCTTTCCAGATGTACCACATATTCTTCATCATTTTCCAAGTTCTGTGGGAGTCCTGTGGGATTCAGGGACCTGACTTAAAATTCAGCTGAACAGATAAAGGGTAATACAGGAAGTGAAGGAGAATATTTATACTCAATCCTCCTGCAAAAAACCCCTTGATTTGTGCAGTTAAACCTGTGGCATGTAAACGCTGACTGGGACCCTGACCTTTGGTCCTCAACTAGAAACCCCGAGTCAGGTGGAAAAAAAAACCAGGGATGAAAGGGCTTGATAATAAAACCATGCACTTTAATTTGGGGAAAGAAAAAGAACAGAAAGTGGTGACACAGCTGAGACAGTGGAATGAGAAAGGGTCTCTGGAGCAGCTCTGTGGAAGATGGACTCAAGCCAGGTCAGCCTGCATTTGTCAGAGACAGGAGCTGCACACAAGCTGAGCACAGGGCATCACCCAAATTCCCTGCTGCTTTGGGTGTGGGTCATCTCCTTCATTTCCCAGTGGGTCGTTTTTCCATACCTGTGGGTTGGATTAATTTGTGCTTTTCCTCCTGATGCACCCTCTGTTCCAAAGTACATTAAAGATGAAGCCAGTGCCAAGTCTCGCAGCCGTCAAAGGGAATGATGCTAAAAATATCCCACTCTTGCTCTCCCTCCCCCCAGACTGTCTCTCCGTGTCTAGGTGCTGACAAAAGTTATTTGTCGTATTCCCTTCATTTGGTGAGTGACAGGAGACTGGTGTCAAGTGAGAAAATGAAATGTAAATTTTATTAAACACCTTCTCATCTCTGTGTATCAATCCAGATTCCAGCCTAACACAGCAAATCAAATCCTGTCTTCACCAGGCCTGAGGGCACACAAAGAATCATTTCTCCTTAATACCATTCCATCCTAGTAAAATATTTTTCTGTTTAGTAAATGAAAATTTAAAATGCAAACCCTATTTTAATCCCAGAGAAAAGATGTGCATTGCAGGGAGAAGGATGCTGAGTTTTGTTCTGTTCTGCCTCATGCTTTCTTCTGCTTTCAGACATACAAACGCTGATTAGCTGAAACAAAAATTACAACTCCCTTTTAAGACTTGCCCATCAGGACGTTTTATCTTCATGTCCACCACTAGGCTTAGCAGCTTACTAGTCCAGAGATGATTCAGTATCCACTTGTTTAATGTACAATTGCATGGTAGGTTATATGATGTACTGAAGTCTGAAACACTATTCCCAAGTGAACAGTGCCACAGGTTCATTGCTGTGGGTCTTAGTACCTCTATTTCTTTGAAAATTAGACTTTTGCTCCACTGTGAGAGGCAAAATCGTCAGCAAAGGAAACTTTGCTGAGCAAAATCATGGCTGATTTGAGCCTTGGTATTCACAGACAGAACATAAAACAATTGGTTTCCTTTGGTAACAGTGAGGGGATATTTATGGCTGTTTATTCAGGCTGTGTAGAGTTTGACATTGGGATGGAGAAAATACACGCGGGAGATAAACCCTGAACACAAGACAAATTTTTCTTTACTTCCAAGAGCTGGTACTGAAGAATGTGTCCAGAGAGGTTGTGGACTTCCCATCCCTGGAAGTGCTCAAGGCCAAGTTGGATGGGGGTCTGAACGACCTGGTCTAGTGGAAGGTGTCTCTGCCCATGGCAGGGGGATGGAATGAGATGATATTTAAGGGTTCTTCCAACCCAAACCAGTCCATGATTCCATGATTCTATGAACATTTTTATTGAGGCCACTGATTAACCAGCCCACCTAACTTTCATCTACACTCATTACCCCTAATTATTAAAAGTTAAGTGTCTAGACTGACCTAACTCTCCCTTGTTTGTGGGTAATATCAGATATGGATTCAGGAGGGTGTGCTCTTCATTTTTCATACACAGCTATTGCAGGACAAGCTGAATTACCCTGTGTAAGTGTTACCTGAATAACCTAAATCACGTACTTGACTTCCAGACTTGTCAAGCACTCATTTTCATTGTAACCTGACTCTGCACTTCCCACTTCCAGTGGGTTCTTTCTCTGATCACTCCCAAACTCAACATGAGCTGTTTTCTGATGCAGAAGCACTGCCAGAGTAGATGTCCTGTGACAATTTTACCCTCTGAAAGTAGTTGTCTGCTCTTTCATTGCCCTTCATAGCAGGATAGCAGGAGCTCATCCAGTACCAGCTTATCTTGGAGGTGGGGTCCTGGAACTGCCTGGTTTGCCCACTTAAAGCAGCCCTAAGAGTTTACAGGAATTCAGGGCTTCAGCCATCTCATAGACCTGGGAGCCACCCTGGTCAGTCAAAGGTCCCCTCTTGCAGATCCTCCAACAATTGCCTGCAGCACTTCATTTCAAGGAGGCTGAGGGTATATATAGTCCCCAAAAATCTGAAAAAAAACCCCCCAATTCTAAAGAGATCTGAATTACTTAAAAACTATTATTTTAAATATTTTTATTTAAAATTTTTTTACATCTCTAGTATTCTGTTTTAAATTCAAAATTTCCCTTCCAAGAGAAATAGTAGACTCTTGCTTTTCCTAACACCTGTAAGAGGGAAAGCCACGCTGTTGTCCATGAATCAGGGATAGATGACATGAAGCAGGGAAGAGTTAAGCAACTCACTAAAGCTTGCACTAGGAGCAAGTGGAAAAGAAATCAGAAAAAAATACCCATTTCCCTCGGCTATCTGTCCTGAGACAGATTCACAACAGTATTTTAGTTATCTAAGCCTGTTTCAGAGAGGAAAATGAAGACAGGCAACACTGAAAAAGTAATGCAGGGCAAGACTTGCAGCTTATGAATTAGGCTGGATATCAGCTGTCCTCAGTTCAAGCCTGCATCCTGCCACCAATTCCCCTCTCTGACCTCAGGCCACTCATTTAATGTCTCTGCCCCTCAGCTCCTCACGTGCAAAATGAGAATGCTAATGCAGCTTTGCTCCCTCCCTCAGCCCACTCTGCCCACTCAGGCTTCAGGCTGCACTGAGGCTTTTTCTAATTAATTATTTTCCAAAAGTGCAGCTCCATCCTGGCTTCCCCGTTGCCATTGAAACCATCCTTGAAACAAAAAAGGTAACAGTGATAGTAGTAATAGTGATAGTAGTAGAGGTAGAAACAGAATTAGAAATAGAAATAGAAATAGAAATAATAGAAATATAAATAGAAATAATAGTGATGTGTTAGAGAAAATGATTATAATAGTGATAGTAACAGGGGTAGATATAGAGATAGAAAAAGATTTAGAAAAAGAAATAGAAGTAGAAATAGACCTAGAAAAAGAAAATGAAAGAAATAGAAATAATAATGGAAATAGAAAAATAGTAGTGATAGTGTCAGAGAAAGATGGTAATAAGGATAGTAATAGGAATAGATACAGAGATAGAAATAGATTTAGAAATATAAGTAAAAGTAAAAATAGAAATTAAAGTAGAAATAGAAATAGAAACAATAAAAGCACCTAAACTGGTTTCATTTGCTAGGTGTTGAGGGTTAAAGGGAAAAAAAAAAAAAAACCAAAAACAGAAAAGGAAAGTGCAGTCCATGCAGAGGAGCTGTCATGTCACACAAATTGTCAGCTTCCCTAATATCACCAATCCCTCCTCCGCCTCACCAAGTGAAATTCTCCCCTGCCTCCAGGTAGGCAGCTGTTGGGCCTCGGCTCCAGCTCCATCCACACCGGAGATCAGTCATTTCACACTGCCACTGGGCTTCTTTACTATTCTAATACAGAACCGATTGCACACTATGACTAATAATGTTGGCTGTATGAAAGAATTATTTATATAGAGACTGAGAAAGGCCTCCTTGGATTTCCAGACAGGACAGTCTTGATTTGGAGAGAGCAAAGCATAAAATAACTCCAGGGCCATTTCAGGCTGCCGGAGTCTCCAGGAGACAAGCTGACAATTGGTGCTTGAATTTGAAGCTGCAGATGTGTGAGCTGTGGTAAAGCCTCTCTCCTCATACCCTGGAGTCCCCCATCCTCAGAAATAAAGAAGGGACATACAGGGGATGCCAGTCAACACAGGCTTATGGAAAATAGGTCCTGTCAAACGAAATTGATAGCTCTTTTTCTGATGAGATTACAAGTTCAGTTGATAAAGACAGCAGTATTCAAGCAATAGGCATCTGTGAGGCATTTGACTTGCTACACTATGACCTTTTGATTACAAAACTAGGGGAAAACGCACAAAATTAACATGATGCACCTTAAGTGGATTAAAAATAGGCTGAGAGCCTCAAAATGTGTTTACAGAAGTCACTGCTAAGCAGGTCTGTTTCTAGTCTGGTCACAGAGGGATCAGGTTATCTACAAATAAAAAGTTTAACTAAAAGTTGCTGTTCAGACAATTGGTGATTGATTCTCCATCTCTCAGAGGATGACAAATAATGTAAGAGGACAAATCCCTTATGTTGTGGGATCAGTGGATCAGCCACGTGTGGATGCCCTGTCCCTGGAATGGTTCAAGGCCAGGTTGGATGGGGTTTGGAAAAGCTTGGTCTAGTGGAAGGTGTCCCTGCCCATGGCAGGGAGGTGGAATGAGATCATTAAAGTCCCTTCCAACCCAAACCATTCCAGGATTCTATGAAATGAGGTACATTTTGTTAGGACAGAAAAATTATACTTAAGGATATGGCTGGATTTACTAAGCAAAGTTTCTGTTCTGACAGCTGGTGACTGAGAACAGCTTCTCATCGTTATGGTTAGGTAATAACTAACAATTATTTTTGTCAGGATAAAGATCTTAAAAAGGAGCTAATGTTATTTTGCTCCATTGAGATAAACATTTTAAATGAGACGAAGTTGCTTTAATTCTAGGATTGACACTGCTTTTGGTTTTGGTGCCTGCAGTGCAAGAAGTAGTTTTGAATTTTGTAGAGAATTTTGGTGTGTTTTCACAAAAGAAACGCAGATGAGGAAAACACTTTGTATGACAGAAAAAGCAGGAATTTAAACCAGCTGAAAATTAAAACATGAATGGTGAGGGACTTAGAAAGAGGAAAGAGGGAAGTGAGAATGTGTACAACCTCATCCCTCATCCTGGGAAAGGTATGTTAAGGGTGGCAATGCCTTACCCTGTGACAACAAGGAGAAGACAGAAGAGAGTCCAGAAAAGGAAGCAGGGCATCAGGGAACACTTCTGACGCCGCTTTCCAGTCCCCTTTATTCATTCAGAGATATTCCAACCCTCTAATATTAAGAAAATTCCCATACGATTAAGTCTTTCCTGCCTGATTTTGTCATGGTGCAAAGCTTTGGCAAAGCAATCTTTGAAAGCTCCGACTGCATCATCAGGAAAGTAAGCCACATTTTTCTTATGGATCTCAGGATCTGCTCCTCAAAACGCCCCCCTCAATGTGAGTAAAGTTTCCAGTGATAAATAATGGGTGTAGCAGCAACCACCTGTGTCTGTTTTGGGCTGACTCCAAAGCCCACCCAAGTCCATGGGGTCCGTTCTCTGGACATGCAGTTTTAGAGAGTCCAAAAGGTAAATGTGGTTAATTTACTACTTTTGTTTATAAAAACCCTCTTTCAAAGCCACAGGATCATTAAATAATAGAGTACAGTTTAGTAGCTCCAAAAATTCTGCTTCAAATAACTTTTCACTTTTGCAAATTTTATGAGGACAGTGCATTCTGTATGGATCATTTTAATGGGCAGATTGGAAACCTTGAGCTCAGGCATCAGCTTGGTTTTCAGATGAGTTCCAGCTCTACTCTGTGCAAATGGACAAAAATTGGAAAGAATCACTTGCATTAAGCCGCCAAATTCCTCCTCTGCTCTATGAAGAGATGACACATATTAGTTCATCAATAATGCTTAATAAAAAAGGCGTGTTACAAGGATGATTACAGATTAGAATCATATTCCTGTGTTAAGATTGCTGCCGAGGTTAAGCCAGTACTGCTCTGATCTTAATCACCATAGATATTTCAGAACTGAAAAAAAGAAAACCAAAAAGACTATATCCTTTAAAACCACTGCACATATTTTCCTCACACCTCTCAGGATGTTTGCTTTGGTGAGGCAAATATCCTTCATCTCAAGGTTTATTTATTGGTTTATAATATTCCTGGGTTGCATAATAGAGAGATGTCTACTAATACTCTAGAGAAAGAGAGATTTCTCATGAATTTTATACACATAATTTCCTTTGGGAAGTGCTGAGTATGATACCTCCTGAAGGACTCTGTGGAAAATTCATGTAAATAAGGGAAAATGGATTCATGGCTCCAGCCTGCAGTTATCTTGTGAGGGGGGTTTTGTGAAACGAAAGCACCGAGGGCTGAAAACGACGCTTTCTTCACACACAATGGGCCGTGGGGCATTACAAGGACTTGCTGGTGCTGCTCATGAGGTCACTGATCAAGGTACTCACAGCGAGAAAATTCTGCCTCCCTGACACCCCGTGAAAGACTCGCCTGCACTTTGCAATGGTGAAGGTGGATTTATTTTGGACTAACAACAGTCCCTCGACCTAATCCACAAAGGACCTTCCAGCAGCCCCGTGACCATGACCACTGCATGTTTTATACACCCTCTGCTTATTCCTTCTGATCAGGGGGTTGTGCCATTTGTATAATTATAATTATATTTTATAATGTATAATTATATTGATCTCCCAGTAATGCTTCCTGAGCTTGCACCTCCATGACCCAATGTCTTGGAAATTTCAGGAACTTGCCCCATTCATACCTTGCCTGCTTGGACTAAGCTCTGCTGGTCAGAAACACCTTTAATGCTGGCCTGTGCAGTCTTTCAGCACTGAAAATGCAACTCCAACATGTTTTCCAAACCAGAATATCCACGTTATCTCACAGACATAAATGAAATCAGCCCCAGAGTTTGGTGTGAGCAATGCAAGTAGAGATGAAAAGCGTGTTTGCTCTTAGACAAGAAGGGCAGAAAACCCCCACAGTTATGGGGTTAGAGCAGTAACCAGAATTTCAGACTTTCTGCTTAGCACCCAAACTATTTACATTTCTCTGTAGGAGAAAGGGTTTGAGTGTGATACATCTGTCTCTACAGCTGGTGAAAGGCCTGGAGAGCAAGTCTTGTGAGGAGAGGCTGAGGGTACTGGGATTGTGAAAGGAGGTGGGAGACAGGTAGGGGTCAATCACTTTTCCCAGCTAATGAGTGACGTGATGAGAGGAAATGGCCTCAAGTTTCACCAGGAGAGATTTGCACTGGATATAGGAAGAATTTCTCCACCAAAAGGGTTGTCCATCCCAGGCACAGCTGCCCAGGGCAGTGGTGGAGTCCCCATCCCTGGAGGGATTTAAAAGCTGTGTAGGTGTGGCACTTGGAGATGTGACTTAGTGGTGGCCTTGGCAGTGCTGGAGGAGCAGATTTTTCCTTTATGACTTTGCCCTGAGAACCAGAATTATTATAGAAGTTACAGCCATTCCATGTTAGATCCCTAAATGTGGATGATGAAAATTTTGAGACTTTTTTTTTAACAGGAAATTAAATATTTAACTAAATTTTAAGTTTTCTTCCTTAAACATTTGTTTTAAATTTTTCTTTGGAAAATGCAGTGTCCCAAGCTTTTAATGATCCTCTGAATACTGACGTATTTTTAAAGGACATTGACCAAAATTGTCTGTTTTCCAGAAAAAAAGTTCTTCACTGCTTTAGATAACTTTTCACTTGAATGCAATGGTAGGAGATGTCATGGAGTAAGCACTGCCTGGGACAGGCGCTCTTGCTTTGACTGGGAAAGGTGGAAACACGTCCTTTTATGGAAGAGAATTTGCTGTTATTGACAGGAGTATTTCCACTCATATCGTGCCTGAATGCATGTGCAGTTGCTTTAATTACTTAGTCTGAATTTTGTGTGTCCACTCAGTGCACAAAAATAAGTGTTTTGTCTGTCTTCCTTACCCATTCCATGTAGATCATAGAACAATTTAGGCTGGAAATGCCCTCTGAAATCATCAAGTTCAACTGTTAATCCAGCACTGCCAAGCCCAAAATTAAACCATGTTCATAAGCACCACATATACATGGTTTTTTTTAACACTTCCACAGACAGAAGCAGTTGCATTTTTGGAGATATATTGGATGTCCCAAATGATTGCTTATTTCTCCCCATCTTCCACAAATGGGAAAAAGCCCCCAAGAAACACTGAGTGTTCTTTCAGAATGAACCATATTTCTACTTTTTGCTATGGATTCTTTCACTTTAAATATGGCAAATGTACAGACAGGTCTTGAGCTTCGGGAGCAGAACAACACTTCCATATCTCTGGAAAAATAGCTAAAGACAAATTAAAACTCATACCGTATTTTTATTTTATTTCAGGAAATATTTAAAAGAGACCATGAAATTTATGAGTGACAATTCCCATTGAATACTGCACAGGTATTGCTGTGAGGGCAAAAAGACAGAACTGATACATTATTAGCTATAAATTTGAATGACAAGAGACTGGGAATTTAGAGGTATAATCTGTGAAAGATGCTGTATCCCCACATTCCATTAACTGGTGGGCAAGTTGAAACAAACCCCAAGGTTTTGTCTCTAATAAGTTCTCAGAATCTTCAAGGCAAGAGATAAACGCTGGGTTTTGTTTCATCTGAAAAATATCTTCTCATGGCTGGAATTCCTATCCTCAAAATGCTGCCTGGAGACCAACGCAGTGGAGAAAAAATAAAATAGAATAATGTAGAAATCCATATTCAGGACAAATAAGTGAATCCTCAGAGGGGTTAAGCAGGCACAGAGGAACTCTTCAGATTCACACCAGCTGAGCATCTGATGCCAAATATCACTAATGAAGTCACCAAGCCAAATAATGCACCCATCCTATTCCCTTATAATCATCCCAATGCCCCTTACAGCTGTTTCCAACTGTGTCTCTGATCTCCTTGCTAAGACATTTAAATCTCCTGTTTCATTTGCATGGTTATCCAGTGAAATAGCTCCTAGTGTTTCTTTTCTTGTTTGCAAAACTGAAGAGAGGGGGGAAGAGGAAGGCAGGGAAGCGAGGGGGGGATGTGTAGAAATGTGAGGATTTATCTACATGCAGGGAAATTATTCAAATCTGACAACTTACTTTTGTTCCACGAGAGACTAGCTTGGAGGCTTGGACTCTCACGGGGGCAGATAGCCTTTTTTGTAAAGTCTTACCATAATTAGTATTTCATCCCATCTTATTTGGCATCCAAGCGCTGCGCTGGATTTCCTTACGATGGAGCTGGCTGCACTAGAGGGACCATGACTTTGTTTTCTTGATGGTGTTGGTTTTGTTTTTTTCTAAGCCCTGAACAGGTTCTCAGGTCAGCAGATCAAGAACTCTGCAGGAAAATTATCTGCAGGGCAGCTGGGCTGTGGAACAAAGAGCAAGACCCAGCAGAGAACAGGAAAGAGATGTCTTGTGATGGGGACAGAAGAATAACTTGGCTGGTCCACATCAAAGATCCACTCAGCCTAGTGACTAAAAGTGTCCAGAGTGCCAAGGGAATCACAAAAGAAGCAGGACAGCAAAGGCTGGTGTTTCCCCGGTGTATTCCCCTACTCTCCCGTGGCTTGCAGCTCAGAGGAAGCTCATTTCTGTTTAACATTCCTTGATGATTTCTTGCCATTTATTTGTCCTGCTGTTTTTTTTAACCCATGTAAGTTTTGAATTTCTTCTTATCATAAAGCAAGGAATGCATTAGTTTGCGGAAGCGTCCCTTGAAGAAACAGTCCTTTTGAATGTTTCAAAGCCATCTCTTGAGCTATGTGTTTTATTTCAGAGTCCTTTTACTGTAAGAGGGAGCATGGTCTTTCCTCTTCTACCGTGTTCCCTCTTCACCCTCTGCACATCTCTTTCCAGGCTATATTGGTCTATTCATTTTGTAGGGAGCTATGCCCTGGAAGCAGGACATTTTGTAGGACTTAAGAGCCAGTTTTTAAAGGTGGTTCATTGCCTGTAAGGAATGTGTATATATTGTTTAATATTGAGCCCTAAAACCTGAATTATTATATTATCTTCTACCTTGGCTATTGCACTCCATTTCACATATTTTCCACCCTACCTTTTTCTCTTGCTCTCGATTCATCAGTCCCCTTCTCCTTCCACAACTCCCAATTCTCTTTTGTCCTGGAATAATTTTCCAGCTTACCTGTCTGTTGCTTTCCTCCCACAGAACCCATTGAATTACAACTTGGACAAGTCTCTGGTGCTTCCCATACAGTGATGGCTGCATCTGACAATGCAAAATAAATAAATAAGAGACAATAATAATAAAAAAATAATTATAAAATATAGCAAAGGAGTTGAAAAGCATCAACCCCACATACTCTATCACTCTCATGCCACCTTGCAATTTTTTTTTTTTTTTTTTTTTGTTTTTTTGCCGTTTTTTGTTTTTTTTG
>VWZT01004613.1:105063-127367 GCA_013397055.1 Pachycephala philippinensis
TTTTTGCGTTTGTGCCGATTCTGGCTTGTTTTGCTCAGTCAGAAAGAGGAAAATCCACTTTCCAAGGCAATTGCATGTTACTGTCTGTGTGGTCCCCAAATCCCTTGATCAGCTCTGTCATAAGTGGCTGGGATATAATGCTGGCCATGTTTTGTTGGGAAGAATCTGCTATCAGTATCCTCAGCCATTTATACTCTGCAGCATCCTACATTTCTTTCCCACTACACCCCAAGGCAAGCAGCACATATTCTCAGCGTGAGGCAATAAAAACATCACTGTGGCCATAAGGCAGACCTCCTTTTAAAAAAACCAACAAACCCAACAGAAAATAATATTCATGTTTTAGGGCCATGAAGGCATCTCTTGGGATCCTCAGAAGCTGTGACTGTGATGCAGTGTGGATGAGACAGTTTCATTTCAAGGAGGTTTCATAGAATCATAGGATGATCTGGGTTGGAAGGGACTTTAAAGCTCATCTGGTTCCAACCCCTTGCTGTGGATGAAGACATCTTCCACTAGACAGAAAAATTTCTACTAAACTGTGAAATCACAAGCAATTTCTGGGCTACCTGAGCTTAAAACTTAAAAGGTAAAAAACTTAAAAGGTAAAAAACTTAAAAGGTAAAAAATCAGGTAAAACCAGGTAAAAACCAGGAAAAAATCCTAAAGCTCCTTCACTCTCACTTATTTAGCACCATAAACATATTTTAGAAGGCTAAAATCAACATAAGTCTTCGTGCTTACCCCAGTGGTAAAGATGGTGTTTCTGGGGAGGAAATAATGCATTTTCCTTATGGGGTGCTGAATTGCTGCACTGAATAAACTGCAGTGAGCCTTGGGCTGATGCAGTGCTTTTCTTGTTATTTTGAAAGGAGCCAACATAATTGGGATTTTTCTGCCAGTAAGCAGCAGAAAGACTCCAGCACACAAGGAAGAGAGGTGCTCTCCATGCACGGCCCATTGTTAATGGGACACAGCAAAGTCCATTGTCTTGCTTTTGTCTTCGGTGGCCTTGCCTTTGTAAGAACTAAATCTATAGCCGACACACAATGATTACAAAAGGAGCTACTCCTACCAGAGAAAGGGAAGGAAAAAAAGCTCAGAGAAAGGGATGTAGACTGTTTACTCCCTCAGCTACAAATCGGCATCGAACTGGAGTGTAAGGAGTGAATATTAACATTCAGCTGGCTGTTACTGCGAGCCATAATAGACATGAGCATTGACTAGACCCAATATTAGTGATGGTACTGGGAAACCATCCTTGCTTTTGGCTGCCTGAAGGCAGTAGTGATCCCCTGCTTGTCCTATCTGTCAGTCTATTTGATCTCCAAATGAATTGCTTTTGATAACAGCTATATAAATGCAGAACTGTTCCGCTGGGCCTTCTTAAATGAGACTCCTCTCTTTCATCTCCCAGTCATTTCAAAAAGCAGATAGACTTGTTAGAGGTTTTTAATGCAATGATTTATGTTTTATCTTGCCTGGTTTGAGGCAGCATTTATTTAGCACTAAATTCTTCCCAAGCCTATATGTGAGGCAGAGAGGTTCCAGCACAATATTTGGGACTTAAAATAGTGTGTCTGTGTGCCCGTGTGCATGTGTGTATATGTGTGTGCACGTGTGTGTACTCTGCCTCATCAGAGGGAAACAAGGGGTGTGCTTTCTTTTTAGGAATTTAACGCTCCAATTCACTTGGATCATTGCACCTCCAGCCAAATTAAGAGAAACAGGAAGGAAACAATATTTGATAATCCTCTGACTAGTAATGTTCAGTCTACAGCAAGTAACAAATCCTTTGGAGAGGAGGAAAGTGAGAAAAATGATGTATTTTTATGGGGTTCAATAAAAGAGAAAATCCCTGTCTCTTTTTACTTTATTACCATTTTTTAACATTACCAGGGTGGTTTATCTTTTTCATTTTTCATTTTCTTGTTGCTGAGAAGGGCATGCAGCTGTTTGGATCTAAAGGTGAAGAGCTGATTTTTAAAGCTCCCATGTTAGAATCACGAAATCATAGAATGGTTTGGGTTGGAAGGGACCTTACAGATCCTCTAGTTCCCATTCCCTGCCATGGACAGGGACATCTTCCACCAGACCTGATTGCTCCAAGCTCTGTCCGACTTCTTTCATAAAGAAATAAACAATTATCTCGCTGATGTCTGTGCAATGGAAAGAATTGAGGTTCTTTGGAGTAATCCAGGAATGTTAATCCAGACTCCACATGAAAGGACGAGCTAAAATTTCAGGCTTGGGAATTTTTTTTCCCTTTGCTTGACTATAATAATGGTCGAATTAGTGGTACCATTCAACCTATTTATTCCAACTGTGAAAGCTTACGTCATGATGGGACATACACAATGGATGGAAGGGAAAATACTCTAAAGACAACTGCCCTAAATATCTTTGGGACAATGAAACAAAGTTCTAAAGAGGCTAAGTTTTGAAAATTGTGAAGCTGGCTGGCCTGTCACAGTGTTATGTAGGATATTGTTCTCTCTAATGTGAAACAACTGATACCCAGAGGGTGGTGGGGCACGGAACAGGTTCCCCAGGGAATGGTCACAGCCCCAAGGCTGCCAGACATCCAGGAACGTTTGGACAGCGCTCCCAGGCACAGGGTGGGATTGTTGGGGTGTCTGTGCAGGGCCAGGAGCTGGACTTAATGACCCTTGTGGGTCCCTTCCAACTCAGGATATTCTATGATTTTATTACCCAAAACCCTCCTGTCTGCCATGGGAATAAATTATACAATAAAAGGAACTAAGTGAAAAAAGGAAAATATATGCAATTTAAACCATATGTTTAAAACAAGGTGATATCTTTGATGCAAAAGTAACTGAACAGAATTAGGAAGATTAGCCTATTTATCTTTGAAATGGCAAGACTCAATTTTGTCTTGGAAGGAAAAAGGAGATCTGGATTAGTATCAGTATCAGGCAGAGGAGTGATTGCATTCTTTCACATCCCAAGCTGGGGTTGAAACATGAGGATGCTGTAGAGGACACCTTGAAGAGTTTACTTATTCCACCAAGCTTAGACACATATTTTACAACGGAGATCAAGGGACACTTTAGCTGGAAAAGGAATTTAGGTCCTTTCAACTTTCATATACAAATTGCCCCTCCCTTTTCTGTTCCTGGTGCTGCTTCATTAGTCAAAAAGCTAAATACTGCCTCAACAAGAAAAGATAAATCCTGAATACCCTGGAGGTTTAAGACTACCCTGAAAGCTGTTGGCTTCAACTCACTTAAGTTCACTGAGATCCTCTATCCCACTGCTTGGAGCATCTTTCCAGGTTATATGGACCTAGTGGAAGGTGCCCCTACCCATGGCACAGAGGTTGGAACTCGACGATCTTTGAGGTCCTTTCCAACCCAAACCAATGCAGGATTCTTTGAATCGTGAGGATCTGTCCCTCAGTTTAGGTGCCAAGTGCCCAAACCCCCTGTGCTGGCATTGCCTGTTGGGTGGGCAGTGACCCCCTTCCTCAATACTGCAAAACAGGACCCCTTAACTTGAATTGTGAGAAGAAGGACGCACAATAAATACCCATTTTCCTGGCCTAAAATGCTTCCAAACACACAAAACAAATATGTAAAGAAACAGAAAGCTCTGTTTTTTCATAGATCATAAATCTAGCAATTTGCCATTAATATTAAAAAGTAGCTTCCTGCCAACGGATCCTTGAAAATGTTGTCAAAGCTTTCCATGCCTATGCTGTATTTGTATTTATATTTGTGTTTATAAATGTAAATACTATTAATGAGAGAAACACCAGAAAATTCAGAAGGCATTTTTTTCTTAATTACATGAATTGCCAAAATATAAAAGTAATATTGGATGCAGGACCATAGATGTATTTGCATGTTTTCAGACATCACCTCCTTTGAGAATGATGTCAAAGATTGATATAGAAAGTTTAAGTGGCCCAATTCTGCTCTTATCAATGTCACGATAAGTTTTATTTGCTTTAGAAGAAATAGCATGGATGAGGACTATCAAATTAATTTTAATCCAGATTTATACGTACATACATATAAACCACACACACATGTGCATTCTGAATAGTTTTCTAGATTAACCTATAGGATAATAGACTCAACTGACATTTTTTTCATGAACGCAGAAATATCTCCATATCAAATGCAACTATTGCAAGGAATATCTGTCCAGAAGCAGGCAGAATGCAGTCTGAGTCTCTTTAACAGTTAAATTATTATTTTCATTTGGAAAAGTTTTCAAAAAATAATTTTTCCAGTTATTTCTGTTTTCGAAGAAATAAAATTCAATTAATGCTCATGCTTCTTTTTTTTTTTTAATGAACATATTATAAAATGTTCCCAAATTTCCACTAAAATGTGTGTAGAAAAAAAACCCCAGAAAGCCTGTAAAGAAAATAATTTGGTGGGGAAATAAAGCCATTTATTTCAGTCTTTGTTCTCATTGTCACTCGTAATTATTTGCCATTTACAGTAGTTTAGGAACAGTTAGGCATAAAAAAATTGAATACAAGTGTTGTACAGGTTTGCAGCAATCACAGCTGTTTTATCAGGGAGTGTGGCTCTGTCTGTGAGATGCATTTGGTCCTGTGATCCACTTTAGGATGTGAACAGGGAAAATCATGGAATCACAGAACCATTATGGTTGGAAAAGACCTCTGTTATCATCGAGTCCAGTCATTGCCCCAGCACTGCCAAGGCCACCACTGACCCGTGTCCCCAGGTGCCACATCCACACAGCTTTTAAAGCCCTCCAGGGATGGGGACTCCAGCACTGCCCTGGGCAGCTGTGCCAGGGCTGGACAACCCTTTTGGTGAAGGAATTTTGTTTTCCCCAAATCTAATCTAAATCTCCTCTGTGACAACTGAGGCTGTTTCCTCTTGTCCCTTGTTCCCTGGGAGCAGAGCCTGACCCCCCCCGGCTGCCCCCTCCTGTCAGGGAGTTGTGCAGAGCCACAAGGTCCCCCCTGAGCCTCCTTTTCTCCAGGCTGAGCCCCTTTCCCAGCTCCCTCAGCCTCTCCTGGAGTTCCAGCCCCTTCCCCAGCTCCATTGTTCTTCTTTGGATGTGCAAAGCCTATTACCTCCACAGGAAATTGATCCAAATATAGCTGAAAACAGAAAAATTATTCTCAAAAATTGTGATCAAAAAGCAAAGGCTATGTGTGTGCGCTATAAAATTAAATAATTAGAGGAAATTTCCCAGACTTTTAAATCTCACAGTTCCTGGACCAGGAATATTTTCCAACACGTATTTTGTGAGGGTCCACACAGAGGGGACTAAGAAGTCTTATAATGGATGTGGCCAAACATCATGAATTGGTTTTAGGGACAATGATCAGTCAGGGAATATTTAATTTACCATCAGACATATCACCAAGATTGCTCCAGGAGGAAGGTGGGGGTGAGCTGCATGTTCCCTTTGGTTTTGTGTGATTTCAAAGAAAAAAGTAAAGTTCCAAATGCTTACATCAGATTTACAAAATATGAGGAGAAAGTGATATCAGATTAAAACTTCTGCTGTTCAGGTAACATAGAGAACAGAAGACAGACGCTTTCAGGGAAGTTGAAAAATTATTTGAGAAATTAAATAGAAGCATTATCAATCAGTTTTGACAGATGAGAAACTACAGTACAGAGACATTAAATCCAGAATTTTGTGTTTCATTTATGTATATATAGATATATAAATTTATATATGAGAGCTCCTGCTGCTGTAGAGGACTCAATGCAACCGGGCAAGTTTCTGAAGAGCACAGTATGCTGCAAACATGGCCTTAAGCTGCACAATAAAAGCTGAGTGCTGTTGATGGCAGTAGAAAAACACAAAAATGTTCCATTTGAAATGTCTTCTTGTTGAAAAATGTTTCTTAAATTGGAGTTTTCTATAGGAAATGTTCTCATGAGAAAAATGGCTTCCATTTTTGGCAACTGAATATTGGCCAGAATTCAATTTTTTTTCTCCAGTTATTGGCTTTCTGACAAAATTTTAAATACTTTCCAAGGCAAGGCTATCTGAAAATGCAGAATTTCAAGTTTTTGTCTAACTGCTGTTTTAGAATAAAACACCTTTTCTATCTGATAGTTTTGGGGTTTTTTTGTTTTGGTTTTTTTTTTTTTTGGCGAGGCACCAAGGAAGGGGGTGAGTTTGTTTGCTGTAAAGCCTTTTTGAAAAGGTGATGGGCCCTGCAAAACCCATCCTTAAATTACTCATGCCCAAGAAAATGGTGGCAAAGCCTTGAATTACGCTTGGCTTTTTCAAACAAAAGGTCAACACCTTTCTCTTGGTCTCATGCAACATCCCATGGATATTATGCAGCAGAAAATCAGGAATAAAAATTCATGATGTTCTTCTGTTGCCCAACACAACATCACAGAGCACCTTGGCAGGGGAATTTCTGTACACGCCATCAGTGAATTCTCTTTTTACCAACGGGGAAGGCAAACTCCACCCTGGCAGTATTTTTTTTGTGTTTGCTTTCATTCTGCAAGGGTTCAGGCAGATAATTTTGGGTTGGATCAGGGGGATTGCAGGAAGAAGAAGGGCTGCAGCACTCCAATATTTTCCCCTGTATAGCATCACTTATTAAAATCCTGTTGTCCTGACCATTGTTGCTGCCATTGAAGTCTGGTTTATTTACTTGAAAATCTGATTTGTTTCATTTTATTACTGTGTTTGCCAAGTAACTGATATCAGATTCTGCAGGAAAGAGCTGCCATTTACCAGCAGGCTGTGATGGCTCTGACACGGTCTGCAGGACCGGCTCCGAGGCCCGCTCTGCCCCGGGGGCTCGCGCAGAAATAAGATTACTGGCAATAACTGCTTCAACTGCTTTGAATAACAGACACAACTCAGAGAGCATAAAATTAGCATAAACACAGCATCAGTGTGTTCCCTCGGCGGATACGAGACAGGCAGGATATGGAAAATTGACTGAAATGGGGTCAGGCGCTGCTGAAATCGGAAGGGCAGGAAGCACTACCGAGCAGAGGGGTGGCGGTGCTGCTAATAAATAAATAAATAAATAAAACGATAGCCATGAAGTTTTAATGATAACGCATTCGGAGGGGTGGGTATTAAAAATGCAGCATCGATGGCAGAACACCCAAAATGTTGTGTTTCCAGGGAAATTACTCGTCGCTGTCCTTTGGCTTTTCGCTCCTGATTGGGTGGAGGGAGGGGGAAGAAATAACAATAACGATAACAGAAATAACAGCAATTTCCTGTAGCAAATTTCCTGGCTTGTTTTTTTGTGGGGGGAAGGTGGAAAGAGAAAAGATGAAGGGAGGGCAGAGGGTGATAATTTGAGGAGGATACCCTAGATTTGTTAATGAGTGGCATCAAGTATTTTGCAGCACTCCTATCTCATTTTATTTATCAAATATTAAAATGGGAGACGCTTCCTGACACACTCAATAAAGAAATACGTTAAGAGGGGAACGCACAGAAGCTCTGATTTTGCAGTTTTTATAATGAGATATTGCAGATACCACTTGGAACGGATTTACCCATGGAGCTCTGGATTTCCAAGCCCTCAGACCTGCTCATACCGAGAGAGCAGGAACCAGCACATGCTTATAATCAGGAGTTCCTCAGCAACCCAAAGTACTGAAAAAGACCCATAGTGAGTGTGTTTATCTCATAACCAGCATGAGATTCAGGATATTGTTTTCAAAGCAACCTCTCCTCCTTTGAAGAAGAGATGCCAGAGGAGTGGAATCTACATTGGTGGAGCTTAGGTGGTTTTCACTCAAGAAAGAAAATGTTTAGGACTCTGTTCCTGCTTCCCACTGTTGGGAGTTTGTCCTTCAGATGAAATGGGGACTCTCTACAAATCTCAGGATCAAAGCCTGTATTGAGCCAAATTACAAAGTAGAGCCTGGGACGCATGTTCAGAAAAACTTGCACCCATAGGTACTTCAGACTGGAAACATTTCATGTTTCAATGATCTTTAGTGAAAGATAAAGAAAAATTTAAAAAAAATTCCCAAAATCTGTCAAAGATGGTTTGGGAACTTTGTTTATCTTCCTTTCTCTCCTTCTTTTGTTCTCTTTCTCCATTCTATTCCCTCTCTCCTGCAGAAGCTTTTTCAAGGCCTTGGTATGGAGCATTGCAGTGTTGTCAAATATAAATATTTGCCTGAAAAATGATTTGTTGATGGTCAGGAATATTACATGAGGTTTTCAATGTCACTGGTGAAGGGGAACACCCAGAGATGTGTGCTAACTTTAGCAAAACACCTTCAAGACAATAAACTGTGCCCAGAGATAAAGGAGAAGAAGTCTAGCTAAGAGAAAAAATTTTTTTTGACTGAGGTTTGTAGTCATTAGTATCAGGAAATGAGGTTTAGACAACTGTGGAGTGAGTTTTAACATTCTTTACATAATTTTTTTATTATCATTATTATTATTACTATTTTCATGACCTTTATAATTTCCTGAATTGAAATAAGGTCAGAGAAGACTCTGAGAAAAAAGTACTGCTAGCCTAGCCAGCAGTTGCCTTCAAAAAAATTAAAATCCTGCTATTGTGAGGTTTGAAGGCCAACAAAATTTACGAGCAAGCTTTCGATGTGAACTGAAACCCTTGACAGTGTGCCCTTGTCTATAAAAATAAGCGCCAATGACCCTCTGTCCCTTGCTGGTAGATCCAGAGGAAAGGGCAAGTTTCAAAAGGCCCGGGAAACTAAACTACTATTTGCCCCTTAAAGGTGGTCCTTTCAGGTCAGAGGGAAGCCATGTGGGTGTGGAGCACGGCTCTAGCATGCCTGGGGACAAATAAAGGACTTTGTTCTCCCCAAGGCATCAATCCAGCATCTCTCACCAGCACCACATTCGTTAAACAAATAAGCAGATGAACGTACCAGAAGAACATGTGAGGAAAAACAAATCAGACTTATAAGACAGCTTGGAGTCCAGCCACGGTTTTCCTATGGAAAAAAACTTAATTCCAGTCTCCTTCTCACAAAGAACCTTTTTCTCTCTTTTTGTTGGGGTTAAACAGCATTTAATTGATTTATTCGGTAATAGAATTGATTCTGATGACAGTGGCAGGACTGAGCCCTCAAAGCCTGAAGCTTGCTGGCACACCATGGTCCTCATTCACAGAGCTTGACTGCAGCTCCTGTTTATATGCAGAGTAGCCATAGGCTCCCTCCATGATCCGTAGGAAGGGATAGGCTTCTCCAGAGAGTGGTGCACCACTGGCCTGGGCTAAATTGTTCTCTGACAGAACTTTTCACACTGACTGTAACTGGAATTGTTGGTGACTATGTGGGATACCAGTCAAGTTTATTTTATTGGTAGAAATACAGCCTTAGCAGTTAAAACTCCCATTGTCTCTTCCTCCTTCCTGTCTCCACTTGAGGGTCTCTGGTATCAAACACGGATGAAAATATGGATCAAAAGCTTTGCAAATCTGATAATTTTTGTTTGGTTGGGGTTATTTTTTTCACAGAATCATAGAACGGTTTGGGTTGGAACGAACCTTAGAGATTATCTCATTCCTCCTCCCTTCCATTGGCAGGGACACCTTCCACTAGCCCAGGTTGCTCCAAGCTCCCTGCAGCCTGGCCTTGGACACTTCCAGGAATCCAGGGGCAGCCACAACTTCTCTGGGCACCCTGTGCCAGGGCCTCGCCACCCTCACAGAGAAGAACATCCAACCTAAATCTACCCTCCTTCAGCTTAAAAGTCTTTGATGAGTTGTGGCTTTACCTAACCAAATCCTGGTCAAATACAAAGGCTTGCAACCTTTACAATCATCCTTGTCTTCATTACATTGACTTCTCATGTATATAAATCCGGATTTGAAGGATTTGGCTGAAAACTAGACCTCGAGTGAGATGATTAAAAAGATGTTAAAAATGGTATCACCAATTTCCAAAAGTTATCTAAATGTTGAAGTTCATCTCTCTGTTTCCCTCTACCTGTCTCTCACCCACACTGTCCATTTTTACACGTACTCTTTCCTTATTCCAATAGAAAATAAATACACAGCTTAAAGAAGATTTTAATTTTCACGGAAAGATTTATTTTAATGGAAATATCACATGATAAACTTCTGCTCTCTGTTACCAGGCAGCTTCAAGTAAAAGCAACACTTGCTAGTTTCTAGTCCTCCAAATATGATCTAATTTTGATTTGGGACCATCAAATAAGGTTAAGAAACAAGATGAAAATTACTTTAGAAGGTCACTGAAAATATACGTTTGTTGAAGTACTATGAGACTTCTATAAACATTTTTAGAAGCTGTTAATGTCAGCCTCTGTATCAATTAGATTTGAGCAAGAAACCAATTCTCCAAATAAGACTGATCCAACATTCTTAGTTTTGGGTGATTAATAAGGTGTCAGTCCTAGAGAGACTTATTTGCCTGTCTTTTCAGCTCTCTTGAGCACAAATATATACTGTACAAAGCCATATGTACATTTTTTGCAAGGCCTGAAACTCAATTTGCCTTTGTTTTAATCCTCACATTTCCATATGTTGAAATTAGTCGAGATCTGCAGCAGTGTTTAAAAACTTTTCAATCAAACTGTAATTCTGGATAAAGAAAACTTAAAAAAATTCACTTTTAATTGGATGAGTACCATGGGAAAAAGAAATAAATTAGCCTACTGGTCTCCTGAATGTTGTTCTGAATATGAATGAAGTAAATAAAAGCATTTTCCTCATCCACAGGAATGTTTGGATGCTAAATACAGTCATGAAAGGAGGTTGCAACAAGGTGGGGGTCGGACTTTTCTTCCAGGGAACAAGTGACAGGACAATAGGAAATAGCCCCAGGCTGCCCCAGGGGAGGTTCAGGTTGGACATTAGGAAGAATTTTTTAGTGGAAAGAGTTGTTAGGGATTGCAAAAGGCTGCCCACGGGGGTGGTGGCGTCAGCATCCCTTGAGATGGTCAAGGAACGCCTGGACATGGCACGCAGCGCTCTGGGCTGGGTGAAAAGGTGGGGATGGGTCACAGGTTGGACTCAGTGATCTTGGAGGTCTTTTCCAACCTAAATGATTCTGTGATTGAACTCAAAACTGTTGACATCCTCACAAACATGTTCTGGAAAGCAAACTTTCATTGTTATGATACAGTGCCCTTTAATGCCTAATTTCCAATGATCTGATTAATTCCCTCAAATGTCTGCTAACTTTCCTTCATATAATTTTTCCTGCTGAAAATGACATCAGCCACTTCTGGTGAGCAGCTTGTTACAAAACAGAGGCTCAGGTTGTACTTGGCCAAGATGCTCAAATCAACACCTTCTTAATTATTCTTAGTCCTGATGATGATGGTAGACTCAAGCACCTGATTCCACCTACGTTTGTGAGAGAGCCACAGTTTTGGTAAAAGCTTTGCCTTTATTGGATTTATGTCTTGTATCAGGCAGGCAATGAATCATCAGCCATCGCAACTATTCAATTTATAATTTAATGTCTAGAACTGAAGTCTCTGGCAATATAAGTTACCTATTCCATGTTTAGAAGTAAGTTTAAGTGGGGCAAGGCATGAGAATCTGATGAGACGGCTGTAGCACAGACACAAATAAAAGAGTTATTTGCATTATTTAAACAATATTGAATGTCTACAAAACAAAGAAATCAACAACTCCAACAGGAACTGAATGTAAACCCACATCACAAAGTGAAAGGAAAGTAGCATTAGTTTATCCATTATCTACCAAACTTTTTAATTTCTATTTTGGTTCAAGTAAGTTCCATTCTCGCCAATAAATATATATAGGCTCATTTTCCACATATCAAATGATGAATATGTCCCAGTGAAAATTTCCCGAAGTTCTTACTTCTGACATTTTCTGTATGTTTGCTAACTTTTCCAGAAACTTCAGTCATCAGTATTTTCTTGAGTTTATTCTATTGTCTGTTCACTACAGACTTTTAGAAATCTTCTAAAATCAATAATGAGAAGTAAAGGTTCTTGGACAGGATGAGTGATCCCCTTTTAAAATATGTGTCAAAGATAGCTTAGAAAAATTACTGTAAGGAAGTGCCTATTTCTTTCCATTGACTATAAAGGGGTGCTGGAGATGAAATTTGATCTGACATCCTAATTTTTAGCACAAACTAAAGCGAGCCAAGTTTAATGACATCACTCATTTATGTCTGAATATCTGAATATCTTCTACCATCACTGCACTGATCTACCACTTGTGGAAAAACAAGGAATGGAGCCTAAGGCAGCAAAACCACCCCTTGTTTTCTTTGAGGTTGAAGGTGGTAACTCTAAGGATGTCCAGATATTGATCAAGCAAATAAAAACCAGAACAAAGTTAAGTACATTTTCATTGTTGTTGTTCACTTTATTGCTAAATTTCCGGGCTCTGTGGTGAGTTTGTTGAGACCTGAACTGGTTTTCTCTGTATGCAGAGATATTCACTCCTGCTGAGGCTCTTACATATTTTATTATTTATTTTCTAGTAATTAGTCTGAACCACTGACTCAAACAGAACTAGCCAAGTGAAAAAGAAAATATAACAAAGTCCCCCAATATGTTGCCTTGGCCTGGGGCGATCGGCAGCTGACGGCTAATGGGACAGATGATGCTCCTCTTCTCAGTTCATCCATTTAGCTGCTTGTTTAAGACACAAGAATGTCTCTGTGCCTTGACCCACACTTTGACATTTGAAACTTTCATATGTATCTTGGTCAAGCTGGACAGATATTTTTTCCTGACCTTTGGAAAACACCAATTTTTCACCAAAACTTGAAATCTGTAGTATTTTGATTTGCAAATGCGGACATGGCATCCTTCAAAATTAAATGAGATGTGCTTTCCTTTCTTTCTAGAGAGGTTGCAGGGATGTCTGCGTCTCTGAATACATTCCAAGCTCCTCTCCTGGAAAAGCAAAAAATGCAAATGGCAGTTCCATCATCAGTAAATGTGGGAGATGCAGCATGGAGTTAGAGAAGGAGAGAGAAACCTGGATTCTGTAAGGGATGATGTCATGTAGTAATGAGACTTTACAAACAGAATTAGCTGGGAAGAAGGGGGAAGAAGAAGAACCTGCAACCAGGTAGCCACCAGATAAAGGCAGCTATGGTTGCTTCTGTTGTCCAGTTTTTCTCTCCTGGGACAGATGTCAATCACAGGTGACACAATTTGCCTATTGGAGGCACCTCTGTTCTCTTTGGGAATTCACTGAGATCAGATGGAGGAGTTTAAGGCAGATAAAAATTGATTACATTAATCTGAGCCTTAATTTGTTAGTTTTATCAAAGCTGGGAAATGATCTATGATCTGGGGCCATAGATGTCTGGGAATTTAACAGTGGGCAGTTAAAGTCACTGAATGAAAAAATGAGGATGCTCCCTTAAGCTCCTGTTACTAAACTGGAGGATATTTCCCTTCTATTACTTATCTAAATAATAGCTTAGTATAAGCTGTTAGGAGGTGGTTTATAATAATGATTTCAAGGTACATGGCTTTTTAAAACACATCAGATGTCCCCACTGCACATGTCACGTGTCCCACCTATTTTTTTCCTACTCCCTGCCCTCTGGTACATGTCAGTGCTGCTCCCGAGGTCAAACAGAGTGAGAATCTGATGGCAGGAATCAACACTGATTTCCACATTGGCTGTGTTTATTTCTGTTCATTCCCTTGGGGACTTTGAGGTTTGTCTGTTTTGTTTTCTTCTCTTCTCGTTTTCTTCCAAGGAACTTTGCTGCTGCCTGTAAGGGAGACAATCCAGCTTTGCTGGGCAAAGGCGAGCTCGGGGACTCCCTGAAAATGTTGAAAACTCTTTGCATTCCTGAGTATTTGCTCAAGAAAAGTCAGATTACACAGCTGAGTGTTGGCTGTGCAGACGGATTTGCACCTTGCAGGTACAAAATACCTTCCCACTGTCCCTTCCAGAGCTCCAGTACTGTCCCCAATGCACAAACTCCTCCCCTGCAAGGCAGAAACTGGCATTAAAAATCTAATCTACAGGAAGTTGTGTCAGCAGTCCAATTAATCACCAGGATCTGCTCCTAATCCATAAAATGGTGTAGGCTATCTCATAACTGTGCCTCTCTCTAACAAAGAGAGTACAAGATTCTCTGTTTGTTCCTCCAAACTCCTTCTTTATCCTTACACCCTCCAGTCTCCCTATTGGACAGGAAAAGCCCAGGCCTCTGAGAGGAGATGCTGATGGAAGAAACAATTGTATCAGGACTGCTCATTCTGTTTTGAAATGAATGAGGCCAGTAAATCAAAACCACCATCAATGGTGAGGTGTCTGGCCCAAAATTAGTAGGGGAGACATGCAGTGATTGATATTACAGACTATAAAATAACAGAATCGTTGGGTTGGAAGGGACTTTAAAGGTCATCTAGATCCAACTCCCTGCCATGGTCAGGGACACCTTCCATAGACCAGGTTGCTCCAAGGTTCATCCAAACTGGCCTTGGACACTTCCAGGGATGGGGCAGCCACAGCTGCTTTGGGAAACCTGTGCCAGTGACTCTCCACCCTCATCATAAAAAATTTCTCCTCTATCTCCAATCTAAACCTACTGTTTTTCAGTTTTAAACCACTGTCCATTGTCCTATCACTACAGACACTGCAAATTATTTCTTTCAGTCTCTACATCGTTTTCAGGATCTACTTCAGCTTCAGTAACTGTATGCCCATCTGACTTAAAGATGCTGCAGTGTGGGTGTCCACAACAAATCCTGAAAAAGGCAGCCACTCTTGTCAGTTTAGACTGCGCCTGGGGGTTTAAACCCAGAAACACCTGAAATCAGCAGCAAAGTATGAAAAACTCTGCTTCTAAAATCTGATCTCTTAGGAAAAATGGGAAGGAGGAAAAGTTTTTACTAATTCTCTGGCAGTTCTTTTTTTTTTTTCTCTGCTTGAAAGGGAGGTAAAAGGATGGGACTTACTCCTTAATCACTGAACTCAGTGATGCCTGTTTCCACCCCTGCCTCCTGCCCTTTCTCCTGATTCTTCATTGTCCATCACTTTCCCCAGACCAAGATCTCAATTTACCTTTTATTTGCCCAGTTTTGCCAGCTCTTACTCTCACCCAACATTTTGCCTCACAGTGTTCCTGGGACAGCTTTTTATTTCAATTTCTTTTCTCCCTTCTTTCACTGTTTTTTAGTGTAAACTGAACTGCTGAAGCTAGAGCAAAGTCATCAGTTTATGGAGAATGTCACCTGAGATCACCTTTCTGCCTGCAAATTCTCCTGTTACCTGGCCAGAACAGGTTCTTACTTTTGCTGCTGGATTAAATGTACTGTAACTGCTGCCACCAACAGGACATTTAACAAAAATAGACATTTTTCCACCCACTGCTCTAACAGCTTGGTCTCGGAAAGAGATAATGAATAGATTAGAAGAATTTACATTCTAATATCAGTTTATTTGCTGTAACAAGCTCCCTTCTGTACAGTCTCTCTCACAACTGTCCCTCCAGACAATCCAAGTGGAACATTCAGCTTTTTTCTCATCCAGATTGCAAGAGGCATCTGAAACCTTCCTATTTTAAATATGTCCGTTTTATACAACGCACAAGGAAAAATAACAATGTTAAGAGACAGGAAAAATGAAGAAAACACAAAAAATACTTTCAATTGAATCATCGATGACTATGACTTAAAGTCACTATATTTAGTGAAGAAGTTCAGCAGTAAAATCTGCTTCCCAGTGTTGAAAAAAAAGCTCTGTTTTGTGCCTGCAAGTCCTTCTGCTGCCTGATTATTGATTTTCCAAAACGGGCTGCCTCAAAGTGAGAATTCTATCAGGAGTTCACAAGTTGCAGCACCGTGTTACTACAAAGTGCTGAACATTGTTTTTCACATGCTTTAGGATTCTTATGGGCAGTAGTCTAAGTTTATCCCCAAAAGTTTAAATGGCTTTGTTGTCTCAAAAAGAGAATTTCCAGAGAAAAGTAAAGCTAAGGATTTTCTTTTGCTATAAAAATGAGATGCAAAAAAGCAAATTTCCCATTATTTAAAAAGAAAACAAAACATAAAAAAAAAGGAAAAAGCAGTATTTAAGAAATCATAAGAAATTGGGAAGAAATTAAATTGAAATAAAAACATGGGCTTCATTGCAATTTTATATACAGAGAAAATGATCCTGTCAATGTACTACTTTGGCAAATATATCCAAACTCTCTCTTGTACTAATAAAAACCAGAGTATTAAAACTCCTAAAGTCAGTTTGATTTCTTTTTTGTTTCTTTGCTTTTAACACAAACTTGTCTCACTACATTTAGCTCAACGTAAGCTACACTGAGGAGTTTCACTTTGACTCTGGCTGATTTTCAGGGTTCCAATTACCCCCAGATCCACTGAAATTCAAAGCCTTTCTGAGTAGGGTGAAGGCATGTTTATTTTCATTTTGGAAGGAATGCTTCCCATACAAATAACTAGAACCTAAACTGCTCTGCCATGTTGTCATTTAATTTTGTGGAGGAGAATTTAATGGGGGATTTGGATACCTCATAGTTCAATTTGCATGTTGTTGGGATTAAGGAAATTATTGTGAGGGAAGGCAGGATGAGGGCGTAGAGCACAACAGATAATCTGGAACGATTCTTTATTTAATTCTGGAACAACAGTGCTGAAACAAGGCATTATTGTGGAGTTGCCATTGGACTGAAGCCTATTTCGTTCAATTTCCATGTACAGGGAAATTGCTCCCAACTCCCTCAGGCAGCTTTGCAGATCTGCTCAGGGATACTGAGGAAAATTAATCTGAATTAATTTTAGAAGTGGATTAGTTCAACTAAATTAAAACACCGTGTGGACTCTCTCATTCAGAATTAAAGTGTCTTTAATTCAGTTTTGCTTCATTCAGTTTAACATAGGATGAAACAACAAAGTTTAGGCTCCTTTAGATTGATGTGCAGCTGATTGCAATTTAAATTCCCACGTTCAATTATTTTGGAATTATCGACTGTCTCTTCATAAACAATAATTTAGTGTCCATGACAGATAGAACATGGGATACAAAGATCTCTGTCCATAAATGGGACAAGGACAGAAAAGTGGATTCCTTTCCCACTGCAGCTTCTCTCAGCCTCTGCTCAGGAGGAACCTGAAGGAAGGACCTTGCAGCCCTGTTGTATATTCAGTCCTAGGCTTTCCTCCCAACCTGGCTAATGGAATGGTTTAGGAATAATGACAATGTGAAATGGAATACATTCTCAGACTTTTTTTGTTAGAAGAATAGTTACAGCTTCCAAGTCACTTGTGACATACACTGTATTTGCAGTGCTGGCTTTCTATGACATTACAATTCTCCAGAGCCTCCTGCTCCTCTCACCTCTTCAAATGAATCATTATATTTAAAAAATATGGACTATTTTAATCAGAGAAGGCAGCAAAGGACAAAACTTATTCAAACACCTTGGGAACATAAACAGATCTGTTTTCTCATGGACAAATTCCCCACTTTACAGATGTGAGAGACCATGTTCATGTTGATGGTGGGGTGTTGCTGATACACGTCAACAAGAAAATAGGGCAAATCAACTAAAAAAATCCTGACTCACATTAAATCAATTAAAGGTATTCTCCATCTGGTTCTACCCAAGGGGTTTGTACTGATTTAAGTAAATTGGTTTCTAAACTGATTTAGTTAAATTGGTGCATTAACTGTGGATAGAACAGCCAGAAGAAAGTACAAAAGAGTCTAAGTAAGTCAAACAAACCCAAGTGAGGATAAGAGGTGCAGTGAAATAGTTGAGGAAGAGATTAAGTGGCAGCATAACCTTTAGGGGTTATGTGGAGGGAATCTGAGCAGAGCTGTAAATCTGACAAAGATGGGAACATCTGTCTCTGCCAACACTGGCTGTCAGCCTCAAAGCACTGGAAGGTGCAGAACTGAACTGGGAAATCTGAGGAACATGCTCGGAAACGTCCAAAGTGGTGGCACTGAAGATGCTGATGTACCTGGAGCTTCATCCAGGCAGAGCTAACCTACAGAAAACAAAAAAGATAGACAGAAGTGTATAAATCATAGAATCACAGATGGTTTCGGTTGGAAAGGACCGTAAGGATCATCTCATTCCAACCCCCTGCCATGGGCAGGGACACCTTCCACTATCCCAGGTTGCTCCAAGCCCCGTCCAACCCGGCCTTGGACACTTCCAGGGACTGAGTGTCAACAACTTCTCTGGGCAACCTGTGCCAGGACCTCACCACCCTCACAGGGAAGAATTTCTCCCTAATATCCAATGAAAATCTACCTCCTTTCAGCTTACAGGCATTAAGTGGCTGTATTTAAGGAGGGTAGTTAAGAAATGCACAGCTGCAGATGTCGGAGAAGAGAGAAGAGAAGAGATGAAGGCAAGAGCCATTCCTGGCTGAACTTTGGTGCAAGAAGGTAATCTCATGGCTAAAACTATTCCTAGACAAAGTTCAGATCCTAGAATTGCTACTGATTCCTCTTATCAGGCAGTAAAGAAAGCATCTCGTGCACCTATCTCAGTGCATCTGCAGTGGTCACCACCGTGGTGGAGTTGGAACTGCTGCCAGTGTAGCTTAGACAAGAGAACTGAGCCCTTCTCAGTCAGTTCCTGGATATATTCTAGGAGTTAGCATCAGCAGTGAACCATTTCCTTGCCCATGGCAGGTGGGTTGGAACTAGATGGTCTTTAAGGACCCTTCCAACCCAAGCCATCCTGAGATACAACGATTCCCAGTGGGCAGTTTGGGTGTGATCACACTGTTCTGAAGGCCTAGGAGAGTGTAATCACAGAGTCCCATCCAGACAATGCCAGATGGCTCCAGAGTAGAGAGTGTCCTGGAAAAGTTTTATTTACTAGTACAGATGTGGCCTTTGTGCCTTCTCTAAATTTAAATTGGAGACCTATCTTGCATGTATTTTGTGTACATGTGTGCAATTTGGGGAATAGGAGGTGGAAGAGCCACTTGTAGATATTCAGAATATCCAAGATCTGATACATTAATTTTGGCTCCCTGTCCTTCCACACCAAGGAAAGAACCAATCACAGATCTTGTTCCTCTGAATGAGTTTTTACAGGGTGTTATGCTGTGTTATCCATCTCACTTGAGTTAAGCAAGAGATGAAGAAGTTATTAAGAGCATGCATCATTAACTTGCAGAACTGCTTCACCAATCACCCTTGGGTTTGGGATTACAATTGCAATATGTGCCAGCATTCTCTATTTTTTTTCATAACTGTTCAAATTACAATTTCCCTGGGCACAAGCCCAATTTTCATACAATTTTTGGACAACACTTGAGGACATCATCAGTGTTTATGATGATGGGACAGAGAGGAATTATGCACAGTATGAAATTTCCTGATGTTTCCTGATGTTTTGAGGTTGCAGTCGCATGACCAACAATATTTCTTTGCTGTTCAACCCCCGTAAATCCTCTAGCTGGCACATTGCTAAGAACCATGAACAGGTTTGGGTCTTCCTGCTTCCCGTGCAAGCCAATTCCCTTCAATCCACAGTGCTGGACACACACAGTGCTAAGACCAGTCATAAATGTGATAGTATGTGGTAGGGGGCTGTGTTTGGGGTTTGTGACCTAAGCAGTGCTGATGCTACAGGGATGTTTAATTACTGCTGAGCAGCGCCTTCAACAGGGTCAACGCTGCTCCTCAGGCTGCCCCAGCAGTGCAAAAGAAGTTGGGAAGGGACACAGCTGGGACAGCTGACCCCAACTGACCCAATATTCCAGACCAAATGGTGCCATGCTCAGCAATAGAGGCTGGGTGAAGAAGGAGGGAGGGTGGGGGATGTTCAGAATTATGGTGTCTGTCCTTCCAAGTAACAGTTATAGGTGATGAAGCTCAGCTTTCCTGGAAATGGCTGAGCATCTCCCTGTTGGTGGGAGGTGTGAATGAATTCTTTTTTTTTGCTTTACTTGCGAGCAAAGTCTTTGCTTTTGACTGCCTTTATCTCAAGCCATGAGCTTTCTCACTTTCTCTCACTCTTTGGGATTCGCAGCTGGATGCAAGCTGGAGTACTCTGAGACATCTCAAATGGTCCAATAAAGAGACAGCTGAGATTATTATTGACACACTATAGTCCAATAAGGTCCAAATATGAAGTTGAAAGAGCAGTTTGGCTTATCCCAAAATATACACTGGGAAATTGAATAACCCTCTGGTCTCTGTTGCCTGAGTGTAGGTTGAGGTTATCCTTACAGACTGCCAGCTGTCTCCTGAGAAGGGTATAGGTGTCCCTTAAGTCCTGTGTTATGTCTTCTGGGCCCATGAAGATATCTCTCAGATATTTAAAATTACATTATATAAGTAACTACAAAGACAGTTGAATTCCATTTGTGGAATTCCATTGTGATTTCCTTTGACTAGAATGGGAGCTTCAACACATAGATCATATCTATACACCTGTGCAGGTGTATATGTATTTAAATGTAGAAGTTTGGACCTAGAGCTGAATCCCACTTCTTGTGTGATATCCAGAAAATAAGTTAATCCCTATGAATCCTTGCTGCCTAATAATAACGTGCAGATGATATTCACATAAATTCACATCCTCACACTCTGTCAGGTACCAGATCTGCTTCCTCAGACCACTGCCCAGCAAAGCCTCAGGCAACAGAACTGTTATTCTCATGTACATTTTTTTACCCATTACTGTGAAAAAAATTAGTGTTCCAGTCCTTGAGCCATGGCTTTGCAAAGCCTGTGCCTTCCATACCTAGGATAAGACAGACTTATACACAACAGAGCTTCTGGGCAGAGAAGGAGGAGGCAAATAATATCTGACACATGACCATAACACACAGAGACTCTGTCAAGTCTCTTGGAGAGATCCAAAAGGCAAAAATACTTGGGAAAAACTTGCTTTCAGTTCCAGAACTGGTTTCTGCTGCTGCTGTTCCTCCTGAGCAGGATGTAGAGTATATAAAAGTGATGATATGCATCCTCTATAGGTCAGAGCATTAAAGACTTGTCCCAGCAACAGATCCCCACCAGCAGGGACTCCTTCCAGCCTCCACATCCTTGGCACTGATGGAGGGCTCTGCTTTCTGTCAGTGTATTTGTGCAGTGACACATATTCTCTAGTGATTAGATTAACGTTGGCAAAGGCAATATAAAAAACCCACACAGATTACCACTGTCACCCGCAGTAATTACATTTATTCATTTCCATTTAGCCAAGTTTTTACAAGCTGAGCAAGGGGCCAAATAAGCAATAAACACAGAGGCAAGAAATTAAAATGCTGATCCGTTCACTGTGAAAACAATCAAACTATCATCTTTCTTTAGGCAGCTCATTCATCATCCAAGAGGGCCACAGTGTGCCGATATGGAGGGCTGGAAATCTAATGTTATTACATGTAAATTCACTAACATGAAATTACTGCCCCTGATGTGATTTTACTAATAAATTAGTTCATTTCTACCTTTTTGCAAGAGACTTTAGGGACCGTGGAGAATTGTACATGAGTCTTGTAATCTCGCCTGCTTTATTTCAAGTAAGCAGACAGTTTAGTTCCTCCCTCCATCACCATCCCCTACTTCACCCTGTGGCTCTTGCCTTGGCACTGTTTCATTAGGGGATAAATAGACAGTCAGATTTTTACTGTCTTGGGGCCAGTTTATTGCCTTGGGTCCAGGAGAAGCATCAGAGGATGGAGGTTTCCTGGCTTTGCATTTTACTGTCCTGTCACCGATTGGGAAAAGCAAATATCATGGAATCATAGGATGGTTTGGGTTGGAAAGGATATTTAAGGGTCACCTAGTCCAATCCCCTGGCATGGGCAGGGACACCTTGCACTAGGCCAGGTTACCCAGAGCCCCCTCCAACCTGACTAATGTTTCCAGGGATAGAGCATCCACCACCTCTCTGGGCAACCTGTGCCAGTGTTTCACCACCCTCATTGTATCTTTCTTTATATCTAGACAAAATCAACTCTGTTTGAGCTTAAAAACATCACCCCTTGTCCTTGCATAATGTACCCTGCTAAAAGTTTCTCCTCATCTTTCTTATAAACCCCTGTTAGACCGTGGAAGGTAACAATAAGGTCATGGTTCTGCGTTAGTTGCACACGTAGATGTGGCACCTGGGACATGGTTTAGTGGGAGACCTGGAAGTGCTTGGTTAATGGTTGGACTTGATAATCTTAGAGGTCTTTTCCAGCCTTCATAATTCTCTGATTCTAAGAGTCAGCAGTGAAAAATCACCTGATGGCGCTTATGAGATCCACCTGCAGCAAATCCACCTATCAAAGCTTCAGTTTTACACTGAACAACTTTCAAGACCAGTGACTAGATCATCATGTTTAAACTTTTTAGGTTCCCTGGAGATGTATCAAATTAAAATTTGTTTATTTATTTTTCTATATTT
>VWZT01004614.1:9480-41104 GCA_013397055.1 Pachycephala philippinensis
AGCTAAGTTGTCTCTGAAGTTCTTTAAGAGCAATTATCGGCCTTGTGTGAATCCCTCCAACTCATCCAGGTCAACTGGGAATGAGTGGAAAATCAAGAAGTGCTCCCTGATGACACTGAGGCCCCCACTGTGACAATTCCCAGGAGTATCCATGGTGCGTGAGTCACTTTTCCAAAGTCTTTTAGGTTTTCTGTGCTTAAGCCGAATCAGATTTATTAAGAACCTTTCCAAGTGAATGCTCACAGAATAATTGTCAAACAAGGTGAGACCGGCAATTAAAAACCAGATAGAGTTGAGATTTTTAGCACTTTTTAAATTTAATTTTACTTTTTGCTAAGCTCATCAGTGAGGATTCGTGCTGTGACTTAATAAAGCCAGTTCATGACTCTCTCTTGGCCTCCCCACGTCTGAATGTCAGAACCACGTGTGGTGTTGGGGCACTGTGGAGATTTGTTTGCAAAGGCCTTGAAGGTTCCCCCAGGCAATCCTAGGATGGTTATGGCTGGAAAAGCCCAACTATCACCCCAGCACCACCACCATGGTCACCACTAAACCATCTAAGTGCCACATCCCCACTTTCTGGACACTTCCAGGGATGGGGACTCTGCCATTGCTGGACAACCTTTTCTGTAAAGAAATTTTTCCTCATTTCTAATCTAAACCCCCCCTGGCCCAGCCTGAGGCCGTTCCCTCTCCTCCTGTCCCTGTTCCCTGGGAGCAGAGCCCGACCCCCCCGGCTGCCCCCTCCTGTCAGGGAGTTGTGCAGAGCCACAAGGTCCCCCCTGAGCCTCCTTTGCTCCAGGCTGAGCCCCTTTCCCAGCTCCCTCAGGTTTTCCTGGGGCTCCAGCCCCTTCCCAGCTCCGTTCCCTTCCCTGGACACGCTCCAGCCCCTCAGGGTCTGTATTGTCCTGAGGGACCCTGGACTGGACACAGGACTGGAGGTGCCCCAGCAGTGCCAGCACAGGGGATGGGCCCTGCCCTGCTCCTGGCACAGCCCAGATGCCATGGGCCTTTTTGGCCACCTGGGCACCCCTGGGCTTGTGTCCAGCCACTGGCACCAGCACCCCCAGGGCCTTTCCCAGCTTTCCAGCCACTCTGCCCCAGCCTGGAGCGCTCCATGGGGCTGTTGTCAGGTCCTGTTGTGCAGGACCCAGCTCATGGCCTTGTTGACTCTCCTCCAACTGGCCTGGCCAGGGCAGTCAGGGAAAGCCAGGAAACCATCACACACAGGATGGACAGCTCTGCCCGGCTGCTCTGGGCCTTGCTTTGCTCTTTGGGCTTGGGTTGCCCTGAGATGAGATGTCCCCATCACCTTTTCCTTGTGGATGGGCTTGTGAGGACGGGAGACTTTCAGGTGGTTGACAACAACCACAAAACAAACCTAAAATGCAGCCGGGGACAGGCTCCAGGTGCCCATGTTTGGAAAGCTGCGGGAGAATATTTTTAGAATACATGGAAAAAACCCCTTGTTCTGATCCAGTCTTGATCCTCATTGCACAGAGAGCCCTGGATGCTGGGTTTTAAATTTCAGTTTTCTCCCCCATCACCTCCTCTGGCTGGTGTTCAGCAGTGCCTGTGCCCTAATCCCAGCTCCCAGTGGTCCCAGCTCAGTGCCAGAGGCACGGAACCCTTGTTAGGGAGGGTTGGCGTCATCCTGCCCTGGGCAGGGAACGCGAGTGGGGGCCTCTCTGTGTTCTGGGCAGGGAATGAAATCCCCCTGCCAGCAGCACTCCCAAATTCCTCCCTCTCTGCTTGCACTGCTCTGCTCCTGGGCTCCTTCTCTGGCTTTTTATAAACCACACAGGACCAATGCTGTGGCTCCCTGGCTTTGTGCACAGTGCCCTGGTGCTTTGAAAAGCTCTTTCCTGCCCAGCTGTAGTTATTTCTTTACGTGCTTTTCTATTATTTCTGTACTTCGAAAGCACTCCCAGGCAGCAGAAAAACCCCACCAGCATTGCTGTGATGGGGAACAGCAGCCCAGGGCTGGGCAAGGGTTTATTGGGATGAAAAACTCACCTCTTCAGAGGAAAAGAGTAAAACATGCTCGGTGTTTGTGCAGAAATGTTCCTGAATGGAACAACTTCCCAAGGGTTCTGTTATAAAACAGCCTGAAGGCAGCAGGATGCAGGGAAGTGCCAGTTACTGCTCTTTACCCACCAAACAGCCAAATTACCTACAGATAACCCCAGGAGAAAGGGAAAGTCTGTGGAGGGCCAGCCAGACCCTCTTGGTGTTGGCTGGGAATTACTTCAGCAAGGAGATGGGCATCAGTGTTCCCCTGCTCCCTTGAAATCCACAGGGAGGCAGAGGAGCTGGAATTCCTGATGTCCTGATTCCGGGAATTCTTCCCTATGTGCTGCCCTCTTGAACATGAAGTTCCATTTAATCACCCCTGCTTACTGGGGAGGCTTTGCCCTCAGTTCTCTCCTTTCCCAAAATCCATAATCTGTGAGCATGGAACCTGTGCTTGTCCCGCTGGTTCCCACAGCTGGCATTGTCCCGGGGCTGGATGCCAACATTTGGGTGCCAGTGGGAGCTTTTGACACCCATGGGACACACCAGGGGTTGGATGGGAGCTGGTTCCTTGGACACGGGCAGAGCCTGAGGCTCCTTTGGAGGAATCCTCAACCCTTCTTAGGGGCAGGAGCAACCCAGAGGTTTCCAACATCCAGCAGACCTCACGAGGAAAAGGCAAATCAAGGCTGGGCCATTCTTCATCTTCTCAACTCTCTCAGGACAGGCTGGTGAGGAGAACCCCTCACTGGCACAGCCCACTGCCCCCATGGCCTCTCCAGCAGGAGCTGGGGTTAATGGGGCCAGGCTGTTTGCAGGTCACAATGCCCACAGTGGGTTTGGGACGGGCTCCCAGCACGGGGAGCCTTCTCTCCTGCAGCAGAACACTTGTCTCAAGGACAGCAGCAGTGTATTTACAGGGCCCTGTCCCAGCCCTGCCACAGGTGAGTGATGGTGGCTTGCTCTGGCTGCCACCAGAGTTATTTTTGGTCTAACAGGTCAGTTTTTCATTGCCAAGCTGAGCTGAGCGGGGCAGGGGGGGCAGGGAGGAGCTGCTGCTGCATCCTGTGGATTTGAGGGTCAGGAATGAGGGTGGAACCCCCCTGGCAGGCAGCAGCAGCACTGTAACCACTGACTCTGCTGTGCCACCAGCTCTGTGTCCGGGTGTTGGATGAAGGGAACTGCCAGGAAAAAGCTGCTGCACTGTAAATCTTTGGGAGCACAATGTCACTGCAAATCGTCCTTTCTCTATGTGCCATGAAATCACACAACCCTCACTGTCCTGAGCTCCCTGTGTGCCATGAAATCACACAGCCCTCACTGCCCTGAGCTCTCTGTGTGCCATGAAATCACACAACCCTCACTGTCCTGAGCTCCCCGTGTGCCATGAAATCACACAGCCTTCACTGCCCTGAGCTCCCCGTGTGCCATGAAATCACACAGCCCTCACTGTCCTGAGCTCCCCGTGTGCCATGAAATCACACAGCCCTCACTGCCCTGCCCTGAGCTCCCCGTGTGCCATGAAATCACACAGCCCTCACTGCCCTGCCCTGAGCTCCCCGTGTGCCATGAAATCACACAACCCTCACTGCCCTGAGCTCCCCGTGTGCCATGAAATCACACAGCCCTCACTGCCCTGCCCTGAGCTCTCTGTGTGCCATGAAATCACACAGCCCTCACTGCCCTGCCCTGAGCTCCCCGTGTGCCATGAAATCACACAGCTTTCACTGCCCTGAGTTCCGATAAAAACAGAGATAAAGCTGAACTGTGCCCTGCCCTGGCTGTGCCCTTCCCCTGGGTGTGATATCCTGCAAATGGCTTCAGTGTTCAGAGGGGGCTGAGGGGATCCTGGACTTGCCCCCTATAACACAAATATTGTATTTGGGGTAAAGGGTGCGGTGAGAGGTGCAAGGTCTGTCATCCACGCTGATATTGGAGAATATTTCATGGTCATAAAGACCTTGTGACAGAAATGTCACGTATTTGTACTGATGGTGATACCACCTGTAAAACCCTTCAGCACCTGAGCCAGCTCACCCAGGCGTGGGGAAGGGGATGTCCAGGTATGGAAAATGGGAATGTCCTGGTGTGAGGAAGGGGAATGTCCAGGTGTGGAAAATGGGGATGTCCAGGTGTGGAGAAGGGGGATGTCCAGGTGTGGAGAACAGGGTGTGGAAAATGGGGATGTCCAGGTGTGGAGAAGGGGGATGTCCAGGTGTGGAGAACAGGGTGTGGAAAATGGGGATGTCCATGTGGGGGGAACAAGAATGTCCAGGTGTGGAAAAGGGGGATGTCGATGTGGGGAATAAGGGGAATGTCCAGGTGTGGAGAAGGGGGGTGTCCATTTGGGGAGAACAGGGGTGTCCAGGTGTGGACAAGGGGGATGTCCAGGTGTGGAGAAGGGATATCCAGGTGTGGAAAATGGGAATGTCCAGGTGTGGACAAGGGGGATGTCTCTGCCCACAGGAGGAGAAGGGTTTGGGGCCGGTGTGTGGTCCAAGAACACACCCAGAGGTGACACTGAGTGGAGATCCCCCTTTCACCAAGGTGCTCCTGGAAGTCTGCTGGGTCTGCTCCCCTGGGAGATTCCCAAATCTCAGTGAGAACCACGGAGGATGATCTTCCCGTGATTCCTCCCCAGAATTAAAGGCCCTGCAGTGGGGTGGGTGGTACATTAAATATAGGTGGGAGTTGAAAGAAATGCTTGAATTGCTGTTTGAGGAGTTGAACTGAGTTCTTTCAGGGCGCAATTCATCTCATCCCAAGGCAGCACCTAAATTAAACTCAAGGAATTCTACCCAAAAAGCATCTCCTTCACTGCACTAATGGAAGGGAGTGAGTGACCCACAGGGAGACACCCCAGGACACCCCAGCTGTCCCTTAGTGCCACGATCCATGGCATGAGGGCCTGGAATTCCTGCTTTGGAGTCCTGTAGGGATCCTGGTGTTTGAGAACTGGGAACTCTGAGGGCACCAGTGGTCATCCCTGGCCAGGCTGGAGAGCTGCAGGGACACAGCTCATTCTCTCCTGGCAGAAATGCTCCTGTCAGAGCTGTCACAGACCACAGCTGTCCCCTTCCACTGGGACCTGCAGCAAAACTTTGCCCCCTTGTTGACAGTTCAGCTGATCTTTATTCCCTGCTGGATTTGTGTGTGTTCCCAACATCTAAAAAAGGGTCTGTTTTGCTTCTAGGTTCTGCCTGGCACCAGCAATGCCAAAACATCCCACGAGAAAAGCTGTTCCTGCTGCACTTTTGGAAACTGGAGCTTCCAAAATGAGATGCTGAGCATTTGGGACGCAGGTTTTTTCTGGGATGGTTCAGCCAAGCTCCCAAAGCCCGGCAGCAGTGACAGCTGGCTCCTGTCCCCCGGGGATCAGCAGGTCAGCGGGCACCAACAGCTCCAGTCAAGGAAGAAACATCTCCTCCTCCCTGCTGCTCTCCAGGAGGAGCACAAAAATTGTTGCTTGGCCTGATTCAGAGAGTGCTGCTGCTGCTGCCTCCCTCCTGCAAGCTTTTTAAAATTCAGCTGTGCTCCTCTCCAGCATCTCTGCAGTGTTTAACAGAGGGTGAGGGTGCTGGGGGAGCTGCTGCAGCCCATTCATTAGCCAGGCTAAGGACTGGTCTGTATCTTCATCCCCTGCTTTGTCTGCTGCCCTTTCAGAGCTGTTTGACCCCGCACAGGTCAGAATTCCCCCAAATTGTCTGTATAAAGTGGGATTTCTGGGGAGGCAAAGCACAGTGGCTCTACCAGGGTGATGTACTCTGAGCTTCTCTGTTCTGTCCCCCTGGGCTCTTCTGCACTTGAGATGATTTAATGGAATCACAGAACAGTTTGGGTTGGAAGGGAACTCAAAACCCATCTCATTCCATGGCAGGGACACCTCCCACTGTCCCAGGCTGCTCTAAGCCCCATCCAACCTGGCCTGGGACACTGCCAGGGATCCAGGGGCAGCCACAGCTGGGACAACAACGAGCTGTTTGGTTGTTCCAAGCAGCAAAACTTTGGAGCAGCAGGAGTTCCTCTGGCCAAGGAAATGCAAATGCTCCTTCTGAGGTGGCCTAAAATGGGGAATGTCCTTGCCAGTGCCAGCTCAGTCCAAGTGCAAAACCCACTGCAGATCCCAGTTCTGATCCCAGTTCCTGATCCCTTGTGGCTCTGCTGAGGGAAGGAAATGTTTCTCCTTCTCTGGCTGCCTCCGAGCACTGCTCAGCCCCTGACTTTGCAGAGCCCCTCACATGTTGAGAGGAGCTGTCCTGGCTGAGGCAGGTCCTGGCTGAGGCAGGTCCTGGCAGCTCAGAACAGAAGGTGCCCAGGGCAGCAGGGCACAGATCTCTGCTCAGTGCTGGTGTTACAGTGCAGGACAGGACTCGTCCCAGCTGTTCCCTGGGAGCCTTTCTGGGATTTGAACAGAAAACTGGAGGAGCCCAACACAGCTTGGTAGGGCCTGCCAGTGCCAGTGAAGGCTTTCCATGGTGGAGTGAGGGAAATAAAGGTATTTCTGTCGGGAAATTCAGCCTGGCTCAGGCCCTCAGCACTTCCTGCATCCCAGCAGGGAGAGGGGAAAGCCCCCACTGCTTCACCTTGTGCCTGGAACAGGACTGGCTTTGCTGAGGGACAGAAGAAGGCTGAGGGCAGCTCTTGAGCTCTCTGTGTGCCCTTGCTCCTCACTCCAAAATACCTCCCATGCACCCCTGTCCCGGATCAGAGCGAGTTTTACAGACATAGGAAGAGGAAAATTGTACAGAAACCCAGGGACTTTCCCTCTCACCTTCAAACTCGGTCTGGCAGTTGCCAGAGTTCTCGTTCAAGCTCTCCTCCTCGTTGATGATGATGTTCTCGATGTCCTTCATGGTGAGGTGGTCGCGGAAGGCGTGGTACAGGATGTGCTTCAGCTCCTCCAGCGTTATCCTCTGCATGTCAAACTGTGGGAGAGAGCCCAGTTACCCCCAGGGGATGGGGCCCAGGCGTGAGGGCAAGGCCACAATCCCCAGTTTGTGTTCTATCAGCCTCATTTCAACCCTCGGTGTGGGTTCTGCTCTTTGGGGCTGGTTTCACTCCAGCACTGAGTGCTGTAAATGGGTGTTGGCCCTGCCAGCTCCCTTGGCGCTGCTGGAGCAGCAGAGAAACCCAGCCCTGTGCCAGGGATAGCCTCCCAGGCTGCAAGGAGAGGCAGCAATCCCGTCCGTCCCAACACAGAGAAAACCCCAAGGGATTCCCCTGGTGGCTCTTACACCTTCCACGAGCCACAACCCTGTTTGTGCCCCCTTTTTCACCTTCCTAACCCCCCAGCTGTGCCTGGGTGGGAGGAACAAGCAGAGGACACTTTTCTCTGAGCTGACTTCTGTTGTAGATCCAGTAGAAAACGCTTTTCTTACACCAACCGAGTGTTGGACCCACAATTCCTGCTGAACATGA
Organism: Pachycephala philippinensis; assembly: GCA_013397055.1. Classification (NCBI taxonomy): domain Eukaryota; kingdom Metazoa; phylum Chordata; class Aves; order Passeriformes; genus Pachycephala; species Pachycephala philippinensis. The sequence continues at coordinate 16,912 of VWZT01004614.1, forward strand.
ACATTTTGCCCCAGAAGGACGCTGCACATGTGCAGTTTGTGGTATTAATCAATCCCTGCTAAAGGTGCAGGAGAGAGGAGACTCACCCTGGCTGCTGTGCAGGGCCAGGGGAGCAGAGGAGCCTCTCTGAGTTCAGTAAAGAAGGACTGAAGCGTTCCAGGTCATGAGGAGTGTTTCTGTGTGCTGCAGGTGCTCCTCCTCTGTCCAGCCCCTCCAGCTGAGGCCTACAGCCCCAAAAGGGTTTGTGCACAGCACTCAGGGCCCTCCAGGGCTCCTCCACCCCATCTGAGCCACCCACTCACCCTCCGGACACCCAGAAAGGCCAAACCCTTCCAGCTCAACGCCCCAGTGGAGGGAGGGCGATGCCAACTCACTGCCCCAGGCGAGTGGGGCTGCAGGAAATTCCCATTCCTTCCCCAGCCTGAGGAGAGCAGGAGAAACCAGGCAGGACAGGACACAGGGAATGGCTTCCCAGTGCCAGAGGGCAGGGATGGATGGGATATCGGGAAGGAATTGTTCCCTGGGAGGGTGGGGAGGTCCTGGCACAGGGTGCCCAGAGCAGCTGTGGCTGCCCCTGGATCCCTGGCAGTGCCCAAGGCCAGGCTGGACGGGGCTGGGAGCAGCCTGGGACAGTGGAAGGTGTCCCTGCCATGGCAGGGGTGGCACTGGATGGACTTTGAGGTCCCTTCCACCCCAAGCCTTTCTGTGATTCTGATTCCCTGAGGGCAGAGAAACCAAACCCACAAATTACAGCAAACCCCAAATCTGTATTGGCCTCGGAGAATTGTCCCTGAGCCAGGAATGGGAAGAGAATTCCAGCAGAGGTGGAACGTCAGCCCTGATGAGGTGGAATGGGGTCAGCACGTGCTGAGGGGCTGCTCCTGCAGGTAGGAAGTGACCACGGGGATGGAGTTATGGATTTGCCATATGGATGGAGTCAGGAAGGTGCTGGGGTGCAGTTTCAGGTTGGATTTTCCCGGGATGAAGACTCCAAAGGAACGCAGGATGGGGTACTGGGTGAGAAATCCTTGGATCTACGTCCGTGCAATCAGCACTGCAGGAACCCTGGGCAGCTTCACTGGCCCCTGCACACCTCCAGCAACACCCGCAGCGCTGCTGCGAGGCAACCAGAGGAATTATCCCAAATTTCCACACCTTCAGTTGCCAGGAGAAACGCTTTTTGTCATGGAACAGGATGTGAGGAGCACAGCTGCTCCCTTTTCAACATTAAAGACAGCAGAGCAGGGCTGGTGAGATTTGTTATGCACAACAAAGCTGGATGGAAATTGGTGATTAAATCCCAGGGGGATTTGCAGCCCAGCTTTGAACGGGGCAGCGAGGAGCCACTGGTGACAACGGGGTACTCGCTAATTTTAGCTGAGTCCCAGAGGGACAAGAAACACCAAACCCATCAGCCCTGCTGCTCACAGAAATGCTTCTCAGCTGGACAGAGCCAGGAACTTTGTCTCTGGTCCCTGCTGTCCACTCCCCTGCACGTTTCCTGCAGCAGGGCTGGGATTGGTGCAGGGAATAAGGGAATTGGAGGGATCGGTGTTTCTGTGGGGGCTGGATAAAAGCAGATGGGTGTGTGCAGATCTGCCTCACACACGGGGTATATGGGAATGCTGCAGGGCCCAGAGGAAACAAAGGGCACTCAGTTTTCTTCGTTAGCCCCTTGGAGGATGAATGATTTTATATCTGTGCAATGAGCAGTGCTCAGGGAAGAAAACCTCAGGCTGACCAGCTCCGAGGTGATGGGAATCCCAGGATGGGTTGGGCTGGGAAGGGACCTCAAAGCCCACCCAGTGCCACCCCTGCCATGGCAGGGACACCTCCCACTGTCCCAGGCTGCTCCCAGCCCCATCCAGCCTGGCCTTGGGCACTGCCAGGGATCCAGGGGCAGCCACAGCTTCTCTGGGCACCCTGTGCCAGGGCCTCCCCACCCTCCCAGGGAACAATTCCTTCCCCATATCCCATCCATCCCTGCCCTCTGGCAGTGGGAAGCCATTCCCTGTGTCCTGTCCCTCCAGTTCCTGATGCAGGGTCCCTCTCTCCCTTCCCTGGAGCCCCTGCAGACCCTGGAGGGGCTCTGAGGTCTCCACACAACCTCCTCCTCCCCGGGCTTCACAGCCCCAGCTCTTTCAGCCTCTCAAAGCCGTTGCTGCTCTCCCTCTCTCCAGCACTGCCACTGAAAAGCTTTTGCAGAGTCTTCTGTGCCCCTGCCTCTGCTCCAAGCTGGAGCACAAACACAACTGTGGGATCAGCTCATCTTCAAACAGTGCCAGCAGTAATGACCTGAGGGGTTTGGGGTCTTCCTGTACCAGTTAAAATCTGTCTGGAGGGAAGGAATTGTTCTCTTGACAAATGCTCAGCTGCTGCTGCATCTCCCATGCTATGCTAACAGAGAGAGAAATGATCTTTTTTTATTGTTTTGTTGTCATTTGCGTCTTTTAGGAAGTGGAACAACCTCAGATGGGATTGAAAATCACCCTCGTTGGCTCACAGGAGTTGGACTCAATGATCTTGGGGGGCCCCTTCACTCAGAACATTCTGTGACTCTGTGAATTGATGCAGTGAGTTTTGGTCTCTTGGCAGGAGCGTGGTCCCTGCTCCTGCTTTGCTCCTCGCAGGACACTCATCCTCCCCGAGCTCTGTGTCACCCTGGCAGCGTGTCCAGGATGGCTCCAGCCCGGGCCAGGCAGGGACAGGCTCTGCTTGGGCTCCCAAGTAATTCCTTACTATCCCTGCTCTCCAAGCCAGCAATTTCCCTGATTCACTTTTCAATTACTCCGGGTTTTATTGTGCTAATGACAGCAACCAGGGAGCAACTCTTAACTTTTATTGACTCCACGAAGAGGAGAACGAGGACTGTGGCAAGCTGGAAACTTTCTATAGGATTTATAATTAGGGGAAATCAATGGAGCTGCTCATGAGCCTTGGAATAATTCACTGTGAGCAGTGGAACACAAACCGTGCTGAGGCTCAGACTCCAGGTGCTGCTGTGAGTGGGAACTGTGCAGAGCACCAGGAACTGGGCACGGCAGCTCCTCAGGGACCCCTGGAGCTGGAGGATGTTGTCCCACGAGACACCCAGAAGGGAAAGTGGACCTGATCCAATCCAGCCCATAGCTTCCTTCTTGACTTAAAATTCCAGCAGGGAATGAACCCCTACCAGTCCCTTCCGTCTCCTTAATCCAAATTTCCCAAATTTCTCTCTGCCTTGCCTGCAGAGCCCCATTCCCACTCCTGTGTCCTGCCTGGCCTGGGCTCCTCTGCCCTGTGCAGGAACAGCCCAGTGGGAAGGGATTGTTCCTTGAAGGAGTTAAATGCTGGAGCAGCACTTCTGATCATTCCATTCCATTGCATTCCATTCCATTCCATTTCATATCAGCTCTGCTTTAACCAAACGAGGGGGAGGCTCCCCTCTGCAATCCAGGGTGGCCTTGCTGCCCCGCAGGTGGGTGAGGCCAGGCTGGGACCCTGCAGTGACAGGAGCAGGGCCACTCTGGGGACCCGCAAGGTCCTTTAAAGCCACTTTGCTCTACAAGAGGTGGGACAGGCTGCTCTGGCAGGGAGGGTTTAGCTGGGAGAGCTCTTACACCCACGTTTCCCACAAAAACCACCTGGGAAGGTCAGCTGGGGCTGTTGGGGGCTCCAGCTGGAGCAGCATTTTGCCTCATGTTCTGAAAATTCATTCTGCAACCCCAAAAGCTTCAAAGAATCAGACAGTCATTTAGGCTGGAGAATATCCTTAAGTCCAGCCACAGGCCTGACCCCAATCCCAGCACTGACCCCAATCCCAGCACTAACCCTGTCCCAAAGCATGGGGTCTGCACTGACCCCAATCCCAGCACTGACCCCAGTCCCAGCACTGACCCCAGTCCCAGCACTGACCGCAATCCCAGCACTGACCCCACACCCAGCACTCACCCCAGTCCCAGCACTAACCCTGTCCCCAAGCATGGGGTCTGCACTGACCCCAGTCCCAGCACTGACCCCAGTCCCAGCACTGGCCCCAATCCCAGCACTGACCCCAATCCCAGCACTGACCCCAGTCCCAGCACTGACCCCAGTCCCAGCACTGACCCCAATCCCAGCACTAACCACATCCCAAAGCACCAGGTCCCTGTTCCATTGATTTCCTGTTTGGGACAGCCCCTGGCAATCTCTGAGTAACAAACAAGGCTTTGTTTTGCCCTCAGACCTTTTGCATGCCCTGAACACCCCCAGGGCAGATGCAGAGGGGCTCTGCCCACGCTGCCACAACAGGGGTGACCCCAAAAGTGCCTGGGGTGTGCAGAGCAGCTGGGTTTTGTGCACATGTATGGATATATTTGTATGGAGAAATGTATTGTCTTATTATGTATTATCATCATTATTATTGTTGTTGTTGTTATTGTCTTTTCTATTATTACCACTATTATTGTTGTTGTTATTACACTTTATTATTATTATTATTATTATTACTACTACTATTATTGTTACTTAGAGGGATGAAGCACCTCTCCTGGGAGGAAAGGCTGGGAGAATTGGGATTGTTCAGCCTGAAGAAGACAAGCTTTGGGGTGATCTCATTGTGGCCTTCCAGGACCTGAAGGAGCCAACAAAGAAGATGGAGAGACTTGGGATAAGGGATGGAGGGACAGGACACAGGGAATGGCTTCCCACTGCCAGAGGGCAGAGATGGATGGGATATTGGGAAGGAATTGTTCCCTGGGAGGGTGGGGAGGCCCTGGCACAGGGTGCCCAGAGAAGCTGTGGCTGCCCCTGGATCCCTGGCAGTGCCCAAGGCCAGGCTGGACGGGGCTGGGAGCAGCCTGGGACAGTGGGAGGTGTCCCTGTGTGTCCCTTCACACACCCCAGAGCCCACATGGGATCTCCAAGGAACATCCCTGGGATCCCCCGGCTCTGCCAGAGGCACCGGTGTCTGTGGGTTACAAACTGCTCCGGGCAGGGCTCCAAACACTCTCCTCTGCTCCCAGGGACAGGGGGCACTTTATGGCTGTCCTGTGCAGGGCCAGGAGTTGAACTCCATGATCCTTGGGGGTCCTTTCCCACTCGGGATATTCCATAATACTCAGTCTGGATTTAGAGCATCCCTTAAAGCTGCTGGCTCTGTGACTCCCAGGACAGGGCCTGATGTGGCCTCTGCGTGTCCCCAGGAACCCACAGGGACACATTTGGCTCTGGGGATGGGAAATGCTGCTGGGGCTGGGCTGCAGAGAAATCTTTTTCCATCCAAGAACAAACCTGGAGATGTAATTCCCTCCTGGAGACGTAATTCCCTCTGCTAGTCTCACCCCCTGGTGGGGCTGGTCCCATCCTTTACCAGACCCAGACTAACTCTGGAGCAATGATTTAGGCAGGGGAGTGGGTCTTTGGCTGTGCCTCTCCACTTCCCAGCGGGGATCCAATGGTTCTTAACTGGGCTGAGAGGAATGGGCCCCCTGACAGCCCCACCTCCACAGCAAACAGCAGGGATATTAATCCTGGCCCCATCCAATTAACTTGGAACAGTTTAGCAAACCCCGGAGAAGTGGTGGTTTGGTTTATTGTTCAATTAGAGAGTGCTCTGAGGCTGAAGCACTAATTAACAGGCCCCAGCAATTTCTGTGGTGTGGGTTTAGGGCCGCCAGGCCTCGCCCCCACGCTGCTCCTAATCAAAGGGAATCCCTAAGGAGGGCTGCGCCACCCCAACCTTCCGTGCCAGGCCTGGGGGAGCCTCTGGGGCAGCAAACTCCTCACATTTAACTGGGGCTAAAGCTGGGAATTCCCATTTGGCACCGACCTGGAGATCTCCTGGATCCCAGTCCCCAGGTAAATGCAGCAGTGGGCTGAGGTAAAACCTGCTCTGAGGGTGATGTCTGTGTGTCCCATGGCAGGCAGGGGATTTCAGGCTGACCTGTCCCCCCTCTGCTCAGTCAATGGGAGCACGAGAACAGGGTTTTGGGGCAGGTCCCTGTGTGGGCTGGGCCAAAACTCCAGATATTCCAAGGAAAACAATCCTTCAGTGTTTGCCCCACAAGATGCTCCTCCACAGGGGAGAGCAGGGGGGCTGCACTCCAGGGGGACCCTCAGGGGCAGCGGCTGCTGTGTCTGGGAATGCTGGAATTCCTGATGCAGGCAGCAGCGAGGAGGTGAGGGCACCTCTCTGTGTGCCAGGTGAGGCTTGTGCCATGCCAGATGAGGCTCATGCCACGCCAGGTGCCCGGGCACAGCTGCACAGACAGGCTGGTGCCACGCCAGGTGAGGCTGGTGCCATGCCATGTGCCCGGGCACAGCTGCACAGAAGCAGCGGTGACAGAAATGACAAACCTGGCAGCACAGGGGGATTATGGAGCGAGGGGAGCCAAGGCCTTGTAGCAATAACCTCCCCTGTCTGCTTCTCCAAGCAGATTGAGTCCAGCCCTTGGGCCTCTCCCCCATTTTTCACAGGCTGCTGCAGGGTCCCTGCCCGGAGAAAAACAATCTTTAAGCTGCTCGTGAGAGGGATGAGGCAGCAGAAACCCGAGTGAGGTGAATGAACGGGCCCTGCTGCTGCTGCTGTCTCCTGAAAGCCCTCAGCCAAAGGAAACCCATTTTTTTACTTAACAGCTACAAATGTTTTGAGAACGCCGGGAGAAGTGGATTAGAAGGTGAGACCTGTTCCTGAACTGCACAAAGGACACAATCATTAATAAAGGCTTTACCAGGCAGAGCTGCTGTGAGGGACTTGAGGCATCCCTGGCACTGCTGACAGTGGTGAACAAAAAATAATAACAATGAGGCAGCAAAGAGAGCTGCTAATCCTGCTGCGCAGCACCAGCCAGAGCCAAGACAGACCCAGGGAATCCTGGAATGGGTTGGGTCGGGATGGACCTCAAAATTAATCCCTGCCATGGGACACCTTCCACTGTTCCACATTGCTCCCAGCCCCATCCAGCCTGGCCTTGGGCACTGCCACAGCTGCTCTGGGCACCCTGTGCCAGGGCCTCCCCACCCTCTAAAGCAAAAGGGAAAAGAGAAAAAAGCCCAACGTTTTTTTTCTCTACTTCCCTCAGCAAGTGATGTTCAGCCACTTCCCAAGAAGGACTCCAGCCCCTGCCAGTGGCTGCCCCAAAGGCAAACATTGAAAATAAAAAAATTCCCCCTTTCCTCCCCCTTTTCTTAGCTTTCACATCTGAGCTGACATTTCACGGTCTGGAATGTCCCAGGACCTCAGGACTGGCACCTTCTCATTTGCAAGACATGAAATATTAAAAAGACAATTTTTTGTTCGCAGTGAGAAATTCACCTAAAGCAGGAGAAATTCATCTGTGCGGGGAGAAGTCATGATTTGTCAAACTGGCACTTTCTGAGGAGAAGGGAGAAATAACAAATTTGAAATGCCAGAAGCTCCTGACGTTGCTAACGGGGCCCAGGAGCCAGTAGAGAGGAGGTGGAAGTGCCACCACCAGTGTGTCCCAGTGGGGCCAGCCCAGTGCCCCCAGCCCCAGCAGCTGCACAGCCAAGGCACACAACAACACATTTGGGGCTGTTTTTCCAACCTCCCCCCCAGGCTGTAGCAACCAGGGTTTCTCTAAAGCCCAGCCCATCTGCCCCCAGAGCCCCCGACTCCCATGATCACACTGAGGTGACGATGGAGCTCCCCCGGTGCCTGGCATGGATCTCTCCTGACAAGTCAAGAGCCCTGAGGGAAGCCAGTGAATCCCAAATTCAGCTGGAGACGGAAACACGATGGAAAACCCTCCCCTGCTGCAGTTCAGTTTAGCAATTCCAGAGCAGAGGATGTGAAAAATTGGTGCTGGTGCACCAAGGCTCAGAGGACAGGAAGGAAGGACAGAAATGATTTGAATATTTTGAATTTGTTTCTCTCTGTCGCCTTGTGCTGGGATGTGGATCTGTCTTTTCTTATATCTGCATGCTGTAATTATTTTTATATCACCTTTTGCTCTCCACATAGCAACCATTGTTTGAAACCAGGATTGATTCAGCTGAAAACCACATCAAAACTAAAGCCTGCAGTATCAGCTTGGTTACCCCAGTGCTGGGAACCCATGATTTTTTTCCCTGCCACAGTACAAACAAGGTGATCACTTCTGAAGTCCCCTCCAGCAATTCACTTCGCATTTGTGAGCTCCTGGCAGCTACCAATAACTGCGAGAGAGCAGGAAATACAGATCAGCTGTCAGTGCTGAAAAATAAACTTCAGCAAAGTGATTTTAATGCCTGACTCAGTCTGCACCGAGGAGGGAGTACCAGCACCTCCACACTGGGATAAAGGAGCAGCTTTTGCTGCAGGAAAGCTCAGGAGACACAGGGGAAGCAGGAGCAGAGGTGGCCCCAGCACAGGCAATCCCACAGCAGGGTGCAGGTGAGATGTGGGAAGAGCTCACCTGAGAAACTCCTCCTGGGGACAAGCAGGGATGCTGCAGGTTGGGAACAGATTTAGGAGCTCTGCATGGGACACCCTGATTGTTTGGAGCCCACTGGAATGCACTGGGAACCCTTCCAGCACCAGGCTCTCCATCCCATCATCTACCCCAGAACATGGGACAGGTGGACTCGAGTGCTGCCTCATAACAGGGGACACAGCAGATGGAGCAGGTCCTGTGAATTTTCCTTCCCTGCCTTGTCTGAACTGTGCAATTATCAGATTTTGCTGGGCTGTATCACAATAAATAAATGCCTTTGGATTATCTTTTATCTTTTATTAGAGGCTTTGGATTATCTTCCATTTTGGGGTATTTTTATTGGCAGATCTGACCATGGGGAGAGTCTCTGGGGAGTCGAATGTAGAATCACGGAATATCCTGAGCTGGAAGGGACCACAGGGATCATCCAGTGCAGCCCCTGGCCCTGCACAGACACCCCAACAACCCCACCTTGGGCATCCCTGGCAGCGCTGCCCAAACGCTCCTGGAGCTCTGGCAGCCTCGGGGCCGTGCCCATTCCCTGGGGAGCCTGGGCAGTGCCCAGCATCCTCTGGGGGAAGAACCTTTCCCTGATACCCAGCCTGACCCTGCCTGGCAGCTGGGGACTGTCACCAAGTCAGGAGAGCTCAGCCAGGTCCCAGCCCTGAGCTCCCGCCGTGGAACAGCCACGTCAGGGCACAGAGCTCTGCCCCAGGCCTGTGACATCAGGCTGCTAATTGCACTTCAGTTCTGCATGAATTAGAGAAATATTTAGCTCAGTGACACTTGAGGGCTCTTGTCCCACGAAAATAAACTGAATTAACTGAATTAACTGTCACATGGCAGCTCAGCCCTCCTGCCCTGTGCCTCGCTGGAGCCTCTCCCTTGGAGAGCCCAGGGACAGCACCTGGGGGCAAATCAAGGCTGGGCTTCCAAAGAGAGCCCAACAGGCTGGGGATGGAGCAGCTCTGCTGGGAGGAGAGGCTGGGAGAGCTGGGATTGTTCACCTGGAGAGGAGAAGCTTTGGGGTGACCTCACTGTGACCTTCCAGGGCCTGAAGGGGCTCCAGGAGAACTGGAGAGAGACTTTGGACAAGGGATGGAGAGGTAGGACACGGGGAATGGCTTCCCAGTGCCAGAGGGCAGGGATGGATGGGATATTGGGAAGGAATTGTTCCCTGGGAGGGTGGGGAGGCCCTGGCACAGGGTGCCCAGAGCAGCTGTGGCTGCCCCTGGATCCCTGGCAGTGCCCAAGGCCAGGCTGGACGGGGCTGGGAGCAGCCTGGGACAGTGGAAGGTGTCCCTGCCATGGCAGGGGTGGGATGAGTTGCATTTTAAGGTCCCTCCCACCCCAACCCATCCTGGCACTCTGATTCTGGATATGGAAAAGGAGCTTTATGCCACACTAAAATCTTCTTCCCTCACTGATTCCTCCCGACACCAGACCATTCCCCTGGCAATAATGCCCTATTTCTCTTCATCCCACTGGGCCAAGGACCTCACCTGGAGCCTTGCTGAAGCCTCCTCTGTTCTGCAGGTACCAATCCCAATTTTCATAATAAATTATGAGATGTGTTAATAAAATCCAACCCTGGAGCCCCCAGCTTCTGCCCCATCTGTGGAGAAGGACATGAACCTTCCACATCTTGAGCAGGGATATTTTTCAAATAGGAAATCTCACTGATCCATGAAAACTCTGAGCCCTGACTTCATTAAAACTTCATTAATTGGAGGCCTAACAGTGAGAGGGAAGGACCTGGCAGCCTGACTCGAGCTGGCTGCAGACCCTGACCCTGGCAGGGAGCAGGAGAAATGGCATTTACTGATGGGCCCAATTTCACCCCTGGAGGGAAGAACCTGTTGTGAGGGACACCAGCACCACCACCAGCACCAGCTTGGGGGTGGCCTTTTGCCTCAAGGGGATCTTGATTTCAGCAGTCCCTGAGGGCAGTCCCCGAGGGCAGTTTTGGTTCCAGCAGTCCCTGAGGGCAGTTTTGGTTCCAGCAGTCCCTGAGTGCAGTTTTGGTTTCAGCAGCCCCTCAGTGCAGTTTTGGTTCCAGCAGTCCCTGAGTGCAGTTTTGGTTTCAGCAGCCCCTCAGTGCAGTTTTGGTTCCAGCAGTCCCTGACTGAAGTTTTGGTTTCAGCAGTCCCTGAGTGCAGTTTTGGTTCCAGCAGTCCCTGACTGAAGTTTTGGTTTCAGCAGCCCCTCAGTGCAGTTTTGGTTCCAGCAGTCCCTGACTGAAGTTTTGGTTTCAGCAGCCCCTCAGTGCAGTTTTGGTTCCAGCAGTCCCTGACTGAAGTTTTGGTTTCAGCAGCCCCTCAGTGCAGTTTTGGTTCCAGCAGTCCCTGACTGAAGTTTTGGTTTCAGCAGCCCCTCAGTGCAGTTTTGGTTCCAGCAGTCCCTGACTGAAGTTTTGGTTTCAGCAGCCCCTCAGTGCAGTTTTGGTTCCAGCAGTCCCTGACTGAAGTTTTGGTTTCAGCAGCCCCTCAGTGCAGTTTTGGTTCCAGCAGTCCCTGACTGAAGTTTTGGTTTCAGCAGTCCCCGAGGGCAGTTTTGGTTCCAGCAGTCCCCGAGGGCAGTTTTCGTTCCAGCAGCCCCTCAGTGCAGTTTTGGTTCCAGCAGCCCCTGAGTGCAGTTTTGGTTTCAGCAGTCCCCGAGGGCAGTTTTGGTTCCAGCAGTCCCTGAGTGCAGTTTTGGTTTCAGCAGTCCCCGAGGGCAGTTTTGGTTCCAGCAGCCCCTGAGTGCAGTTTCTTTGCAAATGTTCCTCAGTGTTTGTTATTTGCCCAAGAGCCTTGGCTCAACAGCAGCGTTTCCATCCCATCCCATCCCATCTGCTGGAGAAATTCCTTCTTTTGCAAAATAAAAATGCACAGATTTTGCAGAGGAAAAGGCTGAGAACAGAGGCTGGAATCGATGCTGTGGCACTCGGAAGGAGGAGCAGGCTGCAAAGCCAGGCTGGGCTCTGCCTTTCCTTCAGCCCTGACTTGGGAACACCTTCAGAGGTCCATTTGCATAGGACAAAGTGGGATTGTGACCCCTGGGTATTTGGGATTTCAGCACATCCCTCCTGCTGTGTGAGGGGAGGGGCTGAGCTTGTGCAAGGATTCATCTTGAACTTGGCACGTTTGTCTGAACAAACGCAAATCTCGCTGCGTTCCTGCCCTACACAGCGACCCCGTGGGTTTTGGGGTCAGGCCTGATGGATCCCCCCAGCTCTCAGGGGTGACACCCCCTCAGTGCCTGGCTGCACGAGAGCCCTTTGGAAAGGTCCTGCTCCTTTCCCTCCCCAGGGTCAGGCTCTGCCACCCGCTCCAGAAAGTCCTTTTCCCCCTTTTTTCCCTTTCCCCCCTCTTCCCCCTCTTCCCAGGGCAGCCCACGAGCAGGAGCTGCCCAGGCTTTAGTAGCTGTGGAAATAAAGCCCAGTGGAGCCCCTGGGCTGAAAAAAGGCATTTTTGGGGTGGGGAGGGAGCTCTGCCTGCCCGGGGAGGTGCACAGGAAGCCCTTTGCAGGAGAGCTCTCAGCACAGAGGGACTGAAATGCAGGTTTTGTGGCTGAGGGTTGTGCTCCAGGCACCCTGGGAGCCTGGAGAAGTCCGTCTGTCACATCTGTCACGTCTGTCACATCTGTCACCTCATGCCAAGCAAAACAGGTTTGTTTTAGCCAGATCTGGAGCAGCCACAGGCAGCTCAGGCTCTCCGTGAGTCCTGTGAGGGTTTGGGGCAGCCCAGCAGTTTCACTGTCCCCTGGCCGTGTCCAAAGGCACAAGGGATGGAATTGCATCCCATCCTCACTCCCATCTGATCACCACCCAGTGGAGGAGGAGAAGAAGAAAGGAGAGGCTGTCACTTACTCACAGGTTACACCCCATTGTAATGTGTGAGATGAGCTGCTCAAGCCCTTCATTCAGACCTTGAGTTAGGGATGGGCTTAGTTTTAGATAAACTCAGCCTTGGAGATTCCCGGTCCCAGCTCAGGCCAGGCACAGTGCTCCACTCCGAGTGACACCACACAGAGCCCAACAAGGCACTTTTAGGGGTTACATTTGGGGGCAAACCTTTCTCTGCCCACTGCAGTGGAGCAGAAATGAATCTGGGAGGTTTTGTTGAGCTGTGCCCTGGCTGCTGGGCCTGGCTCAGGGTCTGGGTGGCCGGGTCACCTCAAGGACCAGGACTGAACATCCACCTCTGGCTCCAGATGTGCAAACCCACAGGACCTGATTTTACAGGGATCCAAAGAAGAGATGGGGCTCCTCATGTCCCAGCAATGCCTCAGAGGCACACTCACCTCCAAAACCACAACCCAAACTGTGTCTTCCTTCCCCAAAACAATGCCAAGGAGGGTTTCACACACTCCTGCCATCCCTCACCTGGGTAACTCCCAGTAGGGTTTTTTTAAGCTTTCAGGACCCCCATGGTGGATATTTTTAGGCCTTTTTCTTTTCCTGACTGATCCCTGACTCCCCCCTTCTTTCCCCTGTGACCTTCCCCCACTTCACAAGAGCAACCTGGAGCAAAGTCATAAAGTCATTGATTCTGAAGGTGAAAACAAGAGGGAAACCTGAACCCAAACAATCCCACTGCAGCAGGAGCCAGACAGAAAACTTCTGGGGGAACAGCTGGGCAGGGCTGTGCTGCTCTGAGCTGAGCAGGAGGGGCTGGGAGCTGCTTGGACCCCCATGTCCTGCATCTCCCACCGCCCAGTCCTGCAAACCCGCGTTCAGGAGGGGGAATTTTTAAAGCAGGAATGTGAGGAGCTGCTGGGCAGCTGCTTCATCTCCCTGTAAATCAGTGGCAGGCCTGTCCCTGTCCCTGCTCTCCCTGTCCCTGCTGCTGTCCCTGTTCCTGCTCTCCCTGTCCCTGCTCTCCCTGTCCCTGTGCTGTTTATTTGCACTGCAGGGACAACAACCAGGAGCAGCTCCCCAGCACAGCCCTCCCAGAGCCTCCTGAGGGGGACAGCCCCACTGCTGCTGGCTAATGACAAATGCAGGGACAAGGACACCAAGGACACCAGAGGGTGAGACACCCTCTCAAAAGGCACCTGGAGCTTGGCTACAGAGCCACCACCAAGCCCAGGACCTGCCAGGGCAAATCTTTCCTCTGCTGAGTTTGAATCCTCCCCGAGCCCTGGGAGCTGCTCTGCAGAGGCCAAACCCTGCTCTCGACACTCCAACACTTTTTTGGAAGAACACAGAAGCTCCCTCCTCCAAAATCCTGTGTTTTCCTGGTGGGAAAGAGACCCCTGAGGCTCTGCATGCCCAGAACTGCTGTCAGGAATGAGCAGCACCCCAGGGCTGGGTGACTGTCTGGTCCCAGTGTCACACAGAGCCCGGTGACAGCAGAGCTGTGGCACTGGTGCCACCTGTGCCAGCTCTGCAGCCTGTGCAGAAGAATCTCTTGGTGACACGTGTCAGGTTTTCTGTTTTCCCTTCTCACAAGGAGCTGGCTTTCCCTGCAGGAATCTGCTCCCTGGCCAGCTGTTCCAGCTGATCAGCTCCTGTCATCCCTGGCACTTTTCCTGGAGCGCTTCATCCCCGTTTGAAATCCCTCAGGAGAGAAATCCACGTCTGCTGAGGGTTCTGACTGGCTCCTTTCTGCCCCTTTCCTGTCCTGTTTGACACAGCCACATGAGGGGAAGTTGTGCTTTGCTGCCCTTGGAGTGTCCCCCCCCACCTGCTCTGTCATTTCTTGGGCTCCCTCAGTCTTTGCTGCTCTAAAGAGTCATCTCACAGCAGCTCATTTCACCCAGAGTGGGTAAAGAAAAGCAAAAAAAAAGCAAAAAAAGGAACAATCCAAAGTGCACCAAGTGCTGCTGCTCCTTGGTAACTCAGAATCGCTGAATCCCAGAATCGGTTGGGTTGGAAGAGACCTTAAAATCCTCTCCTTCCACCCCCTGCCATGGGCAGGGACACCTTCCACTGTCCCAGGCTGCTCCCAGCCCCGTCCAGCCTGGCCTTGGGCACTGCCAGGGATCCAGGGGCAGCCACAGCTTCTCTGGGCATGCTGTGACCAGGGGATAGTGAAGAATTCCTTCCCAATATCCCATCCATCCCTGCCCTCTGGCAGTGGGAAGCCATTCCCTGTGTCCTGTCCCTCCATCCCTTGTCCCCAGTCCCTCTCCAGCTCTCCTGGAGCCTCTTCAGACACTGGAAGAGGCTCTGATGTTGCTCCAAGCCCGGTGTTTCATCATCTCTGTGGCCCCTTTGTAACCTGTCCCTGTTTACTGTGGATTAATTTTGCTGTCAGTGCTGGAGCCAGGCTGAAATATCTGCTCTCCACCCAAGTGTGTCAAGTGCACCTGGATTTTATCAGAGAGATAAGGTGAGCAGGCTCTGTCATATCTGCTGGAGCTTAGGCATCAAAACAGGTCCATTTTACACTGATTTTTTTTTCCCAGTAAAGGGAAATGCAGGGTTTTGGTTGTTTGGGGTTTTTTTAATTCTGTGTGTGTTTTTTCTTTTTGCCATCATGGATTGAATAAAATTTATATTTAGGCAACAAAAGTTCACGACAGACTCCGCCACCTCCTGTATTAAACCTTTTCTTTCCCTCTGCACGCTCTGCTTGGAGAAGTTTGATGTTGATTCTCCAAGGAAAAAGCTGGAAAGAGCTGCAGGGAAGGGAGTCCCTGAGCCCCCAGAACGACTCTGGGTGTGTGTGTGCACATCCATATCCATCAGAACCAATGTAATTAAAAGGAAGGCATTGCAAAATATAATTTGAAGCAGTTTGCAGCATTCATGCATAATTTTCAAATTATTTGGGAAGGGAGAAGTTATCAGAGTTGACAAGGCAATGTTATATGCAGTGAGAAGGAATAAAACTCAGTCTTCAATTTATATATTCTGTCAATTAATAAAGGAATGGATATAAATGAGGTGCTCAGGATGTGGGAGAACAAAGGGGAAGCTGCTTCTCTCAGAGCCTAAAGAGCCAAAGCAACACACACTGGAAGAGATGGGAAAAAACACCCTGGGAACAGGTGTTACTGTTAGCTGGTCTTCAGAGGTGCTAATGAAAACTCCCTAAAGTTAACGGGATCACAGGGAATCTTGAGGGTTTGATGAAATTCTGGGATTTGGCTGTGTAAATCTGACATGCCTCCATCAAGGCAATGTTATCATTCCTTGCCTCAGCCCTGCAAACAGCTCCCATAAATTTCCCTCAGCTAATTGCTCTTTAATAGTTTGTTGTGTGAGCACTCGCTAATTACAAGTCAGGCAGCTTTGTGAAAACACATCTGAAACACTCCTACAGGTGAGAAATGGGTTTGGGGAAGAAAGGAACTTTTAGCAGAGTATGGTTTGTGAGTCCTGGGTGATCTGAAGTGCTGCTTCAAACACCAGCACTGAGTCAGAGCATTGTTGTCATCAGGCATAAATAATTCATCAGCTGAGGTGAGCCAGGTAGCTCTGGCCTTTCTCTGGGTGCTGCATTTTAAATTAAAAGTAACCCAACTCTTTATGCTGGTTTTTGTTTCTTAATTCCTGTAGGTTTCTCTCAAGACTCCGCCATTCGGGCCCAGTGCAGGAGACAGAGATTGTGATCCCAGACTGGAGCGTTCCCACAGATTTGGGGAACAAGAGGAGCTGCAAAATGGGACTGGGAGAGTGGCACAGAGAGGTGTGGCACTGCTGAGACCCCTCAAACCCTGGGGGACAAAAATCACACTGAGGGGCTGGAGCGTGTCCAGAGAAGGGAGCGGGGCTGGGAAGGGGCTGGAGCCCCAGGAGAGGCTGAGGGAGCTGGGGAAGGGGCTCAGCCTGGAGCAAAGGAGGCTCAGGGGGGACATCAGCAGGAATTTCCCCATGGAAAGGGTGCTCAGGCCTTGGCACAGCTGCCCAGGGAGGTTTGGAGTCCCCATCCCTGGAGGTGCCCAAGGAAGGCCTGGATGTGGCACTGAGTGCTCTGGGCTGGGGACAAGGTGGGCATCGGGCACAGGGGGGATTCAATGATCCTGGAGGGCTTTTCCAACCCCAGTGATCCTGGGATTCTGTGTGGTCCATGTGCAGCAGTGCCAGGGCTGGTGCTGAGGTTCCTGAGGAGACACAACAGCAATCCCAGCAAACCCAAAGGGCAGGAATTCCCTCCCACCCTCATGTCCCATTTCTGCTTCCAACTTCAACCTTGGCAGAGACTTCCAGATCAGCGGAATGGGATAAATTCCCAGGAAGATGCAGACTTTGCTAACTACAGAACAAAATGAAAGGCAGAAGGAATCCCCAGACATCATTAGCCCTGATTGTAATTTATGCAATAAAAATAAAAAGTGACGGCTTAAATTGGAGTTTTCTGTTGCCTCTGGGAGGATCAATTGGAGTTTTTATCCCACATTTAGATGCTAATGGTGCAATCCATCACTCCAGGGCCAGTCAGGGGCGATGGTGGGGTTTCGAGTTGGATGAGAAGCAGATTCCTGATGCAGTATTGAATGATGAAAGAGGAAACATTGAGTGCTGGAAGATGAAATATTGAATATTACAAGAGGAAATACTGAATATTGGAAGAGGAGAAAGAAATATTGAATGCTGGAAGATGAAGGAGATGCAGTGTTGGCTTTCAGAGAACATCAGAGCTCATTTTCTCCACTGGTAGTGGAACTGTGGGGTCCGGACTGCTGAAGTTTAAGATAAGGGTCTATCACAGCTGATATTTGTGTATCTCATGGAAAGGAAAAAGAGCATAATGTTTGCTTTTAGTAGTCCCTCAACTCCATCTCTTTCTTTGGGAAGAAGCTTTCCTCCTGGTGGATGTGATGATCCATGGATGGACACGTGCATGGCAGGTTCAACGTAGATGTCAGGAGAAGGATCCCACCTCCATTGCAGGAGGGAAGAAGAGGGACCTCGAGTGAAGAATTTGCAGAGTTATTTTGGGCAGTTCTGTGAACTTCCAGCACATCCAACTTGTGCTGTCAGGAAATTTCACACCTTGCAGGAGAAATCCTCTCCTGTGGCTTGCTCTGAAACTGTCTCCTGCTTCACTTGTACCCTCCCCAGCTCCAGTCATCACCTTCCCAAATTCTGACATATAAAAGATAACCCAGTTATCTTTTTCTCCACCTAAGTTTTTTCTTTTTATCCACTTAAGTTTCTTCTTTTTAGCCACCAAAGTTCCCTCTTGAGGAAGCACCACGTGGAATTCATGAAGGTTTCCTCCTCACTGACTTCTCCCATCCCACCATCTCCCTCCCAAGACACGGTGGAGCAGATCCCAATGGCATCCAAGAAGTGAACACACACCATGAGCTGGTTTTTTCCCTATTCTTTTCTCAACCTTTCCCAGTTTTCCACTTGCTGTTTGACTGCTGAGGGCTGAGCCGATATTCCCATGGATCTGTTAAAAATAACTTCAGGATCTCATTCCCAAGTGGTGCCAGCCCTCTCCGAGCTCCAGGGATGCCCAGTATGGAAAAGGCTGGGTGTCACTCCGTGTTTATTTTGCCGTGGAAGGAGGGCACCAGGGATGAGCATCAAGAGCAGCATCTTTCTTCCACAGCCCATGGAGCATCCAGGGATTTTCCACATCCTTCTGCCTGAGCCTGTCTTCCACAAGTGAGGAGAACACAGACCCTGGAACCAGTCTGGCCACTATCAGACAGAGAAATCAGCCACCTTCAGAGACAGCTGTTCCTTGGCTCACAGCTCCCACTGGAGAGCAAACCTGCAGGAAAACCCCCGGGATGGCAGGAAAGGAGCACAGTCCCCATTCTGGTGCAGCTGTGTCCAGCAGCTGGGTGAAACTGGAGTCCCACTGGGAATGGCCCTGCTGGTGTCCTGCCCCCTGTCTCAGAGCAGTGCTTCCCTTCCCTCAGTGCTCGCTCCTACAGCTGGAATTTTAATTCTCCAGGGTTTTTAAGCTGGAAAAGCATCAGTGTCCCCCATGCTCTCCTGTCTGACCCAGGCAGGTGTTTATTAACACCCATCACAGGGATTCACCACTTCAGGGAACACTGCTGTTCCCATGTATCCAAGGGATCTGTCCAGCAGCACAACGGGAAGAGCTACAGCACAAGGAAGCAATTTTAACTATGATCCAGGAGTCAGGATTCCACCTCCTCTGTTCACCAGTGCTCAGGGATGTGTGGCCATAAAATCCCACAGTGAAGAGAAAGCTCTGCTCCGGGATTGCCACTGGCTTTGGGAGGAGCTGGGATGGCTCCAGCCTCGGCTCCTGGCAAGCCTGACTGATTGCTCAGCCTGCCTCGGCTGATACCTGCTGCTCCTGGGGTGCCAAATCTGCTTTTGGATCTCTACCTGCCTGTTGGGATATCGAGGAGAAGCTCCAGAAACCCTGTGCTGGCCCTGGAGAAGGAAAGGCTGCTCCTCAAGGAGCCCTTCTCAGTTTGTACTGGGGGCACAGGCTGGAGCAAGGGGAGTTTTAAGATCTCTTCCAACCCAAACCATTCAAGGATTCCATGATTTCATGATTCTGGGATTCCACAATTCCATGATTCTATGATGTAATGATTCCATGATTCTGATTCCATGTTTCTATGATTCCATGATTCTGTGATGTCATGATTCCATAATTCTATGATTCCATTATTCTGTGATTCTCTGATTTCATGATTCCATGATTCTATGAATTCGTAATTCTATGGTTCCATGATTCTATGATTTCATGATTCCAGAATTCTATGATCCCATTATTCCATGATTCTGTGATTTGATTACCTTCATTTTACATTTCTCTTGAATCCAGGAACACTGAGCCAAGTGGTTCTTTACATTTTGGAGAATTGTGCCATTTTCCTGCACTTTAAGGGCTGCTGGGAATTACACTGTCAACAACCAGTAAAACCTCACGCCACCTGACTTTTTTGTCTCTACCTGACTTCTTTGTCTCCTTATCCATGGAAATTTGGGTCATTCGAATGGATAACACAGCTCATGGATGTGAACTCATCCCCCTGTCACACGGTGTTATTTTATACAACTCCCTGAGCCACCCCTTTGTTCCCAAAGCCTCGAAGTTCACAGGATTCCATGACAATCCCACTTTCCAGATGTGTTATTTAATACTTTGGACTGCACACCCAATTTCCCACTGGAAATAAAAGGGAAAAACCAACTTGTTTATCAAAGTTGCATTTTGGCAGAGCTTTATCTTCAACTGCTCTCCACGAGCTCCAGTTACTGCTTCAAATTCAGCGTGGGAGGGCTGAGATTCCCAAACATCCCACAGCAGGCTGGGAGCACAGCTGCAGCTGAGCTCCAGATGTGCTGCTGCTGAGCCTGACTGGCTGCAAACACAGGAGAACAAAGAGGGCTGAATTGGGAAGAGGTTTTTTTGTTGGGTGTTATGAAAGTGGAAAATGGATATTATGGACATAAAAGGCAAACATGAAATCATGGAATCAGGAGTGAATGCTGAGCTAATAAGTTGAGTTTGCATTTTCAGTGTGTGAGCAAGGAAATAATGGACTGGGTTTAGGAGGGAGGTTGTTTTTACGCCTTTTATTACTGAGGCTGCTTCCCTGCCTGGCAATCCTCCTGAGAACTCCTCACTTCATCCCCAGCTCCACAGGCACAGGAAAACAAAGGAAAGATTGAGGAAATGTCAGCCAAGCAGTAGGAAGAAGCACCCAAACAGTAAAACAAAGCAGCTGAGTGCTTTCCAGGGAGGCTGGAGCAGGATGGAGCAGGCTGGAGCAGGACAGAGCAGGTCTTCCCATGTGGGAAGCCATGGCCAAGGCTCAGGTAGGAATTAAACACAAATCCAGGTGTCTGCATTGTTTGGGTTATCTGGAACTGTTGAACACACATCCCAGTGTTGCACTGGACTCCAAAGCCTGGCTTTAAGCAGAATCCAAGGCACAATGGTCACCCCCAAGGGCAAAAGGAGAGAGCACAAAATCAAATCTGAAAACACAAAACATTTCTTTTCCCCAGCAATCAAAGTTTTCTGGTAAAATGACAGACTGGGAAAGAATAAATGCTCTCTAGGTGCTCCACTGGGAACTGGGAAGGTGGCAAATCCATGCTCTGGCTTCCTAGGATGGATATCAGGAAAGGTTCTTCCCCCAGAGGGTGCTGGGCACTGCCCAGGCTCCCCAGGGAATGGGCACGGCCCCGAGGCTGCCAGAGCTCCAGGAGCGTTTGGGCAGCGCTGCCAGGGATGCCCAGGGTGGGGTTGTTGGGGTGTCTGGGCAGGGCCAGGGGCTGGACTGGATGATCCCTGTGGGTCCCTTTCCAGCTCAGGACATTCCATGATTATCCTGGGAAATGTGTGGTTTTGTGCAGAGGTCTGGCCCAGGAACCAGCAGAGCAGGGAGGCAGCAGAAGCTCCTGGGTTTGGGGTGTGCAGAGTCAGTGGCCAGCAGCTTCTCCTGTGCACGTTAGCACTCCTGATGGTTCCAAACGACGGCTTTCAGCATCCCCTGCTGCTCCCTGCCCTGCTGGGATGCACAGCCAGAAGGTTTTTAGATTGAGAAAAACTCACTTTTCAACAAGATCCGACCTCTACTCCCAGTGTAAGGAATCTCGGAAGCTCTGCTGGATGAAGTTATTAATAAAAGAAAAGTAAACACACACAGTATTTGCAATAATTCTCCATTACCCACTCCACAGGCAGCTTGGAACAATGCACGTGGAGCAGGTGCCCCGTTGCTCTCTGTTCCTATCAGGACTGTTTTTATGAGGATGAGATTTTGCTCTGAAATGTTTCAGAGGCTGAGAAACAGATGGGGAAGGAAGCTGCACATGGGCAGCACTAAATCCACCCTGTCTGTGCTGAAAGCTCTTGATGCAAGGAGAAGTGATAAGCACGGGGACATTTTGGGACAGCAACAGCTCAAAGGAAGGAATGCAGCAGCCTGGCAAATCAGGCAGGGGTGAAGAGCTGGGAAAAAAATGCCAGGTTTTCCTGGGATTGAATAAATCCAGTGGTCCCAAACTTTGGGAAATGTCTTTTTATGTGGGAAGAAGTTTGCTTGTGATGCTGCCACAGTGGGGACAACGTGGGGTTTGTGCCAGAGAATTCCAGCTCCATTGCTGGGGTCTTTGGGATTAAACTTGCCCGACCTTCCCACGCTGGAGAGGTGAGGAACTGGTGTAAATACAGAGGGAACCTTCCCTCTGCACACCCAACACACTCAGCTCTTGAGGTGCTCCTGACAAACAGAGGCTTTTTGGGTGCCCCTGAGGGGGACAAACAGAGGCCTTTTGGGTGCCCCTGAAGGGGACAAACAGAGGCTTTCTGAGCCATTGGCAGGTGGCCCTTCAGTGAGGCTGTGACAGGAGGCTCTGAGCCATCCCAGACTGGGATGACCTCACCCCTGAGCCACCTCCATGCCAAGGCCATCCCTCATATTCCATCCCTGTCGTCCTTCCTGCCCCAGGGGGTTGGCAGCAGTAACCCCACATCCCTCGGCATCACCAGCCTCAGCTCTTGTGGGGTCTGTTTCCAAGGAACACTGAAAACTGGAGCATCCATTAAACCTGGGAACCACTGTAATTTAATTAAAATTTTATCTCGTTGATCCGATCATATCCTAAAAACAGCTGCAAGCTCTGCCTGTGTGAGCAGATCGGTTCCTGGGATTTCAGGAGACCTGCTCCCCTGATGCCTCATCACACACTGAGGCTGAGGGGATGTGAAATTCCTGCTTCCTGCATAAAAATGGAACGTGCAGCACTTGGATTTACAACCCAAGGAGCCAGAGAAAGGGAATGAGGGAAATTGGAGAAACCAGAGCAATGGGTGTGCCCAGGTACAGGCTCTGCCACTGACAGGAGAGGCTGCTACAAATGGAGCACCAAGTCTGTTTTGCCTGGAAAAAAGGGGGATTTCTGTCCATTGTGTGCACAGCCAAGGGAGCGTTTGAATCCCAGAGCCATGGGGGCTGCAAACCCCAGCGTGGGCAAATCTCTGTGCCTCTGCTGAGGGGAGGACATGAAAAGATTGCTAATTAATGCCATTAACTGATTGACTTCTCCCCTGAGCTGCGTGGAAACAACTTCCCAAAGCTCCAGCCCAGGCTGTGCTGCCTCGGTGCTGTGGCTCAGCAGTTCCAGCAGGGAAGGAGGCCATCAGCAGATCCCTCTCCTGCCAGCTGGGTGCAGTGCTCAGGCAGCAGCTGCTGTGGGATTCTGTTCCGTGCTGGGTGCCCGGCAGAGGGAATTCTGGTGGAGGGATCCACTCCCTGATCCAGCCTTTTGTCACCTCCCAGGTGTCCCTGGGATGCTCACAGCTGTGGCCCTGTCCCCTCTTCAGGTGGGGCCCATCCTCAAACAGGGGCTGGTCCCCATCCCTGCAGACTGAAAATCTGATTTTCTGGGAAAGATTTCCATCCTAGGCACCTTCCCCTGCTCTAAAGAGAACAGAGACTTATGAATCACTGGGCTCATCATGTTGAAAGAATGTGACTTTCTATTGTCAGTGATATTTGAAGTGTTTAACGTTTGAACATGTCTTGTTCACGCTAAAAGGGAATGGGGCTTCATCATCCCCCACCCACGGTGACCTGCAGATTGAGAGGGAATATTGCTACCTCCTCAAAGGCGCTGCAATTGTCATCGTGCCCAAAAGGTTCTCCAACCTGGTAAAACTGGCTAAAAACAATTGGCTGAAAGCACCTTGACACCACCTCCCCTCGTCCTGTGTGACTGCGGCGTGTTTTCAGTCAATCTCTAAATTAAGGTTTCATTTGTTGTTAGGATCCAGCAGTTCAGGAGCTCCTGAAATCCCATTCCACATCTCCGATATCCAGGCTTTCCTCTTCAGGTTCCCATTTCAGTAAAAGGTTCAAACAGATGGATTTATGTTGTGGATTGTATTTATGGATTTATGTATTTATTTATGGATTGTGTTTTATGTTCTCGCCTATTTATTGTATCTTCTTTTTGCCCTTTGTTTTGGTTTTAGGTTGGACTTGATGATCCTAAAGGTCTTTTCCAACCTTAATTATTCCCTAATTATGAACAAGAAATGTTTCCATCCCTGCAGCGAGCTGCGACTTTGACCTCTGCAGCTTTTCAGGTGCAACATCAGTGATCAAAGTCCTCCTAATCACAGATTTTATTTATTCCCAGCTACAGAAAAGCCTTCTCAATGGAATTCCAGATCTCAATTTCTGTGCAATTCATTATTTGGGATGTGGTAGCTGCACCTGCTTGGGGTTTGTGTTTAAAGAGATGCTCAGGTTTGAAATGAGCCCTCTGCTCCAGTGAGGCCACAGCAGGAGCTGCACCCCTCCAGAGCTGTGTCCTGCTTCCCAGAGTCAGGGAATCAGGGCATCAGGGAATAATGGAATAACAGAATCACAGAATCATGGAATTTGTACATCTCAGCGAAGCTGTGGCTGCCCCTGGATCCCTGGAAATGTCCAAGGCCAGGCTGGACAGGGCTTGGAGCACTCTGGGACAGAGGAAGAGGCTGGAACAAGGTGGGCTTTAAGGTGTCTTCCACCCCAAACCATTCCATGGCTCCTGGATCTCCTCCTGCCTCCCCTTGTAAGGGAAGGAATTAAGGAAACCTCCAAGACCTGACCTGCTGAAGCAGCAGCAGTGCCTGGTCTGGAATCGTCACCAGCACCACTGGGTCCCCTCAGGAGTGACACCCACCAGTGCTGCTGATGGGGACAGGGGCCCAGCCAGGATGGGAGTGTCCCCACCCCTGTGTGACCAGAGGAGCCCAGGCCATGGCAGGGAGGGCACAGAGCATGAGGGCACAGAGGGTGAGGGGACAGAGCGGGAGGGGACACAGAGGGTGAAGGGACAGAGGGTGAGGGGACAGAGCCTGAGGGGACACAGAGGGTGAAGGGACAGAGGGTGAGGGGACACAGAGGGGGAAGGGACAGAG
>VWZT01004614.1:41132-79387 GCA_013397055.1 Pachycephala philippinensis
GGGACAGAGGGTGAGGGGACAGAGAGGGAGGGGACACAGAGCCTGAGGGGACACAGAGGGGAGGGCACAGAGCGTGAGAGGACAGAGCGTGAGGGGACACTGCAACCCCCCAGCAGTACTGGCATCCCCCAAACAATGACCGGGGAGTGGCAAAAGGCCACCTAAAGTGTTACCTGGGACTTCACCACCCACTCCTCCTCCTACCAAGCACTCCGGGGGGCTCTGAAAGCAGCTGGGAGCTGGGGGAGCCTCTGCTGCCTGCAGGAGAGAGCAGGACCCGAGTTCTGCTTACGGGCAGCGCCCACCAGGTGTGACCCGGAGCCAGGGAAAGGCTCCGAGGCCGGGATTGAATTGTGCAGCTGCTCAATGAGCTGACTGCAGGTTTAATTACAGCAGCAATTTCGGTGCCCATCAAACGGCACAGGCCTGGGGGTTCTGACAGCAGCCAGAAGCAGGCGGGGGAAATGCAAATTATCCCGGGCGGATTTAAGGTCTCTAACAAGGTCTGCAATGACCTTGGTGAATAAGGACTGGGATGGTTCTGGTGTTGTGGAAAAGACACTTTTAGAGAAGAGAAGTTCAGAGCTTTTCCAGCTTCACATTCAGAAAAGAAGAATAAATATGATAAAGTTACCATAATAAATATAATAAAGTTACCACATTGCCCACAAATTTCTGAGATGCAATAAACTCCACACAGCAGAAGTTGTCAGCTCCTGTTGCAATTAAATTTTTAATATCATCCATATTTCTCCTGTGTCCCTGGGTGCAGGAGAGTGACAGAACACTTCCAGGGCGTTTCCTCCTGCAGATTCCAGGCCTTGTCTCCCATAAATCCCATTATTCATGCCTTGTTTTCCCATCTGCCCGGGGGCAGGCGCAGCAGCAGTGTCGGAGCAGGGGCACTGTGTCAGGGCTGGTAACTGGAGTCAGCACTGATTACCCAGCACCCGGAAAAGAGCCGGGCTGGAAGTGGAGAGAGGACTGGAATCGTTCCTGGTGAATTTTAATGGCGTTTAATCAGCCACTCGGCGCTGATTGCCGCAAGCGCCGGGAGCTTGTTCCCTCCGGTGAGCAGGGCTGGGATGGATTCGGGGTGTAACTGCCCTAATTGAATTCCTGCTCAGCAATCAGCGCTCAGCTGGCTCCAGAGCCATGCAGGTGGGGAGAGGAGAGGATTCCTCAGGGCTGGGGGCTCTCCCAACCCTGTGTCTGCTCCTTCCCCCACTGCTCCTTCCCTGAGCCGGCCCTGGCAGAGCCCTGCTGGCGCTATGGAAAAGGAACAAAATTCCTCCCTGGGAGGGTGGGGAGGCCCTGGCACAGGGTGCCCAGAGAAGCTGTGGCTGCCCCTGGATCCCTGGCAGTGCCCAAGGCCAGGCTGGACGGGGCTGGGAGCAGCCTGGGACAGTGGAAGGTCTCCCTGCCCATGGCAGGGGTGGCACTGGATGGGATTTGAGGTCCCTGCTAACCCACCCCATTCTGGGATTGTGTGACTAATGAACACTCTCAGAGAGGGAGAGGTGGTTGGAAAAGCAGCTCCAGGCTGTCAGAGGAATGATCATTCTTCAGGATATGGATCATGATCATCTTTAACCCAGGGAGATCTGGGGGAATTTTGGAGAGAGAATAAGTCACCACTGCAATTGAAAAAAGGCTCTCAGAAAGTGCTGCCGTGAGCCACAGGATCCTGGAATGGTTTGGGTTGGAAGGCACCTCAAAGCCCATCCAGTACCACCCCTGCCATGGGCAGGGACACCTTCCACTGTCCCAGGCTGCTCCCAGCCCCGTCCAGCCTGGCCTTGGGCACTGCCAGGGATCCAGGGGCAGCCACAGCTGCTCTGGGCACCCTGTGCCAGGGCCTCCCCACCCTCACAGGGAACAATTCCTTCCCAATATCCCATCCATCCCTGCCTTCTGGCAGTGGGAAGCCACAGCAGCGGGTACTGCTATGGAAGTACCTGTACAATTCAGGTTTGCAGGTCCCTGTCACAGCGTCAGGGACACCGGCCCCAGCTCAGGTCACTTCAGTGCCAGCCAGGCCGTGAGTGACAACCCCACGGTCACGCAGGACAAACTGCTCCGAGGTAAAGAACTGCAAAACCCCACATCAAACACCTCAAAGTCGTTTTCCTTTGGCCACGTCCTAAATGGCTCCATTTTCTGTTCCAAATGATACAAGAGAAACCCCATTTGATTTGCTTGCTGAGAACCAGGCCCCAGATAAACGAGGGCATTGTGTCACTGCTGAGTGAGACACATTTTAAAACATGTTGATGAAAACCAGGCACATATTCAGGAAAACAGGACAGGAATTCTGGGACTAACAGCAATTTCAAAGCCTTTGATCAAAGTCCCACTTGGGTAAAAACAGAGAGCAATTTGAAGGGAATTGAATTCACGAAAATGTGTGGGTTATTCCCAATGATCACTGTAAATATTCTGTGAGGTCTCACTCACCTACCCAAAATGAAAACCCCAATCCAGCACAGGAGGGACGAGTACAGCACAGACAGACCCGGCTCAGCTCTTCCCTTCCTTGCTGAGATCCTCATCCTGGAAGATTTATGCTGGCATTTCCTTGCCTGTGCCAGCTCCAGCATGAATCAAGATGTGAACCAAAGCACAAACCTCAAATCTAAATCTAAATCTCCCCAGCAAGCTGAGATCACACCCGAAGGTTTGGCTCAGGATACCAGGACACCTCCCTGCCAGCCCAAAAGTGGGTTTGGAGCAGTTTTGGTGCAGTTTTGGTGCAGTTTTGGACCAGTTTTGGGTCAGTTCAGCCCAGTCCCACACCAGTTTGCTGTTCCCTACCCAGCTCTGTTCTGAGCCACGTGCAGCCCTGATCTGGTGGCGTTTTTCCCCCAAGTGCTTAAACTGAGCCCTGTGTTCCACAGGAAGTGCAGGAAAGCTCAGAAGGGGCTGAAGGTGACACAGCCTCAGCTGGCTCGGGGACAGCAGGACAGAGGGGAGGGTTCTCTCCACTCCCTCCATCCTCACAGGGCTTTGTTCTCCTTCTCTGCAAGTTAACAAAACAACAGTCCTGGGAAGAGAGGTTATTTTCCACGCCTATCCTGAGCTGGACCAGCAGTTCCTGGAAGGTTTTGTTCTCATTTGGTTCTGGAATTACAATAAATTCCACTTCTGCCCTGAAACTGCCCTTGGAATTCGAGCACTTTGGAGTGGCAGTAGGAACAAGAGATGCAGCATGGAATATCCACACGGGGGGGTTTTGAGCATGGGTTCAGCAGAGTTTTCCTGCCTGTGTTAAAAATGTGGCATCAAAAAATGCCAGGATGGGGCTGACGTAGGAAAAAGAAGCCAACATTGGGGAATGGATAAATTTAACCTAAACCCCAGAATCATGGAGTGTTTTGGGTTGGAAAGGGACCTTAAAACCCACCCAGTGTCACCCCTGCCATGGCAGGGACACCTTCCACTGTCCCAGGCTGCTCCCAGCCCCGTCCAGCCTGGCCTTGGGCACTGCCAGGGATCCAGGGGCAGCCACAGCTTCTCTGGGCACCCTGTGCCAGGGCCTCCCCACCATCCCAGGGAACAATTCCTTCCAATATTCCAGCTATTCCTGCCCTCTGACACTTTAATCCTGGATAATGTTGTGAAAACATGCACCCACACACCGACTATCCATAAAATAAATATTTATATTGGCTCAGTCGTCTCTTACACAAAGGACACAAGTGCTGGAAGCTGAGGTTCAGGGGTTTATCCTCACACGGGATCACAGCCCCTGAAATCCCTGGAATCTGGCACTTCCCCCCAGCCTGGCTGCCTCCCTGCCAGCTCTGCTCAGGCTCTGCTCCTCCCCAGCGCCTCAGTTTGTTTCATTTGTCTCCTTATTGCTCTGCCACTGCCCGAGTCGGAGGGAATCGGAGCTGCAGGGGCGCAGGGGGAGCTGCTGGAGTGGCAGGGATGGCTTTGATAACGATCCCCTGAGCAGGGCACTCCCAGGGGAACATCGGATCCAACCCCCAGCAGGAGCAGGAGGAGATGAAAACCATGCAAATCATTGTCAGGGGATGATTCCCTCCGTCCCTTCCCCAGGGAAGGCAACAGCCTCCCACTCCCTGCTCCAAACACTTCCAGGAGCTCCACCTTGCTGGTTTATCCTGAGGGCTGCCTCTGCTCCGAGTAGGAAATTTGGACACTAAAATCCATCTCCGGAGGGAACTGCAGCATTGTTGTGGCTCATTGTGAGCAGAGATCTTCCCCTTAATCTGCTTATTCACACTCAAAAATGATAAAAATCAGTTTGGAACACTTCCCACCGAGCTCACGCCAATACTGGATCCTTCCACAGCTCCCTCAGGTTGCTCTGGGCTCCTGCTGTGTCTACATTTTTTAACTGATTGGATCACATATTGGATCACAGAATTATTGATAATAATGACCACTTTCTAGTGTTGTGTATTGGACAGCAGAAATAACAGAACAAATATCTCTGTGCCCCACATCAGCACTGCCAGCTCGGGAGGCTGCAGCCACCTCAGAGCACAGATTTCTGTCTTTGTCAGCACAAAAATAAACCCAAACCTCCTCAGACAGAGAAATGATGGTGCAGGAAACACCCAGGCAAAGAAACAGGTTCTCAGTGAAGTGGTAAATTTGTTTAAAGAAAAATCTTAAGGGAATTTCTCTTGAAGATCAGCATCGTTCCGTTCACTGGGTAAAACTACGTTAAGGAAAATCTGCTGGAAAATTATCCTGATAAATTCAGAGCCTGGGAAGGTCTGCCTGGCTCGGGTGGCACTGGTGCAGGGATGTGAGATGGTCACAGCACCACGAACACCCTCAGTCCCTGCACATCACCCAGGAGCCCAGAAATTACTGACAAAACCCCCAAACTGAAGTAAAAACCCCAAACTGAACCCAAACTGAAGCACAACAGCCCCACTGGTGATGCCTTAGGTTTTACCTTTTATATTTTTCAAATCCTGCATTCCCAGTGTGTAACTCTGCAGTGTCCTGCAGCCTGTGAGCTGCTCTCTCATGCTGAGACAGACAGAACAAAGCCTCTCCAGGCTGCTCTCCAAGGACACCCAGCCTGGCCTAGGCCCAAAATGTGTAACCCAGCATCTTGAGAAGGGGGGCAAGCTGAGGGCAAATTACATCATTAGCTAAAGTTTAATTGGTGAAATTGAGTTGAGATGCAAATGGATCAAAGCTATAAAAGTGTGAAGAACTCGTGACTCGGGGTCCATCTTAGGTGCAGCCTTTGGCCTGCCCAGGGTGTGCCTCTGAAGGCCTTTCAAATAAATATCCACCTTTATTCCCTTCCTCCTGTCTGGTCTCTGTTTCTAGGTTGGCCTCTTTAGGCATAACTGGCAGCACTGGTGGCACAAGTGCCCAGAGAAATCGGGGCAAGATCCCAAGGGAAGGGAGGGAGGTGGCCCAGCCCTGTCCCAGCTCCTGCCATGGGCAGAGTGCCCCGGGGGTCAGGGCAGGGTGGAGCTGACCCTGCAGGACACCAGGGCATGTCCACCTCCTCAGCAGGGATGGCCAGGACACATCTCCACCCCGGTGGCCACAGGAATGTCCCCATCCTGATGGCAGCTCAGGACAGCTGGGGCCTGGGGAGCTCTGTGAGGGCCACCAGCGTGGGACAGCTGTGCCCTGTGCTGGGGACAGCCAGGTGACAGCTGGATGAGCACGGCCGGGCAGAGGGGACACTTCTCTTCTCCGTGGGCAGTGCCAAACTGCTCCTGGTGCCCCTGCAGGAGGGGAACCCCAGCCCCAGGAGCTGCTGGTGGCCCTGGCATGAGCTGCTCCAGGGCTGGGCTCAGGGGAGACCTGGGGAGCATCACAAACACCCAGGGGTCACTCAGGGCCTGCATCTCCCAGGGGGTTCTTTTAGAATCCCAAATGGGTTTGGGTGGGAAGGGACCTTCAAACCCATCCCATTCCAACCCCAACACCTTCCACCATCCCAGGCTGCTCCAATCCCCAGTGTCCAGCCTGGCCTTGGGCACTGCCAGGGATGGAGCAGCCACAGCTGCTCTGGGCACCCCTTACCAGGGCTTTTGGTGTCAGGTTCCAGCAGAGTGCACTGGAAATCTGGGATACACACGGGGAAAATCCAAGTTATCCACTGAACAGTAGGAATTCCCAGGCAGTCAGGGCCTGCAAGCCTTTCCTCCCGTCACCTGCTCACCCTAAGGAACCCCAGCCCTCCCCCAGCCCCAGCACTGGGATCTTTGCAGTTTCCTCATTTGCATTTTTCCAAAGGTCTTTTTTTCTTTTTTTTTTTTCCAAGCAGGTAATTTATTTTTTTAGATTTTCTTTCACAGAAAAGGTCATTTTCTCCCTAACACGTTTGTTTGTTGCAAACAGTTGCCAACACCTCAGGGTTTCTGCTTGTTTATGAGCAATGGAGTGTCTATTTTCCTGGTTTTCCTTCTTTTTCAAGCCTTAGTTCAGTTTCCCCAATATTTTTACTCCACTGAATGCCAGGCTTTGGAGGCAGAGCAAGATTTCCATCTCACAGTGGGGATTCTTTGGAAAAAATAAAAAATAAAAAAGGCCAAGTCTGCTTTAAACAATTCCCGAACTCTGATCTCCATGAAAATCAGACTGTCCTTTGAGTCAATTAAGATTTCCCTCAACAAAATTCCAGCAGTGCAGTGAGAGATGATTTTGTTATAGGAATGGGAAGGATCCAGGGAAGCCAAAGGCAGAGTCCTCCAGGACTGGAGCTCCTTCCATGTCCTTTTCTCTGTGCAGAGAGGAGGAAGGGATGGATGGAGGGATGGATGGATGGATGGATGGATGGATGGATGGATGGATGGATGGATGGATGGATGGATGGAGGGATGACCCTGAGATCTGCTGGATTGGGATTTAAGGGGCCTCCCCTCTGGCAGAAACTCCTTCCTGACACTGGGAGTGAGGGGATTTGGGATTTGCCCCTGCCTGGAACTCATCACCTCTGCTCCATCACCCACAGAGGCCTTTCCAAAGGAAAAATGATCCCCATCCCAACAGAACCAACACTGGATGTGGATCCTGGTCCTCAGGGGTGCTGGGGAACCTGATCCCTTCAGGAAGGAATCCACACAAAGCCAGGAAGCCTCTCCCAGCCCTGTGCCATGCACTCCTCAGGTGATGCTCCCACACATCCACCTTTCCTACAGGCTGCTTCTGACACTTGCGAGTGAATCCCTGAGAAATCCACAGCACAATTCCTATTTCACACATCAGGCAGGAGAAAAAAACTCCCAAAAAGCCCTGGAGCTGCAGACTGAGTTTATAAATAAACTGGCACGGAAAAAAGAACCTCTGGACCATGAGAGCTGCTGTAGGAAATGTCCCTGAGTGCTGTGGAGGGTGTACAAAGCCCAGCCCCACCTTCCAGGGCAGCCAGATCCCGAATCCAGCAGGCAGGAATCCTCTGGATATTGACTGCCTGCTTTAAACAGGTCTGAACCAAAGCTGCAGAGCGTTTCTGAGGGCTAAAGGTGCTGCTTGAAGCTCAAAACCACAGCTGGGCCATGAAATCCTGCTCTTCTCCTGCTCTGCTGCTTCCAAAACTTTGCCATCTCCAGTGTCTCCAGTCCTGAGCTGCAATCTTGGTCCTGGAGATCTGAGAGGCTGGATTTTGGTACAGGGAAGGAGTGGGGATGGAAAGGAGATCCCTTCACAGACAAAGAAATGTGAGGCCTCCCAGAATTGCTGTGGTGGATTCACTCTCTGCAGAGGGCTCCAGGGGTGGGACAGGGACAGCTGGGCCACCACGGTGCAGGCAGGAACCCCTGCAGTGCTCACATCTGCCCCAGCTGTGGCAGCACATCTGGACAGGGAGCAGGGTCTGGTGATGGATCCATCCCTGCACGTGCTCAGCTCTCCCCATGCTGCCACAAATCCATGGAGAGCAGCAGGGGAACGTCCTGGCAGGAGAGGGAGGTTTAGTGAGGCAGCAGAACTGTTCCCCTTCCACTGATAACGGCATTGATAGAGCTGGAGCTGAAACCAAAAAGGCCTTGAAAGCCTTGCTGGGACCCAGGAGGTGACATTCAGCTGTCCCCAGGGCACACAGCTCCACCTGAAACACTTTCCTCCACATTTTTTACACCAAATGCAGTAAAATTGGCATTTCTGAAGCACAATTCATCCCTTCCTGAGGCTGGGGCCCAAAGCAGATCCCTTGAATCGCACCCTGGGCGTGGCTGTTTCCCTCTGATGGCTCCAAGGGACACTCTGGGAGTGTCCCAGGTTATTTGGGATGAGCTAAAGGACACTGAGCAGTGTCCCAGGTTATCTGGAATGAGTTTCACACCAGCCACCTGCACCCTCCCATGGAAAATCTCACCTTTTAAATATGGATATGAGGAAACCATGACCTAAAAATGCAGGAGCAGCTGTGGCAGGAGATATTTAATTCTTGAAATTAGGATAGGGTCAGGATGCCGGAGGGAAGGGGCACTGGGGAACACAATGACCCCATCTGAGTGTCCCAGGAAAGGTGTCTGCCCTGGCTTCTGGCTCAAATCTCAGTGGTTTTGCAGGATAATCAATGCCAAGGTTTCCAACCTTTCCTTTACTATTCCAGCTGGGAAAACCCAAGAAATGGTTGATATTTTAAATGTACAGTTTTTGGTTTTTTTCTGTCGAAATCACTTCAAGGTGTCTCAGGTTCAACAATCAAAAAGTGCTGCTCAGAATGAGGTCGTGCTGTGGGATGATTTGTCTGGTGAAAGAGGATTTGGGGGAATGTGCAATGGTCCAGCCCCAATTCTCCGTCTTTGGCCCCATCCACCAAATTTCCACCCAAACTTTCAGCTGCATTCCCTGATTTAAACCCCAAAGCAGCCACCAAAAGGGAGGGCACTGAATCTGTGAATCACAGAATCCTGGAATGCTTTGGGTTGGAGGGACCTCAAAGCCCATCCAGTGCCACCCCTGTCATGGGCAGGGACACCTCCCACTGTCCCAGGCTGCTCCCAGCCCCGTCCAGCCTGGCCTTGGGCACTGCCAGGGATCCAGGGGCAGCCACAGCTGCTCTGGGCACCCTGTGCCAGGGCCTCCCCACCCTCTGAGTAAAGAATTCCTTCCCAATCTCCCGTCTCTCTTCCTCTCCAGCAGTCGATCTGAGAAGGTTCTTTGAAGAGCTGACACAGCAGATCCTGAAATCAGGAATCGAGATTTTTGCAGCAGAGCAGCTCAGCACCAGCAAAAAATGCTGTTGCAAGATGTAAAATGTCCCATCCTGTGGTTTAACAACACCCTGAACCTGCCCAGAGGGGCTGCACTGCCTGAGGAGGAGGAGAACGAGAAGGAGAGGGAGGAAGGGCTGACCCCAGGGGGGGCCCTGGATTTGTTCCCACATCAAACTGGACACAGACACAAACCATTCCTCTGCAGCAAGGCTCGTTTGCCATCATCAGATTAATTCCTCTGCAGGGACAAGAGAAGAAACTCACACACAGGAAGCGACTGCATCAGGTTTATTTCTGAACTCCATAAAGAAAAATCCCTCTCCAAGCAAAATTGTCTTTGGAGAAGCTCCAACACAGCCCCTCACTCCCTGCTCCCTCACTCCCTGCTCCCTCACTCCCTGTTCCCTCCCAGCCCCTCCTGCCCTGCCCTGCGCCACCGACATTCCCGCACATTTTCCCCTTCATTTCCCTCTATTAAGGCACTAATTGATTGACCAGATCAGGAGAGCCCAGATCTGTCCCCTGGGACTCTCCTGCCTTCCCAGTGACAACTGCAAGCAGGATTAGGGATGGGCAGAGCACTGAACCTCAGGGGCTGGAATGGGAGGGGGAAACCTCCGTGTCCCATCCCAGCCACGTCCCTCTGCGCTCCCCTGCTCCCAGTCAGCTCTGACCCCCCTTCCCCTCCCTAAATCCCCTCCCCAGCCAGCCCCAAATGCAAATCCCCACAGCTGTGGGTCCCTGCTCCATTTTCCAGGGAACAAAGTGTCCCTTGGCTCCTGTGCTGAGGGTGCAGCTCAGCACCTCGGGGTCCCTGCTGTCCCTGCTGTCCCTGGCCTGTCCCTGCACATCCCTCCCTCCTTGCTCAGGGCTGCTGTGGGATTTTTGGCCATTCCTACTCACCCATCAAAGATCATAAACCCCAGGATATCCCTTCCCCTAGCAAAAGTCTGTGGGAGCCTGAAGGAAGGAAAAGGTTCCCCCAATCCTAGAAAAGACGAGCAGCAGCTGAGCTGTTCCCTGTGCAGCACCTGCCTCCCCAAATCTCTGCAGTGGACAAATGAGAGCTCTGAGCAGCATCTCCCCATTGGAATTCTGCTCCTCTCGCTCCTGCAAAGCAGCTATTTATCCCAAAACACCCAGGCTGCTCCTGAAGCCCAGGGATTTATGCTGGGATATCTGATGGGATGAACAGGCACCGTGGCTGAGGGGATGATCCAGCACCGTCCCCTCATGCAAGACAAAGCTCCCAGATATCCTGAAATTCCCTGCAGCCTCCCAGTTCACACAGCAAAGGGAGAAAGGGGGAAAATTAATCAGGCAGCACTTTGGCTCTCATCTGATCACTGCACAGAGTATTGACTTTTCCAAATCATCTTATCAGTGCTGTGGGCACAGAATTCCTTCTGCACCCACTGCAGATGCAGCCTTGTTGTTTAACCTTTCCCACTTGTCCTGACTTCCCAAAGCATTCCAGCCACCCCAGAGAGGTTCATTTCATTAAAAACCTGTCATCAAGGGCTGTTATTCCCTCTGGGCCTGGAGATCCTCCACACTACATCCTGTAGGAAGTGTTTAACACTGGAGTCTGGAGGTCTTTGCCCTCAGAAATGAGCTTGGCAAAGATATCCCAGCATGGAGGGAGGCTGGAGGGAAGCTGCCTGGATAGGAGAGGGGAAGGCACTTTCTGGATGCCCACACGGATTCTCTCTCCCGTGGGGCTGATTTAAGAAGCTTTGGGGTGAGGTTTCACCGTGGCACTGCCCAGCCAGGTGTCCCTTTTGCCTCACCCTTGCCCCCCAGCACTGGGCACAGCCACAGGCTTGCGGGCACCATTCCCTTCTCCGCTGGTTTAGAACAGCCTGGTTTTAGTGGGCAGGAAAAGCTGCTCGAAACTTCCACTATGTCTGGCAGAGAGCCAATCGCTGACGGCTCTGACGATGGGCAGGTTACCAGGCCAATTAGAGAAGGTGGTAACACCTCTGTGATGACATATTTAAAGAAGGAAAAAATAACGGGAAGCTTGCTTTCATCTCCCAAGGGGTGGTGAGGTGGCCACTGGGGCCCATCTTGGTGCGGCCAGGGCCCATTCTGTCGCAGCCGGGGCCTTGCTGAAACCGGGGCCCTCATGGAGCTGGCGCTGCCAGGGCCCTCACGGAGCCGGGGCCCCCAGGGCCCTCCCGAGACCGGGGCCCTCACGGAGCTGGGACCCCCAGGGCCCTCCCGAGACCGGGGCCCTCACGGAGCCAGGGCCCTCACGGAGCCGGGGCCCCCAGGGCCCTCCCGAGACCGGGGCCCTCACGGAGCCAGGATCTCCGGGGCCCTCCCGAGACCGGGGCCCTCACGGAGCCAGGGCCCTCACGGAGCCGGGGCCCCCAGGGCCCCCCCGAGACCGGGGCCCTCACGGAGCCAGGATCTCCGGGGCCCTCCCGAGACCGGGGCCCTCCCGAGACCGGGGCCCTCACGGAGCCGGGGCCACCCGTGCAGTGCTAGCGGAGACCACATGGCCAGCGATGAAGACACGGCAAGCAGTTCCCTGATGCGGAGCCCAGGACAGGATCAACCTCTTGGCATTGTAGAAGCTTTGTAAGACCTTTTCAATTGATAAAACTGGAGAACAGTAATACAGACAACAATTTCCTTCTGAGAGAAGAAAAGTGAGGACACATGAGGAGAACCAACATGGCAGCACCGAGGTCAGTGCGAAGGACGGAGGGGAGGAGGTGCTTTGGGTGTCGGAGCTGAGATTCTTCTGCCCGTGGTGAGGACTATGATACAACAAGTTGTTTCCCTGTAATCCATGAGGTGCATGGGGGGTGCAGAGATCCACGCGCACCCCATGAAAAAAGAGTACTCACGCTGGAGCGCATGGATGCTGAAAAGCTGTAACCTAGTGAGGAACTCGAACAGAGAGAGATGACCCTTGCTTTTAGAGATAGAGGAAGAGAGCCTTCGCTTCCAAACTAGAACAGCTCATCCTTAAAAGACTAAACCCCATGAACTAAAATGACCCACGCTAGGCAGTTGTGGGAAGACTGCTTTGCTCATGGGAGGGTCTCATGTTAGAGCAGGTTGGGTGGGACTGTTGCTTGTGGAAGTTAAAACCACGCTGGAAAAGTTCACAGAGAACTACCTCCCGTGGGAAGGATCACACAGCACAGCACAAGAAAGAAACTCTTTCCCTTAAGCGTACTGAAGGAAGATTTTTAAGAAGTGAAAGATTGATCAAAACCCCATGTTTTGTCTCCTTGCGCAGTTGGTGGAAAGAGGGAGGGGCTGGGAAGGAAAAGTTTTGTTTTAGTTCTCATTACCCTTTCTACTTTTAATTCTGTTAATAATCAATTTCCTTTATACTGTTTAAGTTTTGAGCCTGTTTTGCCCTTAAAATGTTTTTCCCATAATCCTTACCTCAACTCATTAAGTTTTTAATTTTAATTTCCCCTCCTCTGCTTAACTATGGGAGAGGAAAATGAGTGAGTAGTTTTTCGTGGGTGCCTGGCACTTAGCCAGTGTCAAACCCCGACACCTCCTTAAAACCCTTCCTTGGGAATGGCTGCAGGGATGAAGGGCTCTGTCAGCAACCCAGGCTCATCCCCTGCCACTCGTTTCCAGGACAGGTGGAAATTGCACATCAAGGGGAAATGGGAAACATGGCCAAGCCCCAATTCCCAGAAAGGCTTGGTTTCCCATCAGGAATCCCACTGGAGGTAGCGCAGAGGCAGAAATGCTCAGGGCTGAGGTGACTGATGGCCCTGCAGATGGATGGGATAGAGCCAGGGAGCAATGGGCAAAGGGAACCTGTTCCCTTAATGACACCTTGGGATTTCTTAACTTGCTTTTTCTTTGGGAAAAAGCAGCAAAGATGTTGCACTTCTACCCCAGAGGAAAAGCAACCGGAGCTCTTCAAGGGCTCAGAAATCCAGGGAAGTGCTGACTAAAGAGAAGGTAAAGCCCGTAACTGTTGTTTTCCGAGGCCCTGGAGCACTTGTGGAGTTCAGTCAGAGCTCTGCTGCCTGCAGGAGCCCCGGGGCTGTCCCTGCCCACCCAGGGCTCCCACCTGGAGCCTCTGCTCCCTTTTCCCTGTCCCACCACAGCCAGGATACGCCAGGGATACACCCCTGTGGAAGCTGAGCCCAGGAATCCTGCAGCTCTAAACCCAGGCACAATCCTGACCCTGCCTCATTCCAGGCATTGGCAGAGGTGGGAGGGTCACTAAAGGCAGTGGGTTAAACTGTGAGCGGAACTTTGAGGAAGGCTCCAGACTTCTCTGCTTCTCATCCAAGAGCTCAGCTCACAAACTTGATTTTCCCATCGGGATTTCTGCTTCTTGAGCAGCTNNNCTTCCAGGCAGGGATGAGGCTCCCAAGGCGCTGTGGAGGCAATAAAACATCCCTGACTCCCAGTCCTGCCCCTCCTGGTGTCATTTACTCCCCCCAGGTACATCACAAACCATGGGGGCTTCACCGGCACCAAACTCCTGCTTTGACAGCCAAATCCTGGAATCTGGAGCAGAATTTCCAGGGTTATTCCTGTCCCATGCCAGGAGGCCAGGAACATGTTTTTAAAAGCCTTTTAAAATACTCTTCCAAAGCTCCACCCAGTTCAGTCTGGACGGAGCTGGAGGGTTGTAAAAGAAGGCAGAAATTCTCATTTCCAGGTTTGGCTCTTTTGCCTCATTAAACTTGGGAAGAGCCAAAGTTTCTTAGCAGGCAAAGGCTGTGGGATGGGCAGTGAAAGGAGCTGGAATCCCACAGGAAGCCACACATTTGATCCATTGGCAGCAAACGTGCAGCTCTGTGTTTTGGGGGATTTTTAATCCTGCCATAACAGCCTGGGCTGCTTTTCCTGGAAGCTCCAACGCTGTCTAAAGTCTCACTGCAGGGCAGACAAAAGGCAGCTCCCAGTGCTGGATCCGTCTCCTTCCAGTGCCTGGGACCAGCAGGACCAAACCACCCCAGGGCAGCACTGGGGCAAAACTTTCTGTGGTTTTTCACATGGTTATCCTGAGCTCATCCCTGAATTCAGCAGAAATCCCAGTGGGGTGTGACCTGCCCAGCACATTCCCTCTGTGTGTGCCTGCCACAGCCAAGCAACACTGAGCAGGGACACATTTCTGGGAGCAGCCAGGCGGCTTCAAGGTTCCCAACTCAAAAGACTCCTGGAGAAAAATGCTTTTCTCTCCCAAAAGTGAATTCGAGGCTCCCAAAGGTGTTGCACAAGCATCAGGGTGCTTTGCTGTGTCCAGCTGCATTAATCCACAGGAACACAGGGTTCGGCTGCACACAACTCCCTCCCCCAGTGTGGGATGTTCTCCCACAGCCCACGGCACCATGGACCTCAACACCCTTTCCACAACCATTCCCACTCGGTAAAACATCCTGTGCTCCTCAGCAAATCCCCTCTGGAAGCTGCTGAGAGCTGGCTGAAGCTGCAGTTAAAGCAATGCTCACTCACCTGCCAGAATATGCTGTCTATTGTGTTCCCCAGGAAGCCGTCCCTGCCCTCCGATGACACCAGCTTAGGTCCCAGAATGGTCATAAATTCATCGAAATCCACCTGGCCATCCCCTGGAACGAGAGGAAAAGATCAGAGACTCAAAGATCAGAGAGAAGGTTGGGTTGAAAGGGACTTTTAGGGGCCATGTAATGCAATCCCCTGCTGTGAACAGGGACACCTTCTACCATCCCAGGGTGCTCCCAGCCCCGTCCAGCCTGGCCTTGGACACTGCCAGGGATCCAGGGGCAGCCACAGCTTCTCTGGGCACCCTGTGCAAGGGCCTCCCCACCCTCATTATGATCAATTAATTACCCCTGAGAGCCCAACGTGCACCTCTGGACCTGCTGCACACCAGGGACCCCCCACACCCTGGAGCACCCCGACAGCAACTTCCCGGTGCCCACAGACCCAGTGAATGGCCCCTGCTGTGTCCCACCTGCCCCCGAGGACAGAACCAGGCCATAGGCTGAGGGGAACAGGTCATTCCCCGGTCCCAGAGAGTCCAGAGGCACTTCCCAAAAAGCCTGTTCTGGCAGGGGGACAGGAGCCAGCAGCACGGCCAGGGCTCTCCCTCAGCTCTCTGCACAAGTTTTACAGGGCCAGCCCCGGCCTCCAGAGGGAGGGAGTGCAGGCAGAGCAGGTGCCAGCACATCCTGCAGGCAGAGCAGGGAGCCAGCACATCCTGCAGGCAGAGCAGGGCCAGGCCATTGCACATCCTGCAGGCAGAGCAGGGCCAGGCTATTGCAAATCCTGCAGGCAGAGCAGGAGCCAGAACTATTGCACACCCTGCAGGCAGAGCAGGGCCAGAACTATTGCACATTCTGCAGGCAGAGCAGGGCCAGGCTATTGCACATCCTGCAGGCAGAGCAGGGCCAGAACTATTGCAAATCCTGCAGGCAGAGCAGGAGCCAGAACTATTGCACATTCTGCAGGCAGAGCAGGGCCAGGCTATTGCACATCCTGCAGGCAGAGCAGGAGCCAGAACTATTGCACACCCTGCAGGCAGAGCAGGAGCCAGAACTATTGCACATCCTGCAGGCAGAGCAGGGCCAGGCCATTGCACATCCTGCAGGCATTTCATCCCAGCTCCCCAGCAGCATCTGTCTGTGTGCCCGGCATGCAGAGCAGGCAGTGCAGGCACAGCTTCGGTGCCAGCAGCAGGGACAGGTGACACCTCCTGCCACTAACGAGCCGAGCTGGTGCAGTGCTGAGTGTGGCTCCTGCTCTGAACGAGGCACGGAGCTGTTTGGAGTGAGTTTTGTATCAAATGTCACTTTTCCCTCGACACAAAAAGGGCTATTCGTTCCTGCCGAAGGATCTTAAAAATCCCTGTCCGTCTGAGCCGTTCAATGCCCAGCTCTCCTGAGAATGCTTAACCTAATCTTCTGGAAAATCTCCTTCATTGATCAGGCCATGGACATCCACGTTATTAAAC
The DNA here is from genome assembly GCA_013397055.1 of Pachycephala philippinensis. NCBI lineage: Eukaryota > Metazoa > Chordata > Aves > Passeriformes > Pachycephala > Pachycephala philippinensis. The sequence goes on from VWZT01004614.1 coordinate 57,234, forward strand.
TGATAGGGTGGATAACTCAGCCCTGCTTCGAGCCTGGCATCAGAATCAGCACCTGCAGGATTTGGGGCTGTGTTTTATCCCGATTCAGCTGGAAGTGACTGCACCCACCCCTCCCCGGAGCTGCTGCTGTTAAATTACCAGGTGTGAGAAGTGTCTCAGGCCGTGAGACCACAGCAGATCAATGCCAGGGCCGCGATTAAAATGCCAGCGGTGCCTGCAGCAGCTGCGGCAGCGCCGTGTGCCAGGCGTGCAACACCGCTGCTATCTGTCCTTCTTATCGCATTCCCGGTGCTCGATCCGAGCAGAGGCGGCTGATTGCGATCTCCCGTGTCCTTATCTCCGAGCAAACGCCGTGTGAAAATCAGCACAGCCCAAGCCCAAAACCAGCGCAGCCCAAGCCCAAAATCAGCACGCCCCACACACTCCCCAGGTGGAATTGGGATCTCCAGGAGATCTGGGATTTCTGGGAGGGAATATCCTGGGGAGAGGCTCGGAAAGGGAACCCCGCAGGGATCCGCGGCGTCTCTGATCCTGTAAAATGCACCCAGAGCCTGTCCCGCTGCCAGAGCCGCTCCCAGCTCCGGGGCTCTGCAGGACCGAGCTCATTTCTGGGCCAGCTTATTGAGGACCGGGGTGGGCACCCCACCGCTTGGAGAGCCATTCCCTGAAACACTGATGGGCTATGGAAAACGTGTTCCCTCTGCTGCCCCTCGGGAAGCATCCGGGCTGGATCAGTCCCGGGGTTGGATCGCTCGGGAAGGGAAGGTAACGCAAGGTGACAGCGGCTCCGGGTGATTTACACCACGGCACAGCGCTCGATGGCACCGACAGCAGCGAATCCATGCGCTGGGATGCAAATCGGGATGCTTTGGGATGCTAATTTCTTTAAATTAGCCAGATTAGCAAGAAAAAAATTTGCATTTTAAAGAGATGCTGGTACCTGCCCCCGCATACATTTGGCCTGTGCCTGTGTGACCCCGAGCATGGAGTTTTTCACTTTGGGTTCTCTCCAATGTCACTCCACCCTCAGAGGACAGGCAGGACTCGGTCCTACACGTGATTCCACGAAAGGGGTGCCAGGACTGGCTCTGTCTGACTTTGTACAGACTTTGGGCAGCCTTTTGCTCGTGACTTCCCCGTGCCTCTGCCAGGGATCATCACCAGCTTCACAGGCTTTAATTATCAGCTTAATGAGAGCATCTTCCACAACCTCCGAAGGAAGATGCCATGAAAAAAATGCATTATCCCCTTACTGACTGCTTTTTCAATTAAAACTCCTAACTAGCAAGGCAACCAGACCCCACTTTGCCTGGTAGAAATATCCCTTTAACGTTCATCTGGAGCTGCAGAAAACAAAGCTTCCCTGTCATCAGCACCTCAGGAGACTGCAGCAGCATTTCATCAACAGACAGAAATCACGGCTTTGCCTGAAAATTCCTTTTGACAGCCACGAGAGAAATGTTATAAAAACCAACACCAGAGACTGCGTGGGGCTGCTGTGCACAGCCAGGGCATCACCGAGGGCCGGGATCCACACCCCATCTTGGGAGCACAGCGGGAAATTTGGGTTTGGCACAGACAGGAGCCGCCTTCCTCGCCCTCCTACTCCTCCCCACGGCCACGCACTCGGTGCCCGGAGCTGCCCTGGGATGCACTCGCCGAGCATCTGCTCAGGATCCAGCCCTGGAATCAGATCCAGCCCCCACATCCCTGTGCCTGCAGATGTGCTGCTCTCCCCAGGGTCCTTGGCATTCTGAGCCACGTGTGGATTATCCACAAATGAACTCAGAGTTGGTTTAAGGATGGGGAGAAAGGAGGAGCAGGCCGGGCTGGAGCTCGTGTGCTGTCTGTTCTCCCTCACCTTCCTCTCTCCTCTCCAGGAGCCATCCCGCAATCCCCGATCGAAGCAGGGCTCACAGGACCCCGATCCCTCCCTGTCCCCCCGTGTGAGACGGGTGCTGTTCTCATCCTTCCCTCCTCTGCCTCCAGGCTCCCTCTGAGGACTGAGCACAACTCATCCCGTGGGAGGAGAGCCCCGGGAAGGCCGGAGGGGCACAGGCAGGAGCAGCTCCAGCTGGGATGGAGCAGGATGTGCTCCTGCCCCGGGACAGCCCCGGCTCCCTCCTCTCCCTGCCCCCAGGCACAAATACAGATTAATAAACCCCAGTAGGTAGGCTGAGGTCCCCGACTGAGGAAGTGAAAGGGTTCCATGGGGCCCAGGCAGTGATGGGTTAATGGCTGCACCTGAGGATTCCAGAGCTCTTTTCCATCTTAATGATTCCATGGTCGCAAGGCACTCACACATTCCAGAGCTTATTTACAGACTGGGAGGGCAGGGAAACTCAGGGACACGGTGGGGTGGGGTCTGGTGGGACACAGAAACCTTGGGAGTGGTGATGAGGGTCTGGTGTGCCAGGGAATCCTTGGGAATGGTGGTGAGGGGCTGCTGGGCTGGGGAATCCTTGGGAATGGTGATGAGGGGTCTATTGGAACAGGGAAACCTTGGGAATGGTGGTGAGGGGCTGCTGGAACAAGAGAACCTTGGGAATGGTGGTGAGGGGTCTATTGGAACAGGGAAACCTTGGGAATGGTGGTGAGGGGTCTATTGGAACAGGGAAACCTTGGGAGTGGTGGTAAGGGGCTGCTGGAACAGGGAAANGGGAGGGGTGGTAGGGGGCTGCTGGAACAGGGAAACCTTGGGAATGGAGGTGAGGGGCTGCTGGAACAGGGAAACCTTGGGAATGGAGGTGAGGGGCTGCTGGGCCAGGGCAGGCTGGCAGGTGGCAAAGGGGGTGAGGACAGAGGGGTTCCAGGCAGGATTCCACCCCATCCCTGAGTTCCCCTCATCAGCCAGGGGATGGGTCACTGTCTGCGTCGGTGATCTTGGCCAAACGCCAGAGCTGAGCTTAAGCACTGGTTTAAACCCCCCTAAAGCACTCCTTGATTTCCTCCCAGCGGTGCCCTCACACTTCCCTCCCCCGTAAGCTCCGTGTTAATCCTGGCATTAATGTCACCGAGTCACCGGGGGCACCGCGCTGTGCCTGAGCCTCATGACTCAAGCAGTGACTCAGAACCTCTCTGGCCACCCCAGCAGAGCCAAATCAGATCAGCTCATCCTCCCCAGGCCCTCAGCTGGGTCAGAAGAGCTTCCAGGTACCCCCAGGTTTGCTTCCTGCAGGACTCTCAGTCCTGGCAGCAACCAGGGAATTGTGACAATAAAAAGGAATGGCAGTGGTGGGAGCCTGGCTCATTGTCCTGTTGTGGGAAGAGGGTGCTGAAGGCACCAGGGAACATCTCTGGGTTCTCTGGGAACCTTCCCAGTGCCCACAGACCCTGTGTGGCCAGCAAGGAGCTGCCAAAGCTCCCACTCACTGCTCCTTCGTGGGCACAGAGAGACCCTGGCGAGAATCCCAGCTTCAGGAGCCCCAGCAGCCACGTTTGCCATGTGTGAGCTCAGTTTCGCTGCTCCCAGAGCTCCAGCAGGGAATCCTTGGGTCCTGCTGGCCCTTATGCCGAGTGTGGGGTGGGAGGGGTTGGAACTGGATCATCTTTAAAGTTCCTTCCACCCCAAACCATTCTTTGATTCCAAGTGATTCCAAAGATGATGGAGCTGCAGCAAAGAGCAGCATGGAGCTGGGAATCCAAGGGCTTTTCCAGACCCTGCAGCCCAGGGAGATTGGCTTTGGACCTGCCTGACTCAAGGAATGGCTTCCTGCACCTCTGCAAAACATCCATTGGGCCTCCTAAATAAAGCTGTGGGATCACAGAAACACAGAATCACTGAGGTTGGACCTGACCTCCAGGATCATCGAGTCCAACCCTCCCCAGCACTGCCAAGGACACCACTGACCCCTGTCCCCAAGTGCCACATCCACATGGCTTTTGAACACTTCCAGGGATGTCTGACCACCACTTCTATGGAGAAATTCCACCCTGACCCTCCCCTGGCCCAGCCTGAGGCCGTTCCCTCTCCTCCTGTCCCTGTTCCCTGGGAGCAGAGCCCGACCCCCCCGGCTGCCCCCTCCTGTCAGGGAGTTGTGCAGAGGAGAAGGGACATAGAAGAAAGAAAATCATGAATGACTTGACATTAATGACTTAACATCTGGAGGGGACTGGAAAAGCACCACTGCCCACAGGGAGCAGACTTGAGGTTGGACACCATTTCCAGGGAGATGAAAGAGCCTCCAGCCCTTTGGAAAGGGGATTTACTCTCCTCAGCTGCTTCCCTTCGACACCAATCCTCATCCAGGCTCTGATCCCACATCCCCAGGCCCGAGAGGTTCCAGGTGCCATCAGCTGCTCTTGCTGGTTCTGCACTGGTTTATAAGAGCTGAGCACAGAAATTCCCACCCTCTCCCTAAGCTCTGAGCTCCAGACAAAGGATTTCATCTTCCCTCAGCCCTTCACTGCAGGGAGAAGGGGAAGGTGGATCTGCTGGAGGATGTGCAGCAGGAAACACAGAGCCAGAGCTGTGCAGTGACCAGCCCCAAACATCCCCACCCCACCCAAACCACCCCTGAGCCCCATCCCGCCTCCCCCTGTCCTGATCCCACAGGATCCACCCTCAGCAGTCTGCCCAGGCTCGAATGCCAGGCAGGGAGAGCAGGACTCCCCAAATCCCAGGTAGCAGCAGCCTGTGCCGGGCTCCTGGAAGCTCCTGCTGAGCTCCCGTGCCTGGAAGGGACAAGGGAATGCTCGGAGGAGCAGGGGTGACCCCATCCCGGCCCCATTCCCATGGGATAGCCCCACCCTCAGCCCTCAGCACACCCCTGACTCTCCAGAGGCTCCTGTCCGAGCAGCTCCCTTGGAGCGAGGAATTAAATATTCACCGGGCTGGAGAAAGGCAGAGCTGGAGAAGGGAAGTGGAGGGGGAAAACATGCCTGGAAATGAGAGGGGGAAAACGGAAATGAGAGAAGGAAAAGGGAAATGAGAAGGGGAAAAGGAAATGAGAGGGGGAAAAGGGAAATGAGAGGAGGGAAAGGGGAATGAGAGGGGGAAACATTCCTGTAAATGAGAGGGGGAAAGGGAAATGAGAAGGGGGAAACATGCCTGGAAATGAGAGGGGGAAAACGGAAATGAGAGAAGGAAAAGGGAAATGAGAAGGGGAAAAGGAAATGAGAGGGGGAAAAGGGAAATGAGAGGAGGGAAAGGGGAATGAGAGGGGGAAACATTCCTGTAAATGAGAGGGGGAAAGGGAAATGAGAAGGGGAAAACATTCCTGGATGGCATCACTTCCAGCCGCGGGCAGAACGGACTCAGCCCGGCTTTTCAGAGCCTTGTGCATCAGGCCGGCTGGATAATGCGCCCTGATTGCTCCCTAAATGAGCCTTTTCCCGGCCGTGCTCAGGATAATCAGGTTCCCTGCCGGGGCCCGGAGCCGGAGCCGGGCTGAGGATGTGCGGCTCCAGCCTGATCAGCATTCGCGCTCCTGCTGCCGGAGTGTGACCTCCAGCGAGCAGCGAGGTGAGATATTTAAAGTTAATGAGCTGGGTTTGCAGCTCGGGGCCCGGAGCACACAACTGCTGTTTATTTTTATTCTCCGGCAGCTCCCCGCAGTGCCCGGCCGGCCCGGGCTGTGTCATTGCCGTGCCCGGCGCACCCGGGCAGCGCTGGTGTGGGCTGGGCGAGGCTGGCACCGCCATGAGGCACAGGATGAGCTCCAGCCACAGGAAATTTCCCAGACAAGGCTTTCAGTTTCAAAGATTGGGAGGTCAGAGCCTCTCACCAGCCTGACCCTTTGCCCAGCACGAGGCAGAGAATTTCTCCCTAATTACAGCCTCAATGCAGAACTGCAGCGGGAACGGGGAAAGTCTGGCGTGGAACTTCGGCCTTGGAAAACAGTTTTAATTATAGACAGCTCCAGCGACTTCTGGGAGGAGAGAAACAACTGCTCCACCAGCACAGGGAGGACGTGGATCTGTAGGAATGAATCCAGAGGAGACCATGGAGCTGCTCCGAGGGCTGGAGCTGGGCTGGGAGAGCTGGGGGTGCTCACCTGGAGAGGAGAAGGCTCCAGGGAGAGCTCAGAGCCCCTTCCAGGGCCTAAAGGGGCTCCAGGAGAGCTGGAGAGGGACTGGGGACAAGGGATGGAGGGACAGGACACAGGGAATGGCTTCCACTGCCAGAGGGCAGGGATGGATGGGATATTGGGAAGGAATTGTTCCCTGGGAGGGTGGGGAGGCCCTGGCACAGGGTGCCCAGAGCAGCTGTGGCTGCCCCTGGATCCCTGGCAGTGCCCAAGGCCAGGCTGGACGGGGCTGGGAGCAGCCTGGGACAGTGGAAGGTGTCCCTGCCCATTGAATGAGAGGAGCTCTAAGAGCCTTTCCAACCCAAACCCTTCCATGATTCCATGAAAAGCTTCACTGGGTCTGGGGAAAGGATCAAACTGGAGCCCCCTCAGTCCCTTCAGTCCCTCCATTGATGCAGCTTTTGGAACAGTTGTGTGGATCCGGCTGCTCTGGTTCCATGACAACCACACAGAAACAATCCATGGATTGCACAGACACACATCTCTGCAGGGGGGGATGGCCGTGGGGTCTGGGAGGCCCAAGCAGAGCCCAGAAGGGTGGAGCAGGGGGGGATTTGAGCAGAGGAGCTGGAGAGTTCCTCACTCTGGCACACCTTGGCTTGTCCTGCAGGGAGGGAACAGCTCCACAGCACTGGTTTGCTTCCCATTAAAGATAAATCCATGAACTCCCAGTGTCTGACCAGAGGACAGGGACTGGGGAGGACAGGGAATGTGCCGGGATGTGTTCCTGCTCCAGCACAAGCTCTCAAACAAGGAGGAGAACCCAAGGAAGACAGGGAGTGGAGTAAGGAATAAACCCCATCAGACCCCTGCCAGCCCCACAGCGGCCCCAGGGAGCTGCCGGGGACCCAGGGACCAGCCCTGTCCCCAGATGTCCCCAGGGAAGGGCCCTGCAGGGGCTGCTGAGGGGGATGTGCCACCAGCACGGCCACCCCGAGTCCCCACAGCCCCCAAACCTCTCCGACATCCCCTCCCTGGGCACCCAAACCCCTTCTGCAGGTGTGTGCAGGACTCTGCTCCCTCCCCAGCCGTGAGCAGCCAGTCCCTGTGTCCCACAGCCCCAGAGCAGTGGGATCACCTCCGGGCTCCTCAGGACTCCCATCATCGCTGCTCCCCGGCCCTGGGAAGGGCAGAGGGCTCTGGGTGCAGCTCAGACACCTCTGGGACCACCAGGAGCTCATTAAAGCAGGACTCTGGGTGCTCCCTGTGGCACACCTCCTGGGAAGCCAAAATGATCCCAGGGTTTCAGGAAGAAATAAAATTCCACAAGGCTGCAAGCAAAGCACAGGCACGAGGTGGAGCCCAGCCCAGAGCACAGACGGGCTCCAGAGGGGGAACTACAGCGCAGGGCTCCCTTCTGTGCTGCCCTCAGCCAGCCCAGCGCTCCAACAAAGGCAGGGCTGGATATCATTTGATAGAATTTGATATAATTTGATGTAATTTGATGAGCCTCTCACTGCTCCCGAGCTGCAGACCTGACAGGCTGCAGCAGCAGCTGTAATTACTCCTCATCTCCGCAGCGAGAACACGGAACGGGATGAAATGTGATAATCCTCATTGTCCAAATGAGAGCAGACGTGCAGAGAGTGGCCCCTATAAATCCAGACAAGTCTCATCTGATCCACCCCGCTGCCCAAGATTCCCAGCTCAGCAGCACATTTTAAAGGACAGCCAGGCCGGAATGTGGCTGGATCATTTCTCACACTGAAAAATCACTTTGAGCACCAAGAACAACCCCAAAATCCATCCCAACCCATCTGCCCCTGGATCCCTGGCAGTGCCCAAGGCTGGACAGGGCTTGGAGCAACCTGGGACAGTAGAAGGTCCCTGCCCATGGCAGGGGTGGAGTGAGATGATTTTTAAGATTCGTTCCAACCCAAACCTGGGATTCTGGGATTCTCTGGCTCCCATGAACTCTGACTTTAACCCAGAAATGGTTCCTGGTCGCCCTCCAGCAGCCTGGGCTGTTTTATACTGAAACACATTTTTATATTGAGATATAAAATGAAATATTTTATCCAGCTCTTTTCAGGCTAAAACACAAGGAAACATCCATGGCAGCAAAAAACCACAGGAAAACCCAAAGAAGAAAGGTGGGAGAGACAAAAGAGAGAGAGGAAATGTTTCCAGCTTGGGAATGTCACCATTGTCCCACACAGGGCAGCTCAAGCCGAGCTTGTGGGCAGAAGCAAACGTTTCATTGATCAAAGGCTGGACAGGATGATCTTGGAGGTCTTTTCCAACCTCATTGATCCTGGGATTTGTCCAACCCTAATGATCCTGTGATCCTGGGATTTGTCCGTGCACAAGAACAAGGAATTTACCTTCTGCCAGCCCCAGGGGAAAGCTGAATGTTTAACTTTTAAAGGAGGGATTTGCTCTGTCTCCAGATGTCCCAGCCCATGTCCTTGCACCGCTCCCATCCCTGTCCCCAGCTCTGGTGTCCCTTCCCTCACTGGGAGGAAGAGCAGGAAACCAGAGCCATGTCCCTGGGGAAATCCTGGACACAGCTTGGAGGGGTGACCTGAGGGACACAGTGACCTGAGGGACACAGTGACTGTGACACCACCCAGCCACAGCACTGTCACTTCCCTTTCCAGAGAGAATCTGGGACGCTCTGGGATGTGTCACCTGCAGCTGTGACATCCTGGTGAGCAATGAACAACAGGAATCTCATTGTAAGTTCTGGAAGAGTCGTGGAATCACTGAGGCTGGAAAAGACCTCCAAGATCATCAGCCTTGGACTGAGTGCCCCCACGGCCATCAAACCACAGCCCCAAGGGCCACTTCTGCCTGGCTCTGAACGTCCAGAATGGCCTCAGGCTGTGCCAGGGGAGGTTTAGGTTGGATTTTGGGAATATTTCTCCATGGAAAGGCTGGTCAGACACTGGAACTGCCCAGGGCAGAGCCCCCATCCGCGGGGGGTTTAACAGCCGTGTGGATGTGGCACTTGGGGACAAGGGGCAGTGGTGGCCCTGGCAGTGCTGGGGTGGTTGGACTCGATGATCCTGATGCCTAAAGGGGCCAACCTAGAAACAGAGACTGGACAGGAGGAAGGGAATAAAGGTGGATATTTATTTGAAAGGCCTTCAGAGGCACACCCTGGGCAGGCCAAAGGCTGCACCCAAGATGGACCCCGAGTCACGAGTTCTTCACACTTTTATAGCTTTGGTCCATTTGCATCTCAACCCAATTTCACCAGTTAAACTTTAGCTAATGATGGAATTTCCCCTCAGCTTGCCCCCCTTCTCAAGATGCTGGGTTACACATTTTGGGCCTAGGCCGGGCTGGGTGTCCTTGGAGAGCAGCCTGGAGAGGCTTTGTTCTGTCTGTCTCAGCATGAGAGAGCAGCAGCTCCCAGGCTGCAGGACACTGCAGAGTCACACACTGGGAATGCAGGGTTTGAAAAATATAAAAGCTAAAATGTAAGGCATCAATCCCAGAGATCTTTTCCAACCTCAACAATTCCATGACTCTTCCAGAACTCCAGACTGATTCCCTGCTGTTGTTCATTGCTCCCAAGGATGTCACCGCTCCAGGTGACACATCCCAGAATGTCCCAGAGGCACCAGGCAGGTCCCTGGTGAAACCAGCTTGACTTTTGCTCCATCAAAATATTCCCTGTTCTCATCCCAATAAATAATTTGACATCCAGGGGTGGGTTTTTCCCCCCTCTTGTGGTAGCCTGGAGTTATTTTTCCAGCTGCTCTTCTAATTAGTGCACCAAGTGCTCATTTTATTCCTCAGATAAAAATCCCAGCGAAACAATCTGTGACACTCAAGTCACACATTCGTCTCTTTTATGGCAAATCCTGCTTAAAGAGGAGGAATCCCAGATAAGGCCCCACATTCCATGTGCCATTTCCTGGTGTTTTTATCAGCATTGCTGCCACCTGGAAGAATTTACAAATAATTCCTTTTTCCAGCACAGAAATGTATAAAATATGTCCCTTTCCCTGTGCTGGCAGAACATTCCAGGTCATTCCCCAGACTGCAGAGAGAAGGCAGGGACCCTCTTACGGTTTGTGTCCATGAAATGCAGAGTTCTGGCTAAAAATCAAGGAAATCCATGGGATAAAGGTCAGATTTGACCTCTGGAAGTATTTCCAGACCAAAATATTGGCTCCCTACAATGGGAAGTGCCCAGGCCCACCAACAACCCTTGTGGGAACAGTCCCACACTTCCAGCAGGATGTAAACAAAGCTTTGGGATAACGGGAATCTCAGAACCCTCATCCCTCACCTCCCTTCCTAAAGAGAAACATTTCTGCCCAGCAAATCCCTTTTCCTTCTGTCCTTTTCTGGCACTTCCCATCCCAGCAGTGCCACAGCATCTCCTGGAGTTCCCAAAAGGGGGGTTCTGAGGATTTATTGGGATTTCTCTGGAGACCGTGAAACATTCCAAGGAGATTCCCATTTTTCTCCATAATTGAGGGGGGTTTATGCCAACTGTGCAGTTTTCTCCTGTGGCAGCTGGGTGAAGCACACCTGGCAGATTCCCAGAATCATGGAATTCCTGGGGTCGGGTGGGATCAGGGAATCCAACTCCTGCCCTGCACAGACACCCCAACAACCCCACACCAGGCTGGGAGCACTATCCAAGCCCTCAGCAAAGCTTTGGAAGAACAGCTGGAGAAGGGATTTGTAGGGATGCAGGGGGTCCCCAGCCCTGCTGCTCTCCTGCCTGCAGGGAGGAGAATGGGATATTCCCAGGAAATCAGGGGATGCAGAGGGAGTGAGGGCAGAGCACTCCCTGCACTCCTGGGCGCCCTGGCAGGGCCGGGCTGGTGGCACGGTGGCATGTCCCTCTGCTGGCATGTCCCTGTGCAGGGAGGCGCTGGCCTGTCCCCTCAGCAGCCACGGTGGCACCAGAGGTGACACCTGTGAAGGGCTCCTGGCCCCAGTGCCAGCTGTGCCAGGGCCATTTCCGCTCAGGTTCCAGCAGCGTTCCCTCCCTGACCCCATTCTTCCCCCAAAAGTGAGGACTTATGGAACATCCCTTCCTTCCTGCTCTGGTGGCAGCTCTGAGAGTGGCACTGAGCAGCTGCACACAGTGGCCTGGGAGCAGCTGTCCCTGTGCCACTCCCCGTGCCACTCCCCGTGCCATTCTCGGTGCCATTCACTCCCTGTGCCATTCCCAGTGTTATTCCCTGTGCCATTCCCTGTGCCACTCCCTGTGCCATTCCCAGTGTCGTTCCCTGTGTCACTCCCTGTGCCATTCATTCCCAGTGCCATTCCTTGTGTCACTCCCTGTGCCATTCCCTGTGTCACTCCCTGTGCCACTCCCTGTGCCATTCCCAGTGCCATTCCCTGTGTCACTCCCTGTGCCGTTCCCTGTGCCATTCCCAGTGCCATTCCCAATGCCATTCCCTGTGCCATTCCCAGCCTCTCTGGCAGGAGGTGCCAGCCAGGTTCTCTGGAATGCTCCTGTCAGGTCACTTCACGCTCAGCCCCAGCACTGCAGACGCTGCGCTGAATTCCCATGCCAGCCTGGCAATCCCCATGCCAGCCTGGCAATCCGCTCCCTCCATCCCTATCCCTACAGAAATCAGGGAAGCCCATCCCAGCCCAGCCCCAGCTGCTGCTCTTTGCCGGCCCTCGGTGCAGTCGGCCCCTCTGCCACGCTGGAATTTGCTGATGGAAACTGGATGTTGGGGCTGCTGGGGCTGGCTGGGATTGAATCCCGAGCCCTGCCAATTTCCTTACCTCATTTTCAGGCCCTGGCAGCAGCTTTTTGGGAAGGAGGGGATGGATGTCTGGCTGCTCCACCTGCCATCACCTCATAACTCACAGCACGTGCCAGAGATGTGCAGAGCATTCCACCTCCCCCCGGCTCTCCTGACCACTGGAGGCTCCTCCTTGAGTGTGACCTTTCATCCATCCGAGCTTCCAAGCCATCCAATGCCGAGCAAAAACTCGGAAAAGCTCAGCAGCCCTCCCCAGGAATACATGGGAAGGGGATCAGGCTGTTCCTGGGAGCACTGGGCACAACCAACATTCCCACCCTGCTCCTGGAGGATGCACATTCCCAGTGGGAGAGGAAGGAGGAGGCTGCTGCTGGTTCTCACTCCATATTTCCAGTTAAATCCCGGGAAAAGATGAAGAATCCATTGGAGAGAAAGTAGCCATAATAACATTAATTCGAGCTGTAGAGCACTAATTCAATTTGCAGGCAAGGTAAATCCTGCACAGAACATTCCCCTCTTTGCTCAGTGCCTCAGGAATTTCCCACTCCCTGACTTCGTTTAAATCCATGGCCCACTTGACCTTCCTGTGGCACAGCCCCCAAACCCCCACTCCAACACTGCACCAGTTCAGCCAGTTTGGAGCTGGTGGGACTGTGGAGCTGGAGGGTCAGCTCCCATCCCTGCAGAAAGCACTCGGAGCTCCCTGGGAAGGGAGGAATTCAGCAGGAATTCACCACTTCCATCCCTCCAGGGCTCCCCACTGCAGGTCCCTCCCGGCAGGAGCATGCACAGAGCAGAACCAGAGTCTGGCAGAGGCAGGGAAGGACTGGAGACGGATCAGGACTGGGAGCCAAGTCCCCAGCACTCTTTTTCCAAAAACGCTCAGATTTTCGGGAAAAGACCCCAGGAGCTGGCACCACACTGAGCCTGGCTTTGCCAAACCCGAGCCCAAGTCCCTCTCTGCCAGCAAAGGCCAGCACAGCAGGGCAAGGGGCACACAATAACTTTTGGACAAAACACTTTAAAAAGTGATGGATTCTTTATTTTTTTCCCTTTTCTTTATGGAATGAGGTCATTCCCACCACGGATCTCCTCTCCCTGCCAGGTTTCCCAGCCCTTTCTCTGCCGGACACCCTCAGCAGGCTGCCAGCCCTGCCCAGCCCTGCCCAGCCCTGCCCTGCCCTGGTCACAATGCCCTGGTGACAACGCCCTGGTGACAATGTCCCGTGCCTCTCCCAGGGACATGGGGAATGCCCAGAGGGGCAGGAGTTTCACTGCCCCTCTCCCGGGGCTCTGCTCTCCGGTGTCCCCAAGGATCCTGGCGTCCCTCCAAGGATCCCCCCATCCCTCAGACCCTGCTCTGGCTGGATTTCAGCGTTTCCCCCCCCTGCCACAGCCCCGGGCCAAGGCTGGATCTGCACCCCAGCTCCCTGCACACCCCAGGCAGCGGGGAGCTCTCCCCTCCTGCCCTGCTCGTTGTGCTCAGCTCTGCGCGAGCTCTGCAGCCGCTGAAATCCCTCCCTGGCTCCAGCATCCCGATCCTGCATTTCCCTCTCCCCTCTCGCGGGGTTCTGTTGCTTTTATTGCCTCAGTAATTGTTTGATGAGCACTCCAGGCAGGACTTGGCTCGGAATGATTCCACCCCTCCAAATTTCTCCTCGCAGAGCCATTGACACCTCCTCAGAACAGCTCCCAGCACAGCTCTGACCTGCAGGGAGCAGCCAGGGACTGGGCAGGGAAGGGCTGGGAATTCTGCACCTGTCCCAGGAGGTGTCACCGGCCAGAGGCTGCCCAGGAATGCCGAGGGAAAGGCTCAAAAGAGCCTGGCAAAGATTATCCATGCACGGTGGGGTTGTTGGGGTGTCTGTGCAGGGCCAGGGTGATCTGGGTGATCCCTGGGGGTCCCTTCCAGCTCAGGATATTCCATGATTGTGGTGGCATCAAAGGAATTGCTTCCATCACCCTCAGCCTGGCTCAGCTTCTGACACCTGACTTCAGCTTTTTTTAATCTGTGCAAAGTCACCTCCAGCCTGGGACAGTCTCCACTCGTGTGAAGGGAGACTCCTTGGAGTCTGCAGCTCCTCCTGAGGGGCAGCTCCCATTTCTGCTCCCTGTGCCAGGCACAGGACCCAGGGAACGGCCGGAGCTGTGTCAGGGAGGGTCAGGCTGGATCTCAGGGAAAGGTTCTTCCCCCAGAGGGTGCTGGGCACTGCCCAGGCTCCCCAGGGAATGGGCACGGCCCCGAGGCTGCCAGAGCTCGAGGAGTGGACACTGCTCCCAGGGATGCTCAGGGTGGGGTTGTTGGGATCTGTGACTTTGCAGAGCTGCTCTGTTTTCCCCCAGCTGTATCCCACCAGGGATGCTCCATCCCCCTCCTATGCCTTGCCCGATTCCCAGGATCACCCACGGCAGGCTCACCTCTCACCTCGCCCTTTCCTTTTGTGTGGGGAAAGCTCCCCAGCTCCCTCTCCACCCTTCCTTTGGTGCCCAGGAATTGTTGGATCCGGATCCCTGGGCTGCCAAGCCCTGGGACAGCCGCAGTGGATCCCCAGGAGCGAGCAGAGCCCACTGAGCACTCACCGTCCATGTCCAGGCGCTGCATGATGATGGCCAGCTCCACCTCACTGGGCATGTAGCCCAGGGAGCGCATGGCCATGCCCAGCTCCTGCTTGGAGATGAAGCCATTCCCGTCCCGGTCCAGCACTCGGAAAGCCTCCCGGATCTCTGTGGAGGGAAGGGAGAAGGGAGCAGCTGTTACGGGGGAGGACTCTTGATTCGATAAAATCACGATATCCACGGACAAAAGACCCTCTGACTAATTAAAGTTAGAAAGTGGTATGTTTATTACGCTTGCAGGCAGCACGGGAGTCGCCTCCTAGAGACGTGCCAACTCCTTACACGGTTATCTGCCCTCTATTTATTTCACAAAGTGTTACATATCAATCATATACATATTTCTAGCACCTCCCATTTCTCGCTCCTTATTACAATGAGGTAATTAGTCCTTTGTGCGTGTGCAATTCCTTTTTGGATTTGGGTCAGTGGTCTTGATTTGAGTCAGTGGTCTTGAAAGATGAAGTCAGGGATCTCTTCATCACCGTGAACTTTCTACTTTCTGTTGTGGGCAAGCCTCAGCAATCCTTCTGGAGACAGTCCATAGCTCCTGCCTGTATTTGATCATGCAATCTAGGTACTAGCTATAATTCTATCAGCTTCTTTTGTCTTTATGGCAGTCTATTTACTATAAGCAAAGTTTCAGACAGGTACATAACAGTGAATAGCACTATATTTCTTGGCTAAATTCTAACTATTCATTAACTTATCCTTTGGTTTAATCAGTGCAAATTGCTTCTAACTCCTAGCTAAAAATTTAACTCTTCATAATCTTGACTCACTCTGTGGGTGCTGAGCACAGCAGCAACACCTGCTGCCTTTTCCAATGTTAGCTGTGAGTATTGGATCACCCCGGGCCAGGGGGATCAGGGGGTGCTAAATCACACCCATGAACCTCCGTGCAGTCCCACAGCTCCTGTGCACACGGATATCCTGGGATCAGGGACACAGAACCATCAGGAAGGCTGGAAAAGCCCTCTAAGATCGAGTTCAACCACTCCCTCAGCACTGCCAAGGCCACCACTGCCCCACGTCCCCAAGTGCACATGCACAGGGCTGTTAAACCCCTCCACCCTGTGCCACCCTTTCAGTGAAGAAATAATTCCAAATATCCAGCCTAAACCTCTGCTGGCACAACTTGAGGCCGTTTCCTCCCATCCTGTTGCTGTCACCCTGGGCGATTTCCGTCTCTTGCTCCTTCTCACAGCTCTTCTCTAATTTATAACATTTTTACAGCTCTAAACAGCCTCAGATCAATAACAAAGCTGATGGAACATAAGGAATCACTTCCATCAATCGTCCTCAGCCTGGCTCAGCTCCTGACATCTGACTTTGGTTTGTTTTTTAACTTTTAACTGCTCCAGCCTGTGGCAGCCCCTCTCCATTCGTGTGAGGGAAGACACCGAGGAACAGCTCTGATCTCTGCTCTGGGGACAGGGACAGGACCCAGGGAACAACTGGAGCTGTGTCAGGGAGGGTTGGGTTGGATTTTGGGAAAGGTTCTTCCCCCAGAGGGTGCTGGGCACTGCCCAGGCTCCCCAGGGAATGGGCACGGCCCCGAGGCTGCCGGAGCTGCCAGGGATGCCCAGGGTGGGGTTGTTGGGGTGTCTGTGCAGGGCCAGGGGCTGGACTGGATGATCCCTGTGGTCCCTTCCAGTCAGGATACTCCAGGATTCTGTAATCCACCACCTCAATGTCTCTGCTCACAGACCTCTCAACTCCCAGCCCCAAACTCCCCAGATCTGCCTGTTGCAAATGCCAGAGAAATTTCAACCTTGCAGCAGCTGGGAGCCTGTTTCACTCGAAAGGTTGGAGGTGAGGAGGGAAAAAGGTGCTGATTCCTCAGTTTTGGTGAAGCCCTGTGCTTTGAGAGAGAATCAGGGGATGCTCCATCACCTCCCCTCTGGGAATGGGGATATGGGGAACACCCCAGGGCCCACTGCAGCTGCTCAGGGGAGATTCACCTTCATGAGGAAGCATTGCACTGGAGAAGTGGGAGGGAAAACTCAGCAGGGTTTTTGGGAAAAAGAAACCCCAAACTAATTAAAAAATTCTCCATTCTCCATCAGGAATTGGAGGATGGAAAGTGTTTGGCCTGCCCAGAGCAGTTCAGGCTTTAAACCTCAGACAGGAAAATATTCCCAGTCCTCCATGGGCTGCCAGCATCACCTCCCTCCCATCCCCAGGGGTCAGGGGCCACCAGACCCTGCAGAGGGGCTTCAGGGAACCTTTGGATGTTCCTGGGAGAAAAGCAGGAGCACCAGAGCCCACCAAGGGATGGTTCTGGTGGTCTTTGCTAGGCTTTATTTAAAGCTTTACCGTTCAAAATCTGCTCCTAAACCACCTCACCCCAGGTTCAGCCCCTTCCCTGCTCCCCTTTCCCTGGGCAGCTTCCCATTCCCTTTCCCTGGGCAGTTTCCTGCCTGGGTAACTCCATGGGCAGCTTCCCTCTCCCATTTCCATGGGCAGCTTCCCGCTCCTGTTTCCATGGGCAGCTTCCCATTCCCATTTCCACTTCCATGGGCCACTTCCCACTCCCATTTCCATGGGCAGCTTCCCATTCCTGTTTCCATTTCCTTGGGCACCTTCCCACTCCTGTTCCGATGGGCAGTTTCCTGCCTAGGTAATTCCCAGGGGAAGGAAGGGCCAGGCCCTTCCAGGACCTCTGATACCCCCCAGCTGTGGTTATCTCAGTGAGATGGGATCAGTTTGAACCCAGCCCCGGAGCCCAGTGGTGCACAGAGGGAAGGGCCCGTTCATTCCAAGGAATCTTGGGCCACATCCCCAGTCCTCACACTCTGGGCTCAGCTTTGCAGCAGCTGTGACTTCCTGAAGCTGAATTCCCTTTGTCTGCCTGCCAACCCGGGCAGGTGGGAGGGAAAGGTGGGGAAGCTGCTCAAAGCATCAGCTCACAATTCCAGGAGCCTTTGGAGCAGGAATGAATCCCACCAGACCCTGCCAGCTGCAGGGAAATCTCCTTTCATGCTCTGTCCTGAGAGCTCAGTGCAGTAAATATCACACCCAAATCAGCTAATGGGAAAACAAACTCCTGACAGCTGCAGGCAGAAGAATGAGATTCATCACGGGGAGCTGGGAGAGGATTTTAGGGAGTAAAACGTGAGTCTGGAAAAGTTTACACGGAAGTGAGACTGATCCAGATGCCTGGGATAAATGGCAGGGATAAAGGGCAGGGATAACTTAAAGCTCCTAAGGACACCTGTCCAGGGCTCTGCTGTGGAACACCCAACACCAGCCCCAGCGAGGGGCACCCCCACCCCAAAAGCTGCATTAACAGCACTCAGCCTGGGAGCCTTGAGCAGAGCAGAACCCCCACCACGTTTGGGGCTCTCTGTTCCTCTCAGAGACCTGAACTTCTGACCAAGGCTGGCACATCCTTCCCAAATCCACTCCCACCACCGAACGGAGCCTTTCCCCTCCCCACTCTATAAATACCTCTTGTGCAGAGGTAGCTGGCAGCTATTTATAGGCTGAACGCACTGTACAGGAGCAGTGTGACCTCGGGCAGTGCCTCCTCTTTATCTCGCCATGGAACAGCTCCTCCTCATCCCCTTCCTTTCCCAGGGGTTATTCCCAGGCACCTGCAGGTGCTGCCCATCCCGAGCACCCTCCCCAAGCCCAGCCCTGCTCCCAAACCCTGCTCCAGGGCCCCGTGGTCCCGGCTGCCCCTCACCTTCCCCTCCAGCTGTTCCATTTCATTGCCCAAAGCTAAAAATACAGCAGCACTTTCCCCAGATGACTTTCCCCACCAAGTCACCATGGCAACAGATGCTCCCAGCTCAGAGCTGCCAGGGGATGTGCTCCATGGAGTCAATCCCTCCACAGGCAGTGCCGGGGCTTGGGAGAAGCTTTGGGATCTTTCCCAGTCCAGCATCTCCACAGGGATGCTTTGCTCTGATCCTGAAAGGCAGAGCCCTGTTCTGTCTGTAAGGATCACAGAGGGTGGGTGTTGAGGAGCTGCCCTCTCCCCCTGCCCAGCCTGGATGGCAGCAGGGAAAACCAAGCTCATGGATCGCCTCTCCCTGGGGGTCAGAATTCCCAATATTTATTCCTCTTTCCCTAAGCAGTGTCCTCATTTCCTGCCAGCTGTGGGCAGCTGACACAGAACTGCATTAGAGGATAAAGGGAAAAAAGAGAGACCAGGAAAATCAGAGAAGAGGAAGTTCATCCTGCCCCATGGAATCACAGAATCCTGGAGGGATTTGGGTTGGAAGGGACCTTAAAGCTCCTCTCATTCCGCTATCCTAGGCTGCTCCAAGCCCCATCCAGCCTCGGCCACCCAATCACCCTGGTAACACCTTTGTTAATGACCTCAAAGAGGCAGTGGCCACAACATGAATGGAATTCTCAAATGATCCACAGCTGGGAAGAATGGGAAGGGTGAAAAGTCCAGCAAGGAGGAGGGAACAAATCAGTCAAAGTTTGGGGGCAGAGGGGGCTGAGGCAGCAGGACCAGAGCTGAAAGGTGTCCCAGGGAAGTTTGTCCTGATGTTTCTCCCTGGGTGTGACGATTTCTGTCCCACAGGAGCCCAGAGCTCAGCGCTCCCTTCCTGGAGTTATTGAGCATTCCAGAGCTGTGCAGGGAAAGGGGGGAGCTGTGTTTGCTTTTAATTCATTGCCTCTCTCTCCTCCCATTGAACAGCTGCGATTCCAGCTTCCCAATTACCCAGCACATGTCCAACCAATGCCCCTCCTCCGGGAGAAACAGGGAAGAACCAGGGAAAAGGAAGGTTTTTCATTACCTTTCTGAAGGGCACAAACAGCGCTGCCCTGACACCCAGCCCAGCAAGGGCTTAACTTCCACCTGCATCCCCCAAATCCATCCTCTCTCGCTGCTCCTGCTCCAGCCCTTCCCTCCCCAGCCCCTCTCCCTCCTCCTGGGCACCTTCCCACTCACCCCGTTTCCCTGTCGGGTTTATTTCCAGTGGTTCCCATCGTTAATTTTGTTGTGTCTCCTGGAGGAGGAGGAAAAACGATTCCCTGGGGAAGTCATTCTGCCAGAGCCATCACATGCCCCGGCTACCCTCGGGAGGTTTGGGGTGTAAATCCCACCCCAAAATTGTCACTACCCCACAGCAGCCCGCTCCGAGCACTCAGCGCCAGAGTCCCGCACAGGGTTTCATCAGTGAGATAAGCGCCGAGATAACCAAAATCTCCCAAAGCCGAGCCCCAAATCTCCCAACTCATCCCAGGCCTTAACTGCACCTTTGGGCCCCCAGGTACGAAGGGAACCATCTGAAAGCTGCAAGCAGCTCGTCCTTGAGTGAACCGGGGAGTGAGGCTTGAACTACTATGGCTAAAAAAAATGGAAATTTCCAGCCCTCCATCTGCTATTCTCACTCTTGGGTTTTTGGGTGGGTTTTTTTTATTGCTGCAAATTGCAACCAAGTGTCAAAATAACCCCATTTTTATCTAATGGCAACGCCCCCCCAGCGTGTTCCAATGGAAAGTGTCAAAATATTTCACTTTGGGTTTTGGGATCTCAGCGAAGCAGCTCAGCATCCCCCGATCGAGCTCTCACCACACCCTGGGGCCGTGTCCCCTGAGCTGCTGGCAGCATCCCCCAAAACAGGCAGGGCCGGGGCTGGGCTGGAACGGGCAATAACCAGCAGGATTTCCAGTGGTTCCAGTGCTCCAGCGGCTCGGAGGGACACGGGGATGGCAAAGGGACAGACAATGCAGTGCTGCTCAGCCTGGCACCGCTGGGAGAGCTCTGCCTCAGAGCCCAGGGCCGGGGCTGCTGTGTCCTCAGGGGGGTTGTTTGACACGGAATTTGGCAGATTTTTATTTAACTCTCCCTTTCCCCAGGAAAAAAAATTATTTGTGGAAAGGATGTTTTTGGTGGTTCTGCTCCCAAACACGTTGAGCACTTCCAGGTAACCTGTGGGAATCCCCATTCCCATGGAAATGCACAGCAGAACGAGTGGCTGCTGCTCCCAGGAAGCTTTTTTAGGGTAGGGAATCCTTGAGGGCAGGCTGGGGGAGCAGCAGCACTGTGATCCTGCAGGCGTCAGAGGGATTTGGCAAAACAGCAGCTTCTGCTCTTCCCTGGAAATTTCCCTGCAGTGGGAATTCCTGCGGGAGACAAGCAGGGCTCACCCCCAGCACCAGGGAAGGGTGGGTGGGGCTGGAGGGGCTGGGCTGTGACCCCAGCGGAAAATCAGGAGGAATAATCAAGGTCTCAGTGCCTGGGGAAGGGCCAGGCTGGGCTTGAGGGATGAGGGATGAGCTTGGAATGAAGGAAGGGAGGAGGATGTTGGAGAGGAGCAGATGCCAGGAGACAGGAGGGCAGGACTCGGCTCATGGAATCCTGGAGTGGTTTGGGTGGGAAGGGACCTAAAGCTCATCCAGTGCCACCCCTGCCATGGGCAGGGACACCTTCCCCTGTCCCAGGCTGCTCCCAGCCCCATCCAGCCTGGCCTTGGGCACTGCCAGGGATCCAGGGGCAGCCACAGCTGCTCTGGGCACCCTGTGCCAGGGCCTCCCCACCCTCACAGGGAAGGGCTTTGATCTCCCCCTGTGAGGGGGCAGGAGGAGGGAGGGGACACTCCAGGGACAGGGAGAAGCCATTTCAGGTGAAGAGCACCACTGGGGTAGGAACAAAGGGATATGAGGGAATTTAGCCTCAGTCAGAAGGAAGTTCCAGGGTGAGCAGTGACTGCAGCACTGGGAACAGGGCTGTTCTGGGCAGCTTTTGGGACCAAGTCACCTCCAGCAGCAGCATCCCACTTCAGGGGCCTCTTCCAGCCTGCTGAGAACATTTTTATCCCAAATATTTCAGTCTTGATATCCTATATCAGATATTTCAGTGCACACTGCAGCAGTCAGCATAAACCCATGGGGATGCCACATTAATCCCATGGTAATTCCTACAGGTGATTCCATTTCCATTCCTAAGGGTGATTCCATGGTAGTTTTTAGAGGTGATTTCATGTTAATTCCTACAGATTATTTCCTGTTAATTCTTACAGATGATTCCATGTTAACTCCTACAGGTGATTCCATGTAAATTCCTACAGGTGATTCCATGTAAATCCTTACAAATTATTTCCTGTTCTTACAGGTGATTCCGTGTTAATTCTTCAGGTAATCCCATGTAAATTCCTACAGATAATCCCATGTCAGTTCCTACAGATAATTCCATGTGAATTCCTGCCTGAGGGCTCATGTTATGAGTTTCATCATCTGTCAGTCCCTGCTGGAAACCTTCCCTCAGATCCCCATCCTCCCCTCGTGCTGCATCCCTGGCTCTGTGGATCTCCACCAGGAGACTCCAGAGGGTTTTTTGGGCACCCGCCCCCACCCTGGCATCACAAACAGCGGCACCAGGCCGGGGGGGTGCCCAAGCCAACGCCCCAGCTCTGCTCCCTGGATAAAATCAGCTTTCGTGCCACATCCGCTGCAAATCCCTGTCACCCTGCAGGGACAGACTGTGGGCACAGCACCTCGCACCCGTTCCAGAGGGGTTTTGGTGTCCTGGGACAGACTGTGGGGACAGCACCTCGTGTCCCCATTCCAGAGGGGTTTTGGTGTCCTGGGACAGACTGTGGGACCCTGAGGGAGGCTGGCTGAGGTTCCAGCACAGGGACCCCTCCTTTGACTCGTCCAACACAAAACCTCTGCAGGAAAGGAGAGCGGCTCCAAACACCCAGCCTCAATGGAAAAGGAAAAGTAAAAAGAAGAAGAAAACAAGACAGAAAAAGTAAAAGAAAGAGAAGGAGAAAAAGAGAGAAAAAGAGAAAGAAGAAAAAAAAACCAAAAGAAAAAGGAAAAGAAAGATAAAATCAGAAGAAAAATAATAAAAGGC
>VWZT01004616.1:11393-49365 GCA_013397055.1 Pachycephala philippinensis
AGGGAGACAGATATTTGGAAACAGAATAACTGGCTGAGAAATTATGTTTTAGCTGTTGACTGTTCATAAGGACTTGATCACAAACATAAGATTTTCTCCTAATTTTTGCATTACATGTTAAATAACAAAATGGTATTCTGTAGGACTGTATTTTAATACATAAACAGTTGTTTGTATATGGACACTTGGGTATATTGTACATATATATACATGTATGTATATATATAAACACACACATATATACATTCTACATACATATCTATTTATAAGCATATAACTTTTGAATATCTGGTCTCTTCCCTGTTTTTACTTTGCGTAAGAATATACTTTTATGTTCAAACTTATTCAAACACACATATGCCATATTTGCACTTTATATATACCCAGAAGGTAGTGAAGGCCAGGGAGATAACTTCTTTTCAGAGAATGAGAAAGAAGTTAAGTGATAGAACAAATTTGACACAGAGGACCAAACATTAAGTATATAAAAAAATCTGAGGGGTTTATGAGAAGAGCAAAGAGGACTGGAACTGAAGCTGCACACCAAGTATTGACCAGCCACATGGACCAGGGAAAACAATATATGAATGTAAGCCCATTGACCATTTGTCAGTCTATGTTGCTGCATCTCCTCTCATCAGAGCTGCTGTAGGTTTCTCTGTTTTCTTGCGGACAATGCCAAAGGGAATCACTGACATTTGTTGGCCAGAGGAAGGGGAGGAGCAAGGGCACACTGATAGCACAGCACAAGCCCACACCACTGGGGCTAGCTGCTGTGTGGGCAGTGGGCAGTGGGCAGTGGGCAGTGGTCAGTGGGGCAGTGGGCAGTGGGCAGTGGGCAGTGGGGCAGTGGTCAGTGGGGGCAGTGGTCACTTGGGCTGCCCATCCTGGGCACTGAGGCTGAGCCTGAGGCACTGGTTCTGTCTCAGCTGCAGGAACTGGATCTTAGAGTGCCTTGTGTCAGATCCAACATGGAAAAACCAACTCAAATCTTGTGCAAACCAGATCTAGAATTAGTCCTGGTGGTTCCTTGGTGAGAAATGAGGCTGCTTTCCTCCTGGGTGCTGCTGTTCTCTGTGCATGGAGAGCAGGGCACTCGGAGGGGAGGGTTCTGGGCTCTGGGAAGGGGTGAGACACAAACTGCCACGAATATTGCAGGGGAGACAGAACCACGTCCCACACTGGCTCTGCTCCAAAGCAGAGGAGATGGTGCTTGATGCCATGACAACTTTTTTTGCTTTTTCTTTTGTACTGCTCTTATATGCCCTGTTATATAGCTTTTATGTACCCTTAGTGCTTTTAGCCTACATACTTGTAATTTCTTAGGTTTGATAACTCAGCTGAGACCTGATGTTCCGCTAAGCCAAGAGACCAAACACCCTGAGGGGCCCGCAGCTGGGGGTCAGAGAGCCCCAGACACCAAGGTCCTCTCCAGAACACATTCTGTAAACTGAGATAAACCCATCCAGGGGGGACTCTTCGGAATGGGGGGTTCACTCGAGCCTCTCATTGGGGAGTCTCTGATAGGAATGCTAATTTGCAAAGCCTTAACTGTATTGTGTGTGTGTTTTCTGGGTGTATGCCACCCAGGCGGAGAGAGCACCTTAAGGATCCTTAAAATAAATACCGAGGTAAACCCCCTTCTCCCTTTTAAAACCTTTCTGATTTTAAGCCCAGGGAAAGGCAACATGCTCAGTGCAGGTGGGGCTCTGCCTCCTTCCCAGGGAATCTCAGCTCTGCTGGGAAGCACCACGAGGAGCAAGACAAGGGTGAAAGCTGCCTCTGCCCAGTTCGTGCAGGCCCCAGCAGGGGTGGGATGTGGGATGTGGGATGCGGGATGTGGGATGTGGGATGTGGGATGGCCTGAGCTGAAGGCTGCTCTGGATTGTTGTGCTTTAGGACTGGGAGTGAAGTGGGGCTCGGGGATTTTCTCAGCCCGGGGTTTGTGTGCCCCCCCAGCCCTTCCCAGGAACGTCCCACAATCTAATTACACACTTGTCTCTGTTAATTTTAATCCCAGAGGTCCAATAATTTCACCAGGCAGCAACAATAAGCCTTTGAATAAATGAAATGGTGGCTTTTGGGCCAGTGCAGACAGGACAAGGTGTGAGAAATGTGCTGTACGCCCTCCAAATGGAAAAGGGATACCAGCAGCACCCAAAGGGTTTGAGACCCTCCAGAAGGGGCACAGCTCCTCTGGGCACCTCGATTGATGAGCTGGGCTGGATGCTGGAAGGGAGGGGAATATTTGGGAGCATCACCAGGGGAGATGACTCGTGCTGAAGAGGCCCCTGGTGATAAATTTCCAACTAAACCAAAAATCTGGGGAAGAAGGAGGAGGCGGGGGATGTCTGGAGCTGTGGGATTTGCCTTCCCAGGAGATGGAGCCCTGCAGGAGGCTGAACCCCTGCCTGGGATGGGAAGGACTGAAGGATCTCCTCACCTGCCTTTGCTGGTGTGTGCAGCAGCTTTTCTTTCCCTATTAATCTGCCTTCAGTTCAAGCCATGGGTTTTTACACTTTTACCTTTCCGATTCCTTTCCCCACCCCACTGGCAGGGAAAAGCAGCTCTGGGGCTCAGCTGCCCCCTGACCCAACCCACAGCAGGTTCTCGTGTCTGAGCAGTGAGCTCCTGCTCCTCGCCACACTCCTGCCATCGTTTGTGATCTGCAGGGGCTGGTTTGTATTCACCTGGAACTGGCTCTCTCCAAGCAGCAAATCCAAATATTGTCTCCTCATCCGAAGAAATTCGGCCCCTCCAGTCCCCTGCTGGGTTTTTGGTGTGATTTCTTCATTTTATAGGAAATGCAAAGATCAGATTGCAAACAGAGCTTGGGATGCAATAATAAGATAAATAATGACTGAAATCACGTCATGCTGGTATTTTCTGCTCTGAGAGCAAATCCAACAGCAGCTCCTGAGACCTTTCCTGTCACCGATCAACCAACGTGGCCCCGACAATCTGGGCAAGAGGAGGAACAGCGAAGTGAATTCCTGTAGATTTTGCACAGCTTCACTTCTTGATCAGAGACCCTTCCATGATAATGTCTGTCGAAGTGGCCCTAATAGAAAATCTGACCTATATCAGTACTGTGCAGATTTGGGGCCCTTTTCCCCATTTGCATTATTTCACGGCCATTTGCAATTAATTTTATGATCCACCGAGTGCCATCCACTCCTGTCTTCTGTGGTTTCCTTTGTGCTTTACCACCCTGAGCAGTGTGGGCATGATCAAACTTCATCACAGAATCCTCACAGAATCCTGGAATGGTTTGGGTTGAAGGGACCTTAAAGCTGATCCCATCCCAAGCCCCAGCCAAGGGCAGGGACAGCTTCCCCTAGCCCAGGTTTGTTCACATTTCTGATCTCTGTTCCCCCACCCCAGCCCTCCTCAGTGTTGGACACTTTCTGGCCTTGCAAAACTCTGTTGTTGACTCCTCACCCAAAAAAATCACCTTTTCTGTATTTTGTAACAAATAATCTGATCTGGAGTTATAGCAATTATCCTTTACTCCCAGAGTTTTTGGTCAGGAATAGAGATGAATCAATCTGAAAAATTAAACCTTTTCTTACAGGTTTATCATTGCTGAGAAATGTCTTCTCTTTTATCATTGGGGATGTGGCTTTTTTTTCCTGCCCCATCCAGCTACAGTAAAGTTTAACTGAGCTGGGTGAAGGGATGGGGACCCTCTCTTAGGTGATATTTGGTGTAAGGCTGGGGACTGGGGAGTTACTGGAGCCTGATCTGACTCAAGAAACTGAAAGCTCAACCCCAAAAAAAATGTTCTTTGAGCTCTACACCCTTTCCTATAGAACACTTCTCTAATGTAACTCACTCCAGCGCTCAGGGGAGCTTTTTTACACCCAGCTGTTCATTCCTCAGGTGTTACCAGCAACCCTTGAATTCACAGCCTCCAGAACTACACCAGAAATCTGATTTTCTGGTTTGTGTGTGGTTTCCCCCCAAGCAGAGAAGTCAATGCACACCCTGAGCTGGGGTCTCAAGGTGGAACCCAAGAGTTTCCTCCTCCAAACCCTGATCCAGGGACCAGCCCAGGAGCTCCTCTGGGTGCTGGATTCCAGGGCTGAGGGGATCTAGGGGGAAGCACAATGACACCTCAGGCTGGGCTGGACACCAAAGACCACAACTCCTGTCCCACGAGGAGCAGGGACACTGTCAGGACTGAAACCACAGCCCCTGAGCCAGCAATGCTGGGCTGGGCTGGGCTGGGCAAAGGCAGCTCCTGCAGGGCTGTGGTGGGAGGCACGTCACCCTCAGCCTGCCCTCGATGGGGTCATGGCATTTCTGAGCAGCTGGGAGGACTCATCTGTGTCCTCTGGGCATCAAAGGCTGAATTTCAGCAGCTTCAAGAGCCTCTGGGTGTGCCCATGGTGCTGCTGTCACCAGGGTGTCCCCCCGGCTCCCCCCAGCCCTCCTGGCAGTGCCTTTGGGCAGGGGCTGGATAAGGGATGTCACAAAGGTGTCACCGTTCCCAAAACGGAGTGCCAATCCCAGCCCCAGTGCACAAGGGGAGGGTCTCCTTTGGGGGTTTTGGTAGAGCTTCAGCCTCCAAAACTGAGATCCTGAGATTGCACCACTGTTTGAGGCAAAGAGTCTCTTTTACATCACCTCCCAGCTCCTTTTAAGTCCTCACTTAACCAACAGAAGCAGCAGCCTCTGCCCCAATAACCCACAAACAAGGACTTTGTTTCTGGAGATCTTATTTTCAGATTCATAGGGGGAAAATGAGCAAACTGAATGAAAAATAAAAATACAGAGACAGCCCCGGCTCGGTGTTGTGCACAAACCCCTTGTCAAACAGCCAGCTGGGGGGTTTCATTAGAAACTCATTGAAGGGGAGTTGGTTGTTACCAAACCTCATCAGGCCGGGGCAGATAACAGACAATAATCAGAATTTAAAAACACAATTGAAATATTTGGCTACAATAAAAAAAACCCAAAAAACAAGCAAAAACTCCCCCAAAACATCCAAGAGACCTCTGCAGGTAAAACCTGCCCTGTGAATGTGCCCCTGGCAGCAAGGAACCCCCAAAGTCCATGGGAGGAAGGAGTCAGGAGTGAAGAGCTGAGTGGCCCTTGTTAGGGCTCCACCAGAGCTGTGAAAAGCTCCCGAGACATTTTCCAAGGACCACTGCAAATTTCTTAATTATAAATCTCCACAATTTCTAGAAAGTAACTGCAGGAAAATTGGGTGACTCTGTGACATGGAAACGGGATCAGAATAAAAAACCCCTCAAGATTTTATCACCCAGCACTGACCCCTCCTGCCCCAAAAGGGGTCTGTTTGTTGAGAAGGTGGAGGAGGATCTGGAGCCTGAGCCAGGGTGGTGCTGGAGGGCAGCAGGGAAAGTGTTTCTCATTCACAAGTGCGAGGACTGGGAAAGGTGCCAGTTAGACTTGATTAGATTTGTAAGATTAATTAAAAGCAGACAGGTTCAGTGAATTGTGAAAAAGACAAATTAGCAAATTAGCAAATCAGGAAACCTATCTTCAGGAAAGGAATTAAGAGACTTTGGCTGCTTTATCAGGGCAAATTTGCTTTTCAAAGCATGGTTCTTTCATGTTCCAGGGGTGGCAAAGTGCTGCTCTGCCAGTGCTGGTGATCACAGGCACCTCCCAGGCTGGCAGGGAAACCCTCCCAGCCCAGGCTCCAGTCCTGCCTCAGGTGGCCGTGGAAGTTTTGGTGCCTCAGCAGCAGCCTCTGTGTGCCTGGAGAGAGGAATTCCCTTTGCAAACAGCCCTCACCTGCCCCGTCAGCTGAGAGGCAGGGCACAGTCAGACAGGGCAGGTGAGGGGTGTTTGTGAAGGGCCCTGTGGTTTGCAAACACCTCTTTTGGGGGTTAGTTCGGGGTTTCTGAGGTGTTCTGGATGTGGTCCCAGACATGTGATAGGGAAGAGAGGGCTCCTGGGGTGATCCCTCAAGTTTTAGCTTTTATATTTTTCCAATCCTGCATTCCCAGTGTGTAACTCCGCAGTGCCCTGCAGCCTGTGAGCTGCTGCTCTCTCATGCTGAGACAGACAGAACAAAGCCTCTCCAGGCTGCTCTCCAAGGACACCCAGCCCGGCCTAGGCCCAAAATGTGTAACCCAGCATCTTGAGAAGGGGGGCAAGCTGAGGGGAAATTCCATCATTAGCTAAAGTTTAATTGGTGAAATTGGGTTGAGATGCAAATGGCCCAAAGCTATAAAAGTGTGAAGAACTCGTGACTCGGGGTCCATCTTGGGTGCAGCCTTTGGCCTGCCCAGGGTGTGCCTCTGAAGGCCTTTCAAATAAATATCCACCTTTATTCCCTTACTCCTGTCCAGTCTCTGTTTCTAGGTTGGCCTCTTTAGGCATCAGGGGCATCTCAAGACACCTCTGTCCTAAGGAAAAGCCGCAAATCAACACAGTCAGGGCCCAGGTGGCGTTAAAGGGCACCAAGTGTTAACCACAGCACAACAAACACACAAATCTCAGCCTGTGTCCCACCCAGACACTGCCTTTATCCTGAAAACTTCACCCAAACAACCTTAAATATAATAAATATAATAAATATAATAAATACAATAAATATAACAAATACAGCCTGGTACTGAAATCTCACCACATCCAGCATCACTGACTTTACTGCAAACTTCAGGATCATCGAACCACTTCTATTTGTAGGAAATCTCAGCCTATGTCCCATCCAGACATTGCCTTTGTCCTGAAAACTTCACCCAAACAACCTTAAATACAATAAATGTAATAAATACAGCCTGATACTGAAAACCTCTCACCACATCCAGCATCACTGGGACTTTACTACAAACTTCAGGATCATTGAACCACTTCCATTTGTAGATACAAAAGGAACCTCAGATCAGGTCAGCAAAAGTGAGATTGCCCTGCCAACAGAAGGCTAAAACTCAGCTTCAGTGAGTGAAGGAGCATGAGCTGTAACTGTCTGTGTACATGATATGTGAATTTTATAGCCGAGCTCCTGGCAAATCCTCCCCATTTCAGGCCCTTTAGGGACAATCCCTGATGGATCCACTGAGGGGCTGGGAACTGGAGGAGGCTGTGGGCAGAGCAGGAGCAGGTGAACATCAAATTTGTCTCGCCCCAACAACAGCCAGTGAAAAACCAGTGTCGAGTGTGGAGCCACTGGGCTGCTCCATCGCCCAGCAAAGGAGGGACTGGGAGGCTCCATCCCTCCCAAGATCAGGGCTGAGACAGAATTTTGGGACCTTCCAGAGGGGCAGCAGCAGCAGAGGGTGCCTTGGTGACTTCACAGAGCACAACTGGGTCAGACATCCCATCACAGTTCCCTCTCTGTAGATCAATAATTCAGGTGCAGCTCAGAGCTCTTTAGAGAACAATTCCACCCCCAGCCCCATTTAGAGCTGGTGCCTTCAGGAAACTGAGAGGAAGAGTGGGACTGAGCAGGGAAGGGGTGTCAGACCTCTGGATTGGAGTGTGCAGGTTCCAGTCTGTCTGCTGGGACATGATCATAACCATGTGGGCACGAAGAAAATCCATGAATCCACCTTCAGGAGGCCTTTGGTATGAGCTTCATAATGTTGTAAAAATGATAATGCCTACTCAGTATTTATGGGATGAGCCTTGACTTTCATCCAGGACCGTGATGTGTCCACACAGGTGAATGGTTGGACTCTGAATTCAGAGTTTTTCTACCTTAATGCTCACAAATGTTCCATATTTGAGATGGTGTCATGTGTTGAACCAGCCAGA
Organism: Pachycephala philippinensis; assembly: GCA_013397055.1. NCBI lineage: Eukaryota > Metazoa > Chordata > Aves > Passeriformes > Pachycephala > Pachycephala philippinensis. The sequence continues at coordinate 19,128 of VWZT01004616.1, forward strand.
CACCCGTGAGTGAGACCAGTCAGTTTAAGCAGCTGCTTAAAACTCCTGCTAGACAAGCCAAGGATGCTTCACTCAGGCCTGGCATGAGCCAGGGGACAGGCTCAGGCTGAGCCAGGCTGCCACAGACCCAGCTTTGGCTCAAGGCAAGGCTGAGGGAGGCAGGGAGGCTCAGAGGGAGGCAGAGCTGCAATCCCCAGTGCTGGCCCAGCTCTGCCAGATGTGCTGGGGGTGCTGAGCTGCTGTCACACCCAGGGCTCTGTCACCTCCCCCTGCCCACCCTGCACCAGCCCAGCTCCTCCCGTTCCTGGGGACCCTTTCCACCTTTCCAGCACCCCCTGCCACACTCTGGTTTCTCTCCATCCCTCCCTGCTCTCTCCATGCCTCAGCACAGCAGCCCAGGTGCCCCAAGTGCCACTCAGCTCACTGTGGGTGAGGTGAGCCCAGCTCTGGGTTCATGTTCATGTGGGTTCATGTTCAGCAGCCCCTGTGCCTGAGCAGCCCCCCAGGGGTGTTTCTAGAGGGCTGCCTGAGGTGATGCTGAGCCTTGGGAATGAGATGGGAAGCACTGGGCATGTGAAGATGTCACTCAGTTAAAACAAAGTGCTGAGCATTACACCCCCGTGGTTCAATAGACAGCCCAATTCTTTAGTCTTTATTATTTCCTAGCTAAGGTTTTGGATTTTTTTTCTTTAAAACTGGCTGCTTGGACATTTTCCTGCCTTTCCATATAAAATCCAGCCACGCTGAACTGTTGGACCTGGCAGAGGAAAGGTCTGGTGAGCATCACTGAGAGCTGCATCACCAATGTCAGGGGAAGAGAACCTTCTGCTGNTCAGGCTGCCCTCAGGGAGGGAGGAAGGGCTGGAGAAACCTCTCCTGGGCTCACACATCCCTCTGAGAGGGACGAGTGAGAACATGAGCTAAAAACCTGTCCTGACCCAGCTGGGGTGGCAATTTCTGGGCACAGCAGTGTCCTGTAGAGCAGGGGGGACAGGAGGGGCCACCAGGTTTGTCCTGTGGGTGTGGGGCCGTGGGTCCTACTGGAACTGGGCTGCACAGGGGTTGGGGTTCTCAGCTGTGCTGGGGGTGCTGGTGAAGGCACCACCCCCCATTAATGCGCACTGGGAATGGAGTGCAGGACCCGTCTGCCAGAAGGAACCTCAAGGATCACCCGTGGCAGCACTGGCCTCAGCAAAGGCTGTCACAGCCACGGGAGGGGTGCCCGAGAGCATCCCTGGAGCTCTCTAGTCCGAGCTCCTGCTCAGAGCGGGGCACTCCCAGCTCCAGCCAGGGTGGTGAAGTCTGATCCCACAAATGTCCCAGGACAGTGCCTCCTCACCTCCCTGGGGCTCAGACCCCAGCTCCCCGCAGCAAGGAGGGTCCCCAGTGAATGAACCCTTGACATTTGGCAGCTGCCCATTGTTGGATTGCACTGGAAAGATCAGCCCTGTCCTGTTTTAAGAGCCCTCCAAGCAGGCACAGCCTGGGCTAAGCAGCCCTCACCTCCCCCTGCCCACCCTGCACCAGCCCAGCGCCTCCCGTTTCTGGCGATCTTTTCCAGCACCCCCCAGCCACACTCTGGTTTCTCTCCATCCCTCCCTGCTCTCTCCATGCCTCAGCACAGCAGCCCAGGTGCCGCAAGTGCCACTCAGCTCACTGTGGTTGAGGTGAGCCCAGCTCTGGGTTCATGTTCCTGTTCCTGCCCCCCTTCCCTGCCTGGCTCTGCACTGAGGTGGGAATTTCTACCTGGCCCCATCAAGGTGAGAGCTGGGGCAGTGGGTCAGCAGGGAGGACAGCTGGCATGGGGAAATCACTGGATTGTGGCCTCCAGCACCCCAGCACCTCCAGCTAAGAGGGTCAGGGGGCCAGAAACACCCCCTGAATTCCCAGTGCTCTTCCGTGGGGTCCCTTCCATGAGCTTCACTTCCATGAGCAAATGCTGCTTTTAGGGAAGGAGTCAGATGAGGAACGGCTGGTTTGCAATTAAACTGCCTCTTAAAAGCTCTTTGTGGCCACTTAAATTTCCTGCTGAGTTCAGTTACAAGACTGGGAACAGAGATTGGTGTCCTAAGGGCAGGAACACCCCTGAGTGAGTCAGAGCCCTTCTCCCTGGGCTCCGGTGGCTCCAGGCTGTGCTGGCCCTGCAGGACAGGGTGGGCCCTGGGGCTGGGGCACTCCAGGAGACACGAGGGATTAATTTCTGAGGGAATGAGACTTCCTGAGATACTCAGGAATGTGACATTGCTCATTGCTCTGTGCTGTCATGCTCTGGGAGCGTTCTGAAGCTGTTGCTGAGCTCAGGACTCCACTGCTCTGGGCCATGGCAGGGCTGGAACAAAACAGCTTCAGGGCTGCTTCCAACCCAAACCACCCCGGGATTCTGTGCAAGGGAGGCAGAAAACCAGCAGGAGATGCCACCTGGAACACTCTGCCCGGTGCTGGGGCCTGCTGAGGCTCACGAGGCTGGGCATCCTTGGGGGATCTGCTCTGGCAGGGGTTGGGCTGCCCGCGGTGCTGCTGGCCAGGATGAACCTGAATTCCAGCCCCAAAAGCCCTGCTTTTCATGGCATGGATTGACCATCCCCCTTGGCACGGTGGGGATGGGGATTCCCACGGGCTGCACCTGGCTGGGGAAAATGCTGGAGAGAACCTTTGAGGCCACAAAACCCTTTAGAACCAAACACTTGTGGCCAGTCAGGTGCTGGGGGCCGTTCTCATGGACAGCCACAGCTCAGCCCAGCTTTGCCCCTCACTGCCCAAGCCCAGCACCACCCAGCTCCCTGCCCTCCCCAGGAGATGCTCCTGCAGCCCTGGACAATGAGCTGGGACATTTGGAGGGTCCCCACCAGTTGTGTTCACGCCCCTCCAGCAGCCCCAGCAGGAGGGGACCTGGGGTTGGTGCTCCAGCTCTTCCAGCTGCTGGGGCTGCTCTGGTTTGGGTGCCAGGGCTGCACCCCTGGGCTCCATCACTGACCACCTGCATCATTCCCTCAGTCACTGCCATGGGATATCCCGAGCTGGAAGGGCCTCACAGGGATCATGGAGTGATGCTGCACTCGGTTTTACTCTTTCGAATAAAGCTGCAAGGGCCACGTGCCCCTAACAGGGGCTGTGGGATAAAAATGCTTTGAATCTTCAGAGAAGGAGAAATTCCTGATTTCCAGGAAAATGAAGTTCCCATTTGTCCCAGCAAGGTGAGGCACTGACAGCTGAAGGGGACCAGGTAAATGTCACCTCTGATTGCATCCACATAAAAAGGTTCTCACAGGTTTTTCCGCAGGAGGAAGCTGCTGTGGGATGAGTGAGAAGATGTTTTGAGGTTTCTCTCTGCCTCTTCCTAAGGGCCCAAGGCCACTGGGATGCTCAGCCAGCTGCCGGCATCTCCTGCTTCCCCCAAAAACATTTCTGAGGGGTAGGCATGAAATTTCATAACTTATGATGGACAAACCCTTTCTTACAGCTGCCAAATCATCTTAGAGACAAGGGAGTGCTGGGTGGGGAGAGGCACCTGGTGACAGCCACAGTTATGGGCAGTGGCTCATCAGTACCAGATCCTGAGGGATGATGAGAGGAGTGAGGCTGAATTTTTGCTCCCTGTTTGCACCAATGACCCGAAAGCTGACTCCTTTCTCCAGGCTAGTGACACACCAGAGCTTTTCAAGGCTTCTTGGGGAACGCTGCCCATGGAAGAGGAGAGCTTTTGGTGTTTCTCACAGTTCATGGGTGGAAATGTCTCTCTGAGTTCGTTCCCCAGCCCCTGCACATGCATTACATCCTGGGAGTGATTTTTGGTTGTTTCCTGGGACACAATACCTCTGGTGGCCTGCACTGACACAGCTCTGGCCACGGGCTGGATTCCCAGCTAAATTCTCCCAGGAGAGCACCACAGAGCTCGGGGCCCACCCATCCCTCTCCACACTCTGCACGGACCTGCCTTCCACACCTTGATGGCCACCCCAGTGGCTCGGACGTGTCCTGCCGTCCATGGTATTGTCCACCCCATCAGGGGATTTGGGATTAAAAAAACAACTGGAGGTGTCTTTGGTGTCACCACCACCCCTTTGCTTGGCCCCAAAAGGCCTTGCCATGTCCCATGACCGCTGCCCATGGGGCTGGGAATGGCCACAGCCCCGCTGCCCACTCTGCTCCCACCCACGCCACTCCTGGGGGTCAGGAGGAGCAGCAGCCTGGTCTCCACAGCCTCACCACAGCTCCCCATCTCCTCCTCCTCTCTTAGCAGCAGTAACCAGACAGCCCAAGTGTTGGACATGTCTCTGAGGGAGCTTTGTTGGCCTCAGCCCCTCCTGTCAGCACTCACAGGCAGCATTTCGCTGACCTTTTCCCATCTGTGCCCCATTTGTTCCCTTGCACGGCTGTCACAGGATGGGAGGATGTGAAGAAGGGTTGGACCCGTGTCAAAATCCCTCCCCTGCTCACTGGAGGTTCCATCCACAGCCTGAGCCACCCCTGGACCTCACTCAGAGCTGCCTGGCCGGGGACAGGGCGATGGCAGGGAGTTTCCAACAACCCAGCTGGGCTGCACCCCCTCTTGGCTCCTCCACCCCGCTGCCACCAGCGAGCCTGGGCACCGAGCTCTGGGGCTGCAGCACTGGGACCTTCCCTGGGCTGTGCTCTGTGCCCAGAGCTGGGGCAGGATCCCTCTGCAGGGCTCCAGGGCTGCACTTGGCCTCTCCTCTCTCTGACCTGATTGCCACATCCTTCCCTGGCCCCCAGTAAAACAGAACCCACAGACCCCAGCAGCCCCATCCCTCTGCCTTTATCCCCTGTGCTGTCCCCTGGCTTTGTCTGCCTGCACCGTGGGGCAGCAGGATTGTTCCAGCCACCCCCAAACCCATTCCCAGGGTGATCAGACCCTGTTCTGATCACACTTCTTTTCCCTGAACACACCCAGGCACCTCCTCCCCACCACAGGAATAAACATTTTTCCCGTTTCTGTCCCATAGCAGGAAGGATCTGTTTTGATGTTGCTGCCAAAGCATTCCCTGTCCAGCAGGAAAACCCCCAGGAAGGGTGTCCCAGCAGCACAGGGCACTGTCTCTCAGCACCCTCGGGGCCCTGCCACAGGAACTGTCCCCCTGAAGGTCTCCAATTTAGCAGAGGTGGGTTTGGCTGGGGATGAGGAAGCCCAGGGGAGCCCCGGTCCAGCCTGGGCGGGGGGTGCAGGGCAGAGGGGACCAGGCTGCTGCTGTGCCCCACCTGTGCTTCCCTTGCCCTGTTTTGGGGTGTGCTGCGCCCTGCCAGTGGAGCTCGTCCCCCAAATCCTGCTCGGTGCCTGCCTAAAGATCAGAGGGTCAGGAAGACAATTGGAAAATTATGTTTTTTAAGAGCATAGATCACACTGTGCCAGAGCCCACGGCATAAGCCTCACCTCCCCAGAGCAGATACTGAGAGCCTTCAGCGGGACCAAAGGAGACCTTAATTGGTGTGCTCTGGGAGCACTGTCTGTGCCTGAGCAGCCAGGGAGCCCTGGCCCAGATATTTCTGCCCTCCTGCTCCCTCAGCCTTCAAGAAACCTCTAAAACCCCACAGCATTTGCAACCTGAACCCTACATGGGGCACCTCCTCACGTCCTTCCAGCACAGCAGAGACTCTCTGGCACTTTGGCCTTGCCAGAATCTACAAAAAATATGCAAAACCTGGATTTATGGATGAAATCCCGTGGAGAGTGTGTTCGACTCCCTCCTTTCCCAGGGATGCTGCTTACCATGCCCCTGGTGTCTGTGTCCTACATGCTCTGCATTGTTCCTTTGGGGTGAACTCGGAAGGGTTTGGGTGCAGGGAGTGGGGCAGACACCTGTCTGCAGCCTTTGCTCCTGAAAGCAGTGACAGGAGACATTTTGCTCACGGGGACGTTTTTGCCTCGCAGGGGAAAACGAGACCTTTCTGTCGAGAAGGTTTCGGTTCCTCGCTCTGAGAGATGAAACCCTCCTCGATTTGGGCATCAAATCCTGATTTATATCAAAGCCTGAGGCAGGTCAGGAGCTGCTGGGAGCTGATGTCAGGGCCGGGTGTCCCTGCCCCACGCAGCTCCTGCCCTCGGATCCAGCCCTGGCAGCCTGACCCGTGCCACCGCCCGCAGCGCCCCGTGCCCGCACCGCGGTGCCCAGCTGGGGAGAGGAGGATGGAAGGAATCAAAGTGCTGCTCTCTGTATTTCAGGAGGCTCCCCTGCCCCGGCCTGAGGGCCTGAAGTTCGGCAGCCACGCTCAGGGCGAGGAAATAATTTAATTCTCCAGGAAAACCTGCTGTGATTTAGCCATTTCATGAACCTGCGGAGCTTTGAAACGCTTCCTGAGCGGGGACTTCTCATTGTGTTCCCGGTCTTTCTCCTCTGGAACGGCACATTTCCATTCCCAAAGTCCACGGGAATAAATGGATTATTAAAAAAAAATTCGTCTTTTCCCCTTCTGAATTCTAAATATTCCCAGACATGGCAGTCCATTCCCAAGTTCACTCCCACCTACTTCTTGCCATCTCCATGTTGGCACTGAAAGGATCGAATTCAGAAATAAAAAAGAGAGACTTTTCTGGAAAGGCAAGAATAACCCAAGAATCTCAGCAGCACCAAATTCCACCATCTCCCTCTTCTCCCCATGGATCACCAGGCTCCCAGCCCCTACCTGGCACATACAGAAACTTAACAAGAGATATTCCAACAAGAAATCCTACATAAAGGCAGAAATAAACTGAAATATTCTGTTATGCAACTCGCTGTCTGCTGGATTTAAATGACCTGGAATATTTAATTCTGTATTTCTTGTTCTAAAGGGCTTCCAATTGCATTTTGTCACTGTATTTATTTGTATAGCGTTAGATTTATTTAAAATAAGTAACTCAGGTTACTTACCAGCCTCATTACAAGATACAACCAATTCTTTTAAAAATTATTTTTCTCATCGGTGCAAGGAAATTAGCGACATTTCCACAATTAAAATGACCAAAATCCACCTTTGAGAAATTTTACTAATGAATGTTTTCTCAGGTGCCATTTGCGTTATTTGCCGGGCTAAATTCACATGACAGAATACAACAAAAGAAGGGAAAGAAGTCCAAAAAATGCAGCAACCAAACAGAAAATAGAATTAAAATTTTTTTTAAAGGATCAATCACAGTTTCATGGAAAGGAAGAAAATCCCTGTGGCAGAGTCATGCGAGAGACAAAATTCCCATTGCACAAGGAAATAAAACCGCATCCTTTCACATCTGAACCAAGAGCCCATCGCTACAGTGCCGAAAATGGAGAAATTAAAGAGTGGTGGGGAAGCCTCCATTTGCGCAAAGGGAAACCCAGGCATGGCCCTTTCAAAATAACCCCCAAACTTTTCCCCGATTTCATTAATTACAGGTCAAATCTGAAGGAATTACGCTTCGACTGCACCATGCAGCCGTGGGCAGCTCCGCAGGGCGAGGGGTGAAAAGGAAGGAACGCGCAGCTCCCATGGCTAATAATTAATGAATTCATTAATCAATCATAGGGAGAGGAAGGGCGAGGGGAGGAAGGAATCTTACCACCAAATTGGGTAACCGGCTAAGACCTTTGTGCCATTGAAGAGAAAAGACAGAATTAGTCCAAGCAGGTGGTAATCCATTAGTCCAGGCTGGTGCAAGGGGAAAATCGCCGCGAAGTTTTCAGAAAAACATGAAGTGCCAAAATGAAGAATCCCCCTCCTCCCAGGAAAAAAAAAAAAAATAAAAAAAAAAAAAAAAAAAAAAAAAAAAAGAAAAAAAANAAGGAGGGGGGTTGCAAAAAGAGTGAAGCCAAGTCCCTCGTGGCTCGGATGACTTTCTGGCTTGTCAGAAACACACCTCTCCAAGCCTTTCCCCCGTAGATCATCCAAAAGCGTCTATTAAAAAGTGCAGGGCTCGGGGATGTCAGCAGGCGGCCAATCAGACCGCATGGCCCAAGGTGAGGGATGAGGCTCAGCCCAGGGCTGTCAATCACCCTCTCCTCCCCCTCCACCCCACAACTTTGTTCCGAGCCCTCGCTGCCACGGACAAACCCTCTGTGCACCACACTCCACTGGGGCACTGCGATTTGGGGGGAGGATTTTTAATTTTAATTTTTTTTTTTCAATTTTTTTTCCCCCTCAATTTCGCTCGGAGCCCAGGATGTGCTGCCCCTGAATGCCAGGACTCGGCAAGGTAAGGATGAAGGGTGGCTGTGCTGAGGGGTGGCTGTGATCGAGCTTAATCTCACAGTGGGAGTGAGACAGAACTTGTTCTTCAGATGGAGAGGGATGGGGGCACCGAGGGGCAGAAACCCCTCTGGATGTGGTGGTGTGGGCAAAACTGGTGATAAAGTTGAAACGAAACCTGCAGTGCCCAGGTTTGCAGAGTGTGGGGGTGATGGATGGAGGGGGGAGCAGAGGCAGCCTGGGTTTATACTGAGAAAAAAATGCCAGTCATGGTGAGTGGGGAGCAGGCAGATGGGGACGTGTCCCACGAATGGATTGCTGTGAAGTGCATCTCTGGATGCAGGAAGATGAATATATCATCAAAACCCCACACACATAACAAAAAAACCCCTAATCACTTTCATGATTTGCAAATAGACCCAACAAAGATTTTCCTTAAAAATCCTTGGTTTTGGGTAGAGAGCCTGTTTTAACCGGGGCTGTTGGGCAGTCGGAGGGGATGACTCGACAGAATGGGACAAAGAAATGGGAGAAGCCAAACAAAGTTGCTTTTGCTCCCAAAGCATCTCAGCAACCCCAGCTCTGCTGCTGCCCAGGGTGGAACCACCTCGAGATCAGGTGCTTTAGGAGCAGCCAACAAATCAGTTTATTTCAGAGCCATGGCAGTAATGGAGATTCCAGGTCCTGCCTTGGGCAGCTCAATGCATCTCATGGTTTTGGAAGCTCCAGACCTTCTCCTGATCTGAAGGCTCTGGATTCAAACAAAATTCCTCGTTGTTGTTTGATTACACCCTGGCACAGGGTGCCCAGAGCAGCTGTGGGTGCCCCTGGATCCCTGGCAGTGTCCCAGGCCAGGCTGGACAGGGCTTGGAGCACCCTGGGATGGTGGGAGGCGTCCCTGCCATGGCAGGGGGGGGAATGAGATGATCTTTAAGGTCCCTCCCAACCCAAACCGTTCCATGATCCTGTGATGCACCTGCCTCTTGCTTCTGCCGTTCTTGATTCCCATTCTCACGGATTTGGGTGTGTTTGGGTGCTGAGCTGGGGCAGGGCTGCTCTCAGGGGTGGTGGTTGTGTCCTGGCCATCCACATCCAAGGGAGAACGCTCAGCAGCTGCTCACACTCCCCTCTCCATCACTCCCTGCCTCTGCTGCAAGGACTGTGAGGCCAAATTTCTCCAGACTCACTCCGATGGGTTTTCCAGCTGACTGTGACCTACCATAGATATTAAATATTCTTGTTGTCTTGTGGGATTTCAAATCCCAAATGGGATGTTGGGTGTAGTCTGTCCTGGCAAATCTTCCTGGAACCCAGATGGGTTTTATTGAATTCAGTTGCCTGGGCCTAAGAAAGCAGCGATTGTCAAATGACATTTGGGGACACATGGATTTAATCTGCTCCAGTAAATTAAAAAACCTGGAAACCTTCTCAGATCTCAAAATTTACTGCCCATGTTTTTAACCATGAAGATGGACCCTGGTGTGGAGCTGGCCCGGCCAATTTACCCAGCCCTGAAGAGATTTTAGTCCCAGTTTGGGGTCAGCATGGGACAGGAGCTATTCCTGATAAACCTTTAAGGTATGACCCACCTGCTCTGGAGCTTAAGGGAGTTCAGCAGGATGGATGAAGGTGCCCCTGGTCATTCCAGGGCCAGGGAATGGTCCCAGGCACTTCTCCCTTACTGCCCAGGGCTGTGTGAAATGCACTGAGGTGCCTGGGAGCTGCTCTGGCCAAAGCAGAACTGGAAGTGCTGCCCAGGTCTGTGTGGGTGGATGTTTGGAACCTGCACAAACAGAATAAGGACTAAAAGTACAGAGGGACAGAATTTCTGTCACTAAAGTGTCACTGCCAGAGAGGCAGCAAATGGAGAGCCTGAAGTGAGGTGTCTCAGGTGATGCTGCAGGTGGCTCAGCCCAGGGGAGAGGACAAAGACCTCAGACAGTGCAGAAATCCAGGTGGGGAAAGCCTTTGAAATCTGATTTGAGCTGTTGGTTGGAGACCATCATCAAGGTCTTGGTAGACCTGGCAGTGCTGGGTTAATTGTTGAGCCTGATGATCTTTAAGGTTTTTTCCAACCTTAATGATTCTGTGGTGGCTGAGACGTTCCTGCCCACCAGACACCGGGGAACTCAAAATTATCTTTGTCCATTTCTTGGTGCTGGGATTTATGTGGCCAACAATGAGCTACAAAGTGCTTGGTCTGCAGGAACCAGGAGGGAAAGTGACCCCAGACCCAAACTCAGAGGCTTTATTTGCTGTTGTGGTCGGGCAGGGATCTCAGCGTGCCTTGGGAAGGGCTGTGCTACAAGGGCAGAGACACAAAGCTCCCACCCCACCCCTGTGCCCACCCAGCACCTCACGGACCTGGCCATGGGCAGCTTCTCAAAGATGCACGGGGAAGGGTTGGTCCCAGGCACGCTGAATTCATGGGAATGCTCTCCATGGCTCCGACAGGTGTCTGAGGAACTTTCTGGAGTTGCTCATCCCCCCACTCCTTTGACTTCTCCATTCCACTGCTCTCTGCTCTGAACATCCCTTTGTCCCAGCATCATAAGGAATTTGTGCTGTCCCACCTTTTGTGAGGAGACTCTGCTTGGAGCATGTCTGGGATTGCTTTGGATGGGAGATCCTGGGAGAAGAAGTTCCTTCCTGTCCCTAACCTAACTACAAGAGACTCCTGGCTCCGAGTGTCTCCCAGAGAAATGAGCAGAAAAATGAGCAGAGAAACAACGGCAGCTCCCAGTTGTGTCTTTGGCTGTATCAGCCTTGATCCCCAAAGCCTTGGGATGGCAGGCACAGCTCCCCTGGGAGGAGGACCTGTCTCCCAGGGATGAAGACTCCATTGTCTGTGAAGGGAACAGACTCACTTTGAGTCTTCCCTGCCGTGAAATGAAAATCTGATGCGTACATGCTAAAATTATCCTGGGCATATTTCATGCTAGCCTGAACAAATATTTATAAGTTCTACAGCAAACATTAATTTTAAATGTAATTTCTAAGAGCAAATGACAGTTACCCAAAAGAGTACAATTTCAAAATTTCACTCATAGATACCTCCTTGTGCTGCTGAGTGACAGTTTTATTAACTGAGGGTCTTTTCAATCACATCACTCTGTCTAGTTTGGCAATATTGACTCTCATAGCCCAGTTTCAATATGCCCAGAAATGAAAGGAATTGAGGAAGTCAGAGGTTTGGCTGCTCAAGAAAAGCCCTGCTGCCTTCACAATGCCAGCACAGAGGTCCTTGTGTGTTGTGGGACATTGTGGCACTGCCCTCGGCCGCTGGAGGTGCCGAGGCATCCAAAGGGTTCCTTTGGTTTATTCCGACAGCCCTCCAGCAAAGGAGCATTGTGATCACGTTGGAAACGGGCCTCTCCTCCCCCTTGGGCTCTAACTTGTGCAACTTTGCCTTCTTTTAGCTTTCCTGCTTTTCTCCAGCTGAATCCACGAGCAGGAAGAAACCGAGTGCCGGGGAAGGCGATGGGACCGTGGAGTCTCCTGGATTTGTTCTCAGCACAGATTTCAGTGTGTGGAACCCTGAGGAGTGTGGGACTCTGGGAGCTCAGAGCCCTCCTGCTGGAGCCACCCCACGCTCAGGGGGATGTGAAGAGGAGAACCCACACCTCACAGCCAAGGGCAGGAGATGGATGATGGGGATGAGCTCTCAGAGGGGATTTAGACCCCTGGCTCAGAGTTTTGGGGATGAACAAGGCCTGTGGTGCAGCACTGAGCAGTGAGAGGGGTCAGAGGGCTTCTCCTGCAGGTCCACCCCAGGTCACAGGTGAAGGGTGGCATCAGTGGGTGCTAAAGGTGGAATTTCACTTCAGGGCATGGCCAGGAGCAGGAACTGGAGGTGGATCTCTTGGACAATGGCCTTTTAAGAGGTTTCAAGCCCTAAAACAAGCTGGGTTTGTTGGTTTGAAGACCTAGATTTTGGTCTTAGAGTCTAAAGTGGAGGTAAGATAGGGCATTGGTACTCTGATGGCTCTAGTCATCAGTCCTAAAGTAAATAATTACAGAAAATCTGTAAAGAGCTGAGGAAATCCTTCCTCAAAACCTGATGAACTGTCTGACTCCTTCCATCCTAAACTACTGAAATCCTGGGTGTTTCTGGGGGCTCTGTTTGCTGCTAACCTGTCACAGGTAACATCAACATTCCCTCCAAACTTCCCCGTTCCTCCTTTTTCTCAGCCAAACCTCTCTCCTGGTTCCTTGCGTTCTCTCTGGCTCTTGCAGGCTCTGCTCCTCTGCTGTTCCTGGCTCCTCTCCTCTGGTGGGAATGCTGAGATTGGTGTTCCCTGGGCTCAGCCAGGTGCTCTTACCTGGGCAGAGCCGTGCTGTGATAACCCTGGGCAGGGCGGCCTCAGGAGGGGCCTCGGGGGGGTCCATCCCTTCGGACAGGAACACTGATGGGTGCTCCCATGGATCTTCTCCCTGTGCTCCCCACCAGTGCCTGGGGGGGCCCTGCTGCCATCCCACATCCCACATTCCTACTGGGATCCCAGTTTGCCCCAGCACAGCTCCAGTGGCACCTCCCAGTAAGCCCAGAGCAGTGGGCACAAGGCTGCCTTCACCTCCCCCAGGCTGCAGATGCTGTGAGGAGCTCTCAGGATCCCACAGGAGAGGTGCCCACAGGGAAAAGGCCCCCAGCTGTAGGAGAAGGGACCTTCCCCTGCTCAGCTCAGCACCAGGATGCAGCTTCTGCTTTATTTCTGAAGTTTCCCTTTGCCAAAGACGTGGGTGGAAAGCAGAGGGAAGTCAGGATTTAAAGGAAGGTGGTGGCTGCCGAGGTGATGGCAATAAAAACGTCTGAGTTTAGCAAAACCCTCTGCCACTGCTTTTAGTGTTTTAGCAATAACTTTATGGCTCTTTTTTTCTGCAAATAGCCTTTACCTCACTCCGTTTATTTACAAACTGTTCTAAGCTGATGACATAGAATTCCCCCACTTGGGATATTTTTTGTCTTCCAATGATGATAGAAACTCTTTTCAGCCAATTTCCTTCGATATCCCAGCCTTGTGCCCAAGGCACTGGGATTTCTGGTTTGTTTGAGTTTTTTTTTCCTTTAAAAAGCAAAAATAAAAGATATGTTTTTGTTTAAAATTTGATTTTCTTTAAAAACAGAAGATACATTTTTATTAAAACTGAAAGGTTGCATTTTAAAACATCAGCAGTGTAACCTGCTGTAGCACCTGTTCTCAGATCCAAATCAAGGAATTTGTGTTGTGTTCTCAACTTTCCCAAGAACACCTCATGTGATTTTGCTGGCCCAGGTTCTTTATCTGTCCCTGGATTTCTTTCTTGTAAACCTGGGGCAATCACATTTTCTGTGAGTATCCCATCAGCTCCTCCAGGAAGGAGCTGTCTCCCCCTCCGTGCAGCCCCGAGCTGGAACACCAAGGGCCAGCCATGAATCACAGGCTTGATAAATACTGAGCAGATGAACAGATGAGCAGGACTGGAATCCCAGATTTCATGTTTGAAGGACAGAAGGAGGATAAATGGTGCTGCCTGAGGTTCTCCTCCTTTCTAGTCACAAATATCCTGCTCTGTGGCCAGGGGATCATAAGAAATGAGTGAGGTGGAAGTGCTGGCTCCTCCAGCACTGCCAGAAATCCTCCAAGGACACTTCACCTCAGTGCCTGGGTGCCCCTGAACTGGAGCAGTTACAGGCTGTCAATAAAAGCACCTTTCTTTCACTGTCACCTACTTCAATTCCTTCTGCACCTCACACTTCAAATTCCATCAGATTTTCAGATCTTCCCTCTATTTTGCCAAGGAGGGGTTCAGAAAAAAAAAAAAAAATCCCCTAATGAAGGCCTGACACATGGGTTTTAGTGGCTATGGCAACGTGGAGCACACGGAGTGAGCAACGAAACCCATCCCAAACTTCAGTAAACACAGGGAGTTTCTTATGTTGGACTGGCACAGATTTGCCTGAAATAGTGCTGGCATCATGTGGGGTCACTGCTCTGGGCTTACAGAGCTCGGGATGCAGCTTTAAAGTGTTCTCTGTTCACCTTCTGCTCCTCTGTCCGTGTCACCCCTGCTCCAAGTCATCCCCACTCTCTCCTGAAGGAAAGGAAAATCCAAGTCTGGTCCAGTAGGACACTTTTCCCATCAGCCATCAGCTCTTAGTGGGAAAATTCTTTCCAGATGCCATTTAGAGCTCTGTTCAGTCCTCACCTGAGCCACTTGGGGCGGTCTAAGGCCTGTGGGAAAGGTCTCAGAAGGTTTTCTTGCACAAAGATGGGATTTTTCCATCAGTTTGAAGCAGTAGCTGGGGATGCAGGGGAGGTGTGAGTCGGGGGGCAGAGCCCCGGGTCTGAGGGTGTGTGCGAGGGGTCTGTGGGTGGATGGCAGGGAGCAGGGCTGCGTGAGGGTGGGTGACGATGTGCCAGAGCTGTGCAAGGTCTGGCTGGTGGGGAAGCAGCCTCAGGGATCTCCTGGGAGCAGCTCCATCACACAAAGCACTGTAAGGCCAGCTCGTGTTGTCCCTCTGGAGCTGGAAGGGAAGGGAAGTTTTCACCTCACGTTTGGGGCAGCCTGGATCCAAAGGAGAGGCTGAGCTGCCTCTCAGGGCTGCAGTAAATCTGCCTAATTGGAGGAGCTGAGCACACGAAGGAACTACGCCCCAGGTCCTGGGCTTGTCGAAGGCAGCTCTGTCTCTACCTTGACATCTGCAGGAATGCGTCCCGGGGATGGGGGAGGGATGGGGAGCAGAGGGAGCAGAGTCATTCCTCTCCCTCCTTCTCTCCTTCCCCAGGACTCCAGCCCAGCAGTATCCCGGAGATTGGTAAAAGAATGAGAGCAGCTATTTTTTGCTGCAGGCTGTGATTTTCCACGATGTTGTAGCTGGAAATGGTGGGGCCCTGTGCTGTGGGTGAGTGCCTGTGCTGCAGGAGAAAAGGAGCTCCATGGATTTCCATCGGTGCTGTGCTTTCCCTGGGCTGGGCTGGGTGTCAGTGCCCTGGAGCTCTGTGAGGGTGGGAGCCCTTCTCCTGGCTGAGCCCCCGGCCCTGCTCTGGCTGCTGTGCCCAAGGGACATGTTTCCATCTGGAATCACGGGATGAGACTCAGAGAATGTCCTGAGCTGGAAGGGACCCCCAGGATCACCCAGTGCCACCCTGGCCCTGCACAGACACCCCAACACCCCCACCCTGGGCACCCCAACACCCCCACCCTGGGCATCCCTGGCAGCGGTGCCCAAACGCTCCTGGAGCTCTGGCAGCCTCGGGGCCGGGACCATTCCCTGGGGAGCCTGGGCAGTGCCCAGCCCCCTCTGGGGGCAGAACCTTTCCCTGAGATCCATCCCAAATCCCCCTGACACAGCTCCGGCCGCTCCCTCAGGTGCTGTCTCTGCTCACAGAGAGCAGAGATGGAGCCTCACTCCCCAGAGCCCAGATCTGCTCCCACCCCAGCCCTGGCCGTGCCCTGGGGAGATGGCACAGCCCGGCACAGGCAGCACAGCACAGGAGCCGCTCTAATCCATGGTGTTTGCTTTTTCCCCTGGCTCCAAGTCGCTGCTCTCCTCCTGCCACCGGTGCTGCCAGGCAGGGATGGGTGACACAGATCCCAGATCCTGAGTCCTGGGCTGTGCCACGCTCTCACAGAGGCTGTGAGGTGCTGGATCTGGCATTGCTGTGCCAGGACGGGCTGTCCAAGGGCAGGGGCTCTGCAGGTCCCCAGCTGTGCCTGAGCACTCGAGGGGCTCTGCTCAACCCTGGGCCTGCAGAACGGGGGTGCCAGGGCTGCCCCAGCCTCAAGGGACCAGAGAATCCCCAGGTTTGCCTGAGCACTCTGAGGATGTTGGGCAGAACTGGAAAAACCTAAAATACCGTGTGGGGACAAAGTGGGACAGGAAAGATACCCTGATGGGAAGCTGGGCTGGGCTTTACTGAGCTGGGGCTGAGTTTGGACTGGGCTTTGCTGGGCTGGAGCTGAGTTTGGACTGGGCTTTGCTGGGCTGGGGCTGAGTTTGCTGGTGCAGGGGATGAGAAAGGCGAGGGCAGCTGGCTGGAGGCAGGCAGGAGGCCTGGAGCGGGGCCTGCGGAGCGGCCTGGTGGGGATTCAATCCGGGAAGTTTTAATGACACAACAACAACAACAACAAAAGAGGAAAGAGGGGAAAGGAAGAAAAGGCTCCTGCAGGGCCGGTTGCCACGGAGACCCCAAGGAAGTTTGAACCAGTCCTGCTCTTTTCACAGCCGCCTTTGAGCCAAGGAGGGAATTATGGCTGGCGATAAAAGGGGACATGTGGCCCTTTGCTCACAGGGACCGGCCTCTGCAGTTACGAGCCTTCAGCTCATTTTCTCCTCCTGCAATTATACATTCGGATCTCAGAAAGAAAAAAAAAGGGGGAAAAAAGAAATCTAGGACAAGTTGTGCATCCTTTGCCCTGGGGACCCATCCCCACAGGGCAGATCGCTGCCTCTTCCAGCCCATTATTCCCCCAGCACAGCCCTCCTCCCCCGGCTCCTCGGCGCTCAGGGGATGTTTCTGTGCTCAGAGCTCACGAACAGCTCACGCTGGCTGTCCTCACACCAGCCCCAGCACCCAAACAGCCACCAGCAAGGAGCTGAAGGCCTCTTCCAAGGAAGCTGGACAGAGTTTTCTTGCTTGTCACAGCTCTTGGGTTTTCCAGAGCGATCTGGCTGACCAAGTGCCAGCAATTGAAGTGAAAGGGATACATTCAGCTCTGTGCTGCCTCCCCCGATTTCTCCAGTGACAGTTGTGTAACTCAAGCCCCAAAGTTGTGTTGTAGAGCTCAGATCGTGCTCTTGGGTCTTCCCCACCCCGGGGTTAGAGCTGGGGGCTCACGGACACTCGCAGTGGATGTGCTGTGGGAGGCCCTGCTCAGGCCCAGGGGGTGCCACACACGAGGGACAAAGAGGCAAAGGGGAGGAGACGTGCCAGCGAGGGAAATGAGTCTCCTGCAGGGCTAGGACAGCACTGGGTCAGCAGAGCCCAATTCTCCTTTCTCATGGATCACTGGGGGTGTTCAGGTCTCCCTGGACCTCTGGTGCTGGGAGGGTTGTGCTGAGCTGTGGGAGAGCGCAGCTGGGACGCGTGGTGACCGAGGCTGGGACCTGCCCCCTCCCTGCCCCTAGGACTTGGCTCCAGAGCCCCTTTCCCTCTCTTGTGCTGAGCTCAGGTGTTGGATGCTGTGACCCGAATGTGGCAGGGGGACAGAGGGGGAGGCCAGGCCAGGGACCTGCTCTGGCTCTCACCTTCTGCTGCTGAGAGCAGAGCCAGGCACTGAGCGGGGCTCAGGGTCTGAGTGCCAGGGTGGGATGTGGCTGTGCAGATCCCAGTTTGTTCCCATCAGCTTCTTGAGTTTGTTTTTAAACCCAGAGCTGTGTTTGAAGGGGTCATTACCCAGAGTCTGTGGGATCTCCACCCTTGCAGGACCAAACCATGGGAAGCTTCTAGCCTTAGTCTTGCTTTTACGGGCTAGAGACCTCCAAAGGCTCCTTCCCACCAGCTCTTCCATGAGAAGATGCTGCATTGCTCTATAAATGTTGATTTAGTCCAGTTTTTGTGTGTGATAATAACACAAAACACAGGAATAATCCAGAACACCTTCAGAGGAATCCCCCCATTCCTGGCAAAGCCAGGATCCTGCTCCCTCCTCCTCCCGGGCTCCATGCAGAGGGTAAGGCAGGGACACACTGTGCAAGCAGAGTTACAGCTCTGAAAAGCTGTCCTGAGCATGGACACAGCCCTGGGATCCCAGCAGGAATGCAGACATGGACCCTGCCAGCTCAGCAGGAGCTGAATGATGCCCATCAGCCACCCTATTCCCTCTCTGCTCTGAAGAACTGACCTTTAATGAAGGCAGGTTAATATCTCTAAATGAAGAGCAGCTCCATCAATTGACACTCAGTTGGACAAGTGTTTGCAGGCAGGTTTTTGCTGCCTTTGACAGAATTTAGGGTTCTGGGCAGCTGGATCTCCTGTTCCCACTGTGCTCCCTGGACACAGAGCCCTGCATCCCAGCCTCCTCCCACCCCAACAGCCCCCATTCCTCAGCTCCTGCCGTGGTCCTGCTGTGCAGAGCAGCTGATCATTCTCAGATTCTGTGCCTGGCGCTTCTGCAGGGCTTTGCCCGCTGTCTCCAGACAAAAATAAAAGGAACTTGCACCCCTCAGAGTGTCTGAGCATCATCCTTCCATCATGGAGCTTGACAAGTGTGCCACCCCTGGAGGGCTCACTGCAGGGGAAGCGGGAGTTAGAGTTGGGGTTAGGGTTGGGATTGGGGTTAGGGTTGGGGTTGGGGTTGTGGTTAGGGTTAGGGTTGGGGTTAGGTTTAGGGTTAGGGTTAGGGTAAGAGTTAGGGTTAGGGTTAGGGTTAGGGTAAGAGTTAGGGTTAGGGTTAGGTTTCGGGTTGGGGTTGGGGTTAGGTTTAGGGTTAGGGTTAGGGTTATGGAGCTAAAAACATACCAGAGCTTCACTGGTATCCCTGAAAATCCACTTGTCTTCCATAAGAAGGCCAAAACGCCAACTGGAGCGTGTCCCAGTCAGTGTGGTCCTGTCTGTGCCCATCCCAGTGTTCCCAGTGCTGAGGGAGGAGAGGGCTGCTCACGTGAGGGCTCCTCAGGCTCTCCTTGGCCACTGCTCTGGCTTAAATTTCTGTGTCCCTGTGTCATCCCATGCACATGTTCCCCCTCTGGGGTTACCCCCTCAGCTACCTTGGTGTCCTGTTTGTGGGGCTGAGTGGTGAATCACAGCTACAAATCACCTTTATTGGGGGGAAATCTCTGTTTACATCAGTGCCACCTTTATCCACTGCTCCATTTGTTTTATCATCACATTTTTGATGGAAAATGTGTTCAGGGGTGAGAGTTTCTGTGTGTTGGAGCAGGATCCCTTTTTCTGTGATCACGAGAGTGTGTGTTTGTGATCCAGAACTGGCATGGGCAGCATCCTGTGTCCTGCTCACACTTTTGCAACCAGTGGCTGACTCTCAGTCACCTGAGCTTCTCAAAGACCGTCTTCTAAACTCTCCTAAAACACGGTGAGGGCAGTGCAGTCCCTGCTGCTGAGCTGCAGAGCAGCTGCCTCCCACCCAAGCTCCCTGGCCCGGGAACAAGCTCGGCTGGAGGGGGGCCTTGCCAGGAGAGCTCGGAGAGTGGGGCACAGGTGCCATCCAGTGGGCCTGTGACAGCTGCCCGGGCACCACAGTCACAGGGTGACTCTGGGTCACTTTGGGTGGGAAGGGACCCTACAGACCACCCCATCCCACCCCTGCCATGGGCAGGGGCACCTCCCACTGTCCCAGGGTGCTCCAAGCCCTGTCCAGCCTGGCCTTGGACACTGCCAGGGATCCAGGGGCAGCCACAGCTGCTCTGGGCACCCTGTTCTGTGTCCATCTGGGGTGTGGGTTGAAGCCCTGGGGCACTGATTCTCCCCTGGTCCCCCCACAGACAAACCTGAGCTGTCCAGCAAAGCACAGGTACAGCTTCTGTCCCCAAAAATGCTTTCCCAAGGCCTTGGGGTGCCGGCGGTGCCCATCACTGGGGTGTCCCAGCTCTGAGGATGCAGGAGCACAGTCGCTCTGGGAGAGCCACACCTGAAGGACAAGCTCACTGCATCTCACCTCCTCCAGCTCTGGGGGGGTGGGAGTGCTCCAGGTGATGGTGATGCCTAAAGAGGCCAACCTAGAAACAGAGACCAGACAGGAGGAAGGGAATAAAGGTGGATATTTATTTGAAAGGCCTTCAGAGGCACACCCTGGGCAGGCCAAAGGCTGCACCCAAGATGGACCCCGAGTCACGAGTTCTTCACACTTTTATAGCTTTGGTCCATTTGCATCTCAAGCCAATTTCACCAATTAAACTTTAGCTAATGATGGAATTTCCCCTCAGCTTGCCCCCCTTCTCAAGATGCTGGGTTACACATTTTGGGCCTAGGCCGGGCTGGGTGTCCTTGGAGAGCAGCCTGGAGAGGCTTTGTTCTGTCTGTCTCAGCATGAGAGAGCAGCAGCTCCCAGGCTGCAGGGCACTGCGGAGTTACACACTGGGAATGCAGAATTTGAAAAATATAAAAGTTAAAACCTAAGGCATCAGTGGGGGGAAGCAGAATCCAAGTCACCGGGCAGGTGTGTGCTCAGTGTCCCTGCAGAGTGAGGGGGTCCCCGAGGGCAGACCGCCCTCACCCCGGGGCTCAGGGTGCCTCGGGCAGAGCAGGGTGCTGGGGTGAGCCGGGAGGAGCCGCAAACACCTTTCCCAAGCGTTTGGAAGGATTTCTCCGGGAAAAGCCGGCGATCCTCGGGGGCACAGTACCATCTGCTGGCAAGGCAGCGGCAGCGGAGCCGGGGATGGGCGCGGGGCAGCCCGGGCCGGTCTCAGACCCCGGGTCACAGCAGGACTCACTTCGCTGTTCATTCAGGCCAATTTAACACGTTTCAAATTTAGATTTCCAATTCGATGCATCCCTGCAAGGGGGAGATTTCCCTCTCGGACAGTCGGAGTTGCAAATTCGGGCTGTGATGTTTCTCCATCTGCAGAAGGAAGGAAATAAAATCCCCAAACAGAGCCCACTTTGCCAAATTTTATAATAATTTTTCCTTTCTTACTAATCTGTACGTCAAATATTAATGTCTTCAGCCCCTAACCTCTTCTTTACTGGGTGTGCATTACATCAGCACTCCCTGCCTTCTCTCTCAACCCCAATTTATTCCTGTTCTGTCCTCTCCTATCCCTCCCAGCCCCGTGCTTCGCCTCTGAGTCTCCCAGGCTCTACCCCGCTTCCATTTATTTGCCGAAGCCATAGCAGATGATCGATTGGAGGCTGTTTGTAGTTCATTCCTGCTCTCAGAACCCTCCAGTCTGCCATCCACATCCACTTTGTTCCCTCTTAATCACTTTCCTGCTCCCGAGCGTGGCTGTTTGTCCTCCCCGTGGCCGTTTCCCAGAGCAGTGTCTGGAGGGTGCAGCTCATTGAGGAGGGAGCTCAGAGCACGTAGCCACTGGCCCACACGCTGTGGCCAGGAAACTGTGGTCGACAGCAAACCCAGAGGACTCAAAACACAGCTTCTGAAAGCATTTGTTAAGTGCCGTGGGTTCAGAAATGATCCAGGACTTGGTCCCACTCTTGGAATGTGGTCCCACTGGTTGAGGATGGGTAAGGGGCAAGACAGGCCCTGCCTGGCTGCACTCCCTGGGTTTTGTTCTCCTAAACCTGACTCATCTACCAAAATGCACCTGACTGAGGGGGTGTGCGTTCAGTGCTTTGGAAATCACGATTTGTTCCTCCCTGCAGAGCGCTCAGCCTGTCCCAGGGCAGCACCTGGAGCTGCAGGCCCAGCTGGGCTCACTGGGGAAGGACCCACCTGGAGACCCTGGGGCTGAGCTGGAGGCACTCTGAGCTCAGCTCCTGAGGGCCTGGCTGGCAGTGCAGGGCTCAGGCTGAGGGGGTTCTCATGCCCAGTCCCTGCTGTGGCTCAGGGTTTGGCCACCAGGACACTTTTGGGACACAAGGAAGCTCCTGAGGGGGTGGGAGCTCAGCTCCCAGCCCAGCATGGGCAGAAGGAGGGGGCTGCTCCCCACATCTGCTCTGCCTCTCTGCCAAAGGCTGGGTATGCACCCAAACATCCCACCTGGAACAGCTGGGGGCCCAAGCTCTCCGTGGACTAGTTCAGATCACTGATTATGCAGAATTATGCAGAATGTGGTGTCAAACAGTGGTCAGGACTGCAGCTGGGAGCAGAGGGGGTGAAGAAAGGAGGCAGAGAGCGATTCCTCTTTAGGCAGCACTGAGATCTTAGACTGGCTCAGTTTGTCATTGATTCCCTTCCAGCAGCTCCACATGGACTGACTGAGTATTAACTGTGATCAACAGTCCCTCCCCATCCAGCCAAGAGACCTCCTTGGAGGTCTCTCTGAGCTGCTGGCCTTTTCCTCGGACCTCAGCAAGGCTGACCAGGATGGGTGAGCTCCTCTCTGTTCTCCTGTTTTCTCCAGGGTGCAAGGACTGGTGAAAGGGTGGTGTCCTGACCCTGCTCCTCAATCCTGTCCTGAGCAGTCACAGGGTGGCTTGGGTTGGGAGGAACATTTAAAGACCAACTATTTTCAACCTCCTGCAATGGGCAGGGTCATCTTCAACAAAACCAGGGTGCTCCAACCCTTGTCTGACCCGGCCTTGGACACTGCCAGGGATGGGGCAGCCACAGCCTCTCTGGGCAGCCTGTGCCAGGGCCTCCCCACCCTTGTTTTTATCTTTATATCTGGTCTGAATGCAGTCTCTTTTGGTTTAAGCCCATCACCCCTTGTCTGATCACAGCAGGCCCTGCTGAGAGATGCAGCTCTGCAGTCTCTGCTGTCCCCTCATTTTAGCTCTTCATCACAGGACCAGAGAATGGTTTGGGTTGAAGGGGGCCTTGAAGATCATTAAGTTCCAGCCCCATGCTGTGTTCATGCCTCACTGTCAGGCTGCAGCCTCACCAACCTTCCTGGGCAGCCCAAGACATGTTTTTGTCAGGACGAGTGACACCACCATGGCTCACTTCAAAATATCCTGAGGAACATCCAATCCCTCCATCTCCCTGTCCTGCCTTGCTGCACAGGCAGGGACCTTTCGCTGCCAAAGGCAGTTGGAAATCCAGGATTGCAATTTCTGTCAGGTCCCGACTGGGTTTAGGTGGGGACCCCCCGTGGTGTGGTGCAGGTGGGTGTGTTCACCACTTCATGGCACCCCTCACTCAGCTTCTGTTTTGGTGAGAGGCAGACCCTGGGCACCGTGTGTAGACTCTGAGTCTCGGACTTCAGGTCCTCTGGAGACTCCTGATGCTTCTCCTCTCATCTCTGTGCATGTCACCTGAGGGCCCCGGGACTCCTGTGTCCCCTGCCTTGGCTGAGCTGCTCCCCATGGCACAAACAGGAACCTGGGGCTGCTCCCCAGCCCCACTGGAGACTGGATCCAACCCTGAGCAGACAAAGCCACACCAGGAAATCCCCACCAGGCACTCGGATGCCGTCAGGGAGCAATGGGCTTTTCCAGAGGAGTCTCATCATGTTCCTTCTGCCTTTCATCTTCCCGAGGTTTGCATGTTTCTGATCCGTGACATGTCCCCTGCTTTCATTTTCGCCACCTTTGTAATTTGATTTTTCTTTTGATCTGTTTCACAATTTCCCCAATTTTCTGTTTAGATTTTGAAATTTGGCTCCTGCCCAGCAGCAACACTGTGCAAAAGCAGATTCCTTGGGAAAATCACAGGAACAGAATGTGCACGTAACGAGACTTCTCCTGAAAAATTTCCCCAGACAGCAAGAATTTGCAGCTTAGGGACTTCCCCAGCCCAAGGTAGTGTTGATGGCTTTAGTAACAGTGGGGTTTTTCCTTCCATAAATCTCCATGGTTTCTCCTTCAGCTGCATGTGAATGTTTGCCTTCTGTGACTTGGTGTCACCTGCAGTCCCAGAGCTCCTGGTGGCAATGTCCTGGCTGTGTGAAGGACAGCATCCAGTGGGGGGTTTATTTAAAATGCCACCAGTTGGCTGAACTTGATGTCACAATAATCATAAATCCTGTCCTCTCTATCAGTGTGAGAGGTCTGGACCAGCTCTGTTGTACCTGCATCCAAACAGAGGGATCCCAACCCCACAGCTCCTTCTCCAGGTCTCTGACCCTGCTGCTGACTCTCCACACCTTTCCCTGTTCCACGGCACCCCTGGCTGAGCTGGGAGGTGGGAGGGGGCCTGACCTGTGCCTGGATCTCCACTAAAGCACCATGAAATCAGGCTGCTCTTAGGCAACAGCTGCTGCTCCTCGCCATTCCCGCTGGGATGAGCTGAGGAAAACCCCAAACCATCCAGGTACAGGGTCATCGAGGGCTGGTGAAGCTGCTTGGGTGGAGAAGCAGCAGTGGTCCAGAACATTCCCTGTCATGAGCTGAGGGGTGGTTCCCTCTTCAGCCTAATCTGATGGAATAAGCACCATTGTATGGTGGAATATAATAAGGTGGGATAAGCACCACTGTCACAGGACAGTGCAGCACAGTGCGGCACGGGAGGAGGGACCTGTCTCGTGTCTGTGATGGGAACGTTGACGTCTGAGCTAATTCATCATCTCTTTATGGACCATGAGTTTCCAATATACAACAAGGGCTTAATTAAGCACAGCCTTCTACGAAAATATCATCTCAATCCTCTCCTGGATGGTCATCAAGGAGAACAGGACATCAGGAGACCAAAACAGGAAAAATAGAGGGTATATCTGCCACGGTGTTCTCCTCATTGCCAGTGAAGGCCCAGGAGAGCCAGGGCAGGTGCTGGGACCTGTGGTGAAGGGAACCAAAGGCTCTGAGTGATGGGATGGCTGAAGGGGGCTGGGGCTCCTAAGCTGGGGTCTCTCACAAGGATGAATGCAATTCTGACTTGGGCTGGTTGTAATTCCTGACAGCCATGGAAAGGATTCTCCCAGCCTGGGCACTCCAAGCACACTCAGGGCACCCCACGGCCTGGAGCCACAGCCGGGGGCAGTCCAGGGGTGTCTCACACTGCTGGGAGAGAGAGGAGCTCAGCAGAAGCAAGAGGATCATGTCCAGGCCAGAGGTACCTCAGGAGAAGTCTTTGGGATCAGGCAATGCCATGGGACACCCCAGACTCCGAGGGTGTTGGGATACCAGGGAATCCCTCAGGCCTTGCTCCTGATTTTTGGTTTTTGTTGCCCTCTGTGGTGCCTGTGAAGGGCAGTGCCCGGGCAGGGGCAGGAAGGAGATTATGAATTACTGCAGAAGATGTGACCTGTCCCTTGGGATGGACAAACTTCTACGAGCATGACAGAAGTGTGGAGTATTGCTTAGTTCTTGGGGATGGGACCTGTCAGCTCTGTGCTCCGCAGGAGCCAAAAGAAAACTGCACCTGAATTAGAGGAGGTGGCTGGATGGTGGTGTCACCTCCCTGTCACCTCCTCCTCTCTGGGGTCTCATTGGGCAGTCCCAGAGAAAGGGGCTGGAAAGCCTTTTGCTGCCCACCCCAAAGCTTTCTTCTCCTGAGAAGGGAAGGGGCTTTTGTTCTGTGGGCTGTACAAACCCTGGTGATTCCATGGGGTCCTGGACGCCCTCTCTGGAGCGTGGGACCTGCTGCCAGGCTCTCTGAGCAGGACAGGGCTGGATGGACCAATTTACAGCTCACATGAGGAGAGGGGTGGGTTTTGCAAAGCCCTGGGTGGGAAAATGTGAGTATTGTACCCAACACATTTAATCAGTACCTGAGCATCAGAAATTCCTGTGAAGTCAAATCCAGCATAATAGAAGCATTGAGTGGGAAATTTTCTTGGATTTGCATGAATCCCCCAAAATGCCTTTTCTCCAAAATCTCACAATATTTGCCTCTTTGTGGTGAATCAAATGAAGCCAGGTAGCAACTGAAATTGGATTAAAATGTCATTGAAACACCCTAGATAAAACCCTACGTGAGCTGTAGGTGTGGAATCACTGCTGACACAGGTCCCTGCCCAGAGGGCCACGGGACAGTGAAGAGAGCAGCAAGCAGCTGGCTCAGAAATGATCTGCTTTAGAAGAAACATGGACATTGTGCCTTGGGAAATGCCTCTAAAACTGCTTCCAAACCAGCACAGATCAAATCAGCTCTGAAATAAAGTAACTGAACTGGAGAGGTATCTACAATGACAAGCCCTGGAGAATGACCCCAGGAACAGAGATATAGGAACCTGCCAGGACAGAAGACAGCTGTTCTTTCTCCAGGCTCTCCTGGGTTTCTCTGGCTCGGGAGCTCCATGGCAAAGCCTGAGCCCTGGCCTTGCACTGGGCAGTGGAGCAGTGAGGGCAGCCTGCCCCATTTGGGGGTCCCCCTCAGGTTCTCAGGTGCTCTTGCTGCTTTCCTATTTTCACCAGTTTGCCTCTCCCCTGATGTTATTACAGCCTTCTTCTCCAAAGTCCTCAGCCCTGCCTCTGGCAAAGCCTTTTCCCTTCGTGCTGTTGGAAGGAAGTCCCGAGCCAGCACGGAGCCACTCACATTCCTGCTCTCGGACTCGCTTCGTGCCCAGCTCCTCACCCTGTCCTCCTGCAGCTCTGCCTGGTGTCTCTCCTGACACCTTCTTTTCTCCAGACACCAGCTCATCTTCTCTTCATCCTCCTTCTCACCCAGCTCTTCACCAGACAGCCAAACTCCTGAGGTTCATTGGGTTTCCCCAAGAGCAGCTCCAGGAGTGTGCTGCTCCCTCCTTGCTCGGACACCCCCCTCCCACTCTGGGCTGTCCCACACCTCGTGCCAGGCAGGAATTGCAGGGACAGGTCCTGCCACAGCAGCTGCCCCATAGCCCAGGAAGGAAGAGAGGTCTGGGGACAAGAAGAGCACTCACATTGTCCCACACGCTGTCCCTTGGACACCTTCTGCTGAGACTCATCTCCATTGTCCTGCCATGAGCAGAGCAGAAGGCACAGCCAGGGCTGTCCTTCCTCAGCCCAACGCCTCTCCCAGGCTCCCCTTTGCTGGCAGAAGGAACCAGGACCAAGAAGGGCAGGTCACAGACCCCCTCCATGGCCTCGGGCTGTGCTCAGCTTGCCCAGCCCCTTCAGTGCAGACATTGCCTCAGCTGGGCCGTGATGGGCACAGCCAGCCCCAGCTGTGACACCAGGGAGTGTGGCTGCTCCTCCACCTGCCCTATAGCTCCCACCTCCCCCCAGACACTTCCACACCCTTTGGAATTCCCTCCCTCACGCCAGCCAGAAGGGAAAACGTGTCCTGCCAACCATAACTCTTCCAATATAAACAGATACTGCCAGAGGAGTGACAATGTGGCCTCCAAACTGGACAGGAAGGCACCTTCCTCACATCAGAGACACTTCCCAGGAGGCACCAGAGAGGTGTCTGGGCCCTCTGCCCCAGCCCTGCTGAACTGCCTGCCTCAGCAGCCCCCTGTGAGCTGCTCTGTCCTTGGAATTCCCTGTCTGGGACTGAAGGGTTCAAACATCAGCACAGGATTGTCCTCTGCAGGCACTCCAGCACCTGGGCCCTGGGCAGTCCCCTCCACCCTTCCTCAGCAGGGCTGGGTGGAGCTGCACAGTCCTGAGGGGTCCAGGGCTCTTTCCTTCTTCCACGAGGCTTCATGGCTAGGAATCCGTCCCTGTGAGCAGGGCAGAGCAGTATTTGACTTCCAAGAATTTCCAGAGCTACAGGAAGCCCCTCACCTGCCACAGCTTTGCCCAGGAGCCACCACCCCTCCCATTCCCTCTGGTCCCTTGGCAGAGGTGCTGTGGGAGCTCTGCCCTGCCCAGCAGTGCTCCCTTCTCCAGGCAGGACAGGGAACACACCCAGGCAGGACAGGGAACACACCAGGCAGCTCCCTGACACACGGCAGTGCTGAGCATCCAGCAGGGGCTTAGGGCAATCACAGCTTCTCCCAGAGTCTGAGAAAAGGGACCTGGGCTGCTCCAGAACCCAAAGGACTGGGACTGGGGTGCACCAGAGCACGCAGACCTGGAGAGCAATCCCAGCAGAACTGCAGAGGTGGCACTGTGACCGTCCTTGCCAAAGACATCAAGGCCTGGATGTGACCCTGGGGACTGTGGCATGGTGCTCTCCACCGTGAGTGGTTCCACTCTCAGAGCTGGAGGCAGGGGGCTGCCCTCTTCCTGAGCTGCTCCCGGGATCTGGCTGGGGACATCCTGGCACCGTGGCTGAAAAATATTCACAGATGTACAAAGGCATTCCCCAAGGTGTTCTCACAAAATGCTGATGTCCGTAATTCCCTGATGCCCAGGCTTGTATCCTCTGCCTAATGCTGTGGTGGCAAGAAGTGAGTCAAAAAATGAGAGGGTTCTCAAAAGCAACCCTCTCTCCCAGGCATTCCCATACAATTCGCTGGAAAATGGGGATGTTTCATCCCTGGAAGTGTCCAAGGCCAGGCTGGACAGGGCTTGGAGCAACCTGGGATGGTGGGAGGTGTCCCTGCCCAGAGCAGGGGGTGGATGAGGAGGTCTGTAAGGTCCCTTCCAACCCAAACCATTCTGTGATTCTTTGGAAAAGGGCATCAAAAGTGTTTCTTGTGCAAACACCTCTGAGCAGGGGTGACAAAATCAGCAAATCTCTCTCACCTGATGAGCCCTGCCAAGAGCAGGAAAGGAGGAGAGCTTTTCAGAGGGGCAGGGAGATGGAACTTTGCTGCTCCTTGAGTATTTGGGCAACAAGGCTGAGCTGAGGCAGCAGCTGAGCAGTTCATGGGGAGTCAGCAGGGTCCTAGGACAGCACTGGGTGTTGGGGAGCTCTGGAAGGGCTGACACAGTTACACTGCCCTTTTTCCCCCCAGTTTTCGTGGTATCTGATACTCCCATCTCACCCCCTCCATAAGCCACAGACTTCTGTGACACTCAGCCACGCACCTTCTTCTGCTTCCCTTCCCAAACCACAGCCCTGCTCAACCTCCTGTGCCACCAGGGCCGGGGGGCACAGCCCAGCTCAGGACAGGGCACGGGAGGAGAGCAGGGCTTCCTCTTCCTGCTGGTGTGAGATGGTGACTGTTCCTGTCATCCCTACTGACCTCAGTCCCTCTCCTAAAATCACCAGTCCCTGGCAGCCCATCTCTGCCAGCCCGGCAGGGACAGGGCTCAGGGATGCTCTGCCCTGGGGAAGGGCCAGAAGAAGCACAAAGAGGACAAGCCCAGGTACAGACAGGAGAACAGCACTGGTCCCAGCAGCAGAGAGCAGGCCTTTATGGATGCTAAAAAGCTTTAGCAGAGAACTTTTCCAGCTTTCTGCAGTGTTCTGTGAGAACCCTGTCTTTCCCATGCAAACTATTAAAAACAGTGTTACGGTTTTGTAAACCATCTGCACCTGCACGTTGTTATGTAGTATTGTTATGATACTGACTGGAGAAATATTTGAAATAGGTGTTGTAGGGTTCAGCCAATCATCCTGAGAGGTGGGTGGCCAAAGAACCAATTACCTTACGCCATTCAACACACTTCTCACGAACCAAGATATAAAAACCAATCCGAATGTTATTAAAGAACTTCCATTTTTCTCCTAAATTTGGACTTTGTGTCGTGATTCCTTCCCATCCTCGGTACAACAGCGACAGGCCTTTACCCTCCCCATCCCAAGACACCCAAGGATCCTGCTGGGATTCTCTGTCTGTGGGAGGTGCTGGGTTTCTCAGCCTGGCACACACCTCTGTGCTGGTTGCAAAGCACCTCCTGGATACCCGGCGTTTGGAAGGGGGTGGGACGAGCAGCAGGGCACCTCCAGCTGGGCACAGAGCCCTTCATCCATTGCCCGGGGGGGTGGTTTCATGTGCCTGTCCAGACCCTTCACACGTGTGGCCCCACAGTGCTGGGGTTCTGTGTGAGCGTTCTCAGAGGGCAGGCATTGCAGCTTTATCCCAACAGCCACTCCTGGCTCCTGGAAATCTGCTTCTGAGCTCCTCTGTGAAAGTCTGTGAAATTGCGCTCGGGAGGGTCAGGCGGGGTGTTAATCCCCCTTCCCCTGGAGGGTTGTGCATCTGTAGGACGAGTGCCCAGAGAGGTGTGGGATGGGCATCCTTGGGGGTCTGCAGGACTCGGCTGGACAAAGCCATAGCCATCCTTGCCTAGATCTGACAATGGGAGGGTCGTCTGGAGACCTCCAAAGTGTCCTTCCCCCCATTTCTGGGAGGTGTCATCTGTGCAGTGCACCTTTGGTTACACGTGTCTGTGGGAGCTGCTCCATGCTCCGAGACGTGCTGGGATCTTACATCCATGAACAGCAGAGCAGCGAGCCCGAGCAGAAGGAGGGATGTGCTGGGGGCTGCTGGGTGCCCGGGCGCAGCAGGTGCCTCTTCACCTCTTCCCTGACGCTTCCCTGCACAAACAGCTGCCCGAAGGCAGTGCTGAAGCTTGGAAACGGGATGTTCCCCGCTGCACCCACAGCTACGGTTCCACGGGGCACTGCCGGGCATCCCGGAGCCTGGTGCTGAGCCCCACTGGGAGCGCAGAGCCCCGAGGGTCGCCTTGGGATCCCGCGGGGATGGAGGCACCGGGCGGGGATGGAGGGATCCCGCGGGGATGGAGAGACCCCATAGAGATGGAGAGACCCCATGGGAATGGAGGGATCCCGTGGGAATGGAGGGATCCCGTGGGGATGGAGG
>VWZT01004616.1:49726-61054 GCA_013397055.1 Pachycephala philippinensis
CTCCGCCGCCAAACTCAGCCGCATCCTCCTCCTCCTCCTCCTCCTGCCGCCGCCGCCCGCCGCCGCCTACTTCGGGTCAGCACCGCCCGCGGGGTCCGGCCCCGGCGCCGCCTTCGCGCCGGGACCCGGGGGGAGCGCGAGGGTCCGTGGGGCGGCACCGGGACCCGGGGCGGAGGGACGGAGTGTCCGTGGGGCAGTTCGGGGTGTCCGTGGGGCAGCGCCGGAGGCAGCGCGAGTGTCCGTGGGGCAGTTTGGAGTGTCCATGGGGCAGTCCGGAGTGTCAGTGGGGCAGCTCGGGGTGTCCGTGGGGCACCTCGGAGTGTCCGTGGGGCAGTCTGGAGTGTAAATATGGTCATCCTTAGTGTCCGTGGGGCAGCACCGAGACCCGGGGACGAGCGCGAGTGTCCGCGGGCAGCTCGGAGCGTCCTCCGGGCCAGCGCCGGCACCGCAGGAGCGCCGTTCCCCGCGGATGCTCTGCGGAGGGGCCGCGGGGGCTCCGTGGGGCTGCCCCGGTGCCCGGACACGTCCCCGTGGCTGCTCGGGGGTCCCGGCCGAGCCGCGCACCTGCAGCGCCCGGCGCATCCCCCGCCCTGCCCCGGGCAGCGCTGGCACCGCGGGGACCGTCCCGGAGGGGCGATGCGGGGCGATGCGGGGCGATGCGGGCAGGGGGTGAGGGAAGGGGACACCTGGTGCTGGAGCCCCCGCGGGATAGAAGGGACCAGGGGAGAATCGACCGTGCAAGAGCGGGATGTGGAAACGGGCGGGAGATTCTGTTGGCTGGGAGCGAGAGGGAGGAAATCTGGATTTATACCCCTGAAGTGTGCTCCGGGTCTCTCAGGGTGCGAATTCGCCCCGGCAGCGGCTGGCACCGATCCCTCCCTGCAGGCTGCTTCCCTGGGGGGACACGGTGGGAGATGGGGCTGGCACAGGGCTCAGCAGGCAGGGATGGGGACAGAAGGGAGCTGCAGGGCTCTAAACCAGCCCAGGAACAGCGGGTGTGCTCGGGCACAGAGAGGCAGAGCTGCAGCTCCAGCCCCGGGTGCAGGATCAGGATCACTTGGGCACAGCTGGCCCTCGGTGTGTGCCTTCCCCTCACGTTTTAGTTTGCTTGGGATCAAGGCAAAGATGGGTTTGGAACAGGTTGGGTCGATGCAGAATTTCCCATGCAGTGTTCTGGAGGTTTTTGTCTGGTTTTCTGTGTGAGCTGCTCCTCAGGAAGGATTTCCAGACTCTCATGGTAAGCAGAGCTGTTGGTGCCCATATCAGTGAGGGCCGAACAGACCCAAGCATTCGTAATTCAGTGATTGTAGCACTCAGGACTGCTCTGTGCTGCCTTACACATGTGGAGGGTCCTGTTCCCTCTCCACTGATCCTCCCACCACGTGCCAGATGCTTCTGCCTACATTTGCTGGGAAATGTCTGCTGGCTTGGCACTTCTCACCTAGGACATGACTGGTATTTCATTTCTGCTGCAAAGCTTCCTTAAATCGTCTGGATTTTAAATTTATTAATGGTATCGTTCAGCCTAATTCACACCTAACCCCCAGCTGGGGGTGCCTCCCCTTTCTCAGTCACTCAGAGCCTGTGTCAGCACTCACTCCATGAATGGGTTGGGCTGCAGGGACAGTTTGGCTTTGCAGCCACAGGGATGGGCACGTGGCTGTGCCAGGGGAAGTGAATGAATTTGTGCTGCCCTTCCCGAAGACAACACAGAGCTGTCACTGACCATTGCTCAAGCTGGGCTCTGTCAAAATGACCTGAGCAATCCTTTGCTCTGTGTCAGTGTGTGTACATCTGTGTGTACTGCCTCTGGACCATGCACAGCTCAGCATCTGAGGCTGTAGGTTCAATTTTCAATGTGGTTTTTTTTCCTTGACGAGTCTGACACAGGTGTGTTCTGTGTGTTCTCACCTCTTCATCTGACAGTCAAAAGAAAAAACCCCCAGCCTAAGAACATAGGGAGTTTGGTGGTGATGGGCAGTGTGATACGTGGGTGCTTTCAGATACAAAATTAAGTTGATAGACTCGAGAAGAACTTGAATATTTTAGAAGTGAATGTCTGATGTGGCTTGGTTTGGGAGAAAAACAATCTCACACCTAAATTATTACTGGAGGGGACTGGGGACCCTGGGTCAGTGGTGTGATTCTAAGTTTAGTCAAATAGGAGAGACTTAGGCACGTGAGCCAGATCTTGGCTTTCCAAACACTTCGTGGAGAAAACCTGCAAAGATGTAAGAAGAAGTGAAGGAGGCTTTTGGGTGGCAACCTGCAGAGGCAGGACCCGAGCCCTTTCTGCTGTGGATGTGGCAAAGGTGAAGCATTGCTGGTTCAAAGGGTGAAGGAGATGCCAAGTTTGATTCCGTCAGGGCAAAGGTAAAGCATGAAGTGTAGGGGATAGTCCAGCAAAAATGGTCCAAGGGCCTGGTGAAGATGCAGCTCACCTTTAACTATAGAAAACAAAGTTCTGCCAGAGTGAACACAGCATTAGAATGGATAAATTCAGAGAAACCTAGAATGGGTTGGGTTGCAAGGGACCTTTAAAGATCAGCCAGTCCCATCCCCTGCAATGGGCAGGGACATCTTCCACTCGACCAGGTTGCTCCAAGCCCTGTCCAGCAGAGCTCTGACCCCATTCCCAGTACTGGAGGTGTTGGCTCACTGGTGTCTGTGCACTGGCTGTGCTTGAGCAGACCCTGAACTCCTGGTGCTGGGTCCACAGAGGATAAACTAAAACCTGCTTTTAGGAGAGGAAAAGAAAACAAGCTCTGTGTGAAACATGGCCTGGCTGTTGTTGGGGTTGTGTTGGGCTTGCCTGGCTCTCTGGATGCAGGAATCCAGAAGTGTCCAGTCCTCACCTCCTGACTCCCTTTGTGCTGGTTTTGCTTCCACCTTTGCTCCAATCCTCCCCCACCCTGCAGCCTCCTGTAAACCTTTCCCTCCTTGTCATGCTTTTCCTCTCAGGATGTTCAGCTCCTCAGGTGGTGGGAATGTCTCCAGACCTCATTAAAAGCTCTAAGCCTCCTGTTGTCTCCTTGTTCATGTTTCACAAGGTGAAAAGGCATTTAGGATGTGCTGGAGGGCAAAGAGCTTCTCCCAGGGTAGAACCCAGAACAGACCCACCCCAGGCAGGAGGCTGGTGGGAAGGTGGAAGTACCAAACCTGATCAAAGCCTTCTCCTGGGAAGGCCTCTGTGGAACAGGCTGGGACATGTCCCATCCATGGGCCAGGCTGGCCCCTGCTCCATGGGCAGCTTTTCCTTGTAACTCATCCCGCAGTGCCTGTGGTGGCTGCAGAGGTGCCTGGGATCCCTCGGGATGTGCTGCAGAGGTGCCTGGGATCCCCCAGGATGTGCTGCAGAGGTGCCTGGGATCCCCCGGGATGTGCTGCAGAGGTGCCTGGGATCCCTCGGGATGTGCTGCAGAGGTGCCTGGGATCCCTCGGGATGTGCTGCAGAGGTGCCTGGGATCCCCCAGGATGTGCTGCAGAGGTGCCTGGGATCCCCCAGGATGTGCTGCAGAGGTGCCTGGGATCCCTCGGGATGTGCTGGCTGGGCTCACAGCTCCCCTTGATTCAGCCCTACCCGTGCCCTCTGTCTTTAGTGCTGGTTCTGCACCATCAAAGCCAGTGGCACGATTGTTCATTTTCTCATGGAAGGGTTTTTTTGGTTTTTACTCTCTTTGTTAAAGAGTAAAAGCAGCACGTGATTTGCAGGGCTACTGAAGCTGGGCTCGCACAGTTTTGGAAACAGCAAAATGTGTTAAATGATACCTTAAAGTAAATATGGTCATCCTTAAGCCCCTGGCCTCACATCCCCTGTATCCCTCTGGAGGTGTCCAGCAGCCCCAGTTTCCATCCCATCAGCCCAGTTACCCCATTCCATTGCTTTCTTTGGTAATTCTCTTACTGCAGCATTTCCCTGATAAATCTAATGGACCAGATGCACCTCAAATAGTGACTCTGCTGTCCAGTTCTGAGTGCTCCTGGAAAGGTTTCTGAGGATATTTCTCTTCCTGTTGAGCTGATAATTAAATACTGATATTATTTACAGGCTGCATCATTGCTCCTCAAAGGACAAATCCTCTTTCAGGAGGGTTTGTTACAGCATCATTTTTGTCACTGTCAGTCACACAGAATACTGGGGTATTAAAAAAGAGAGAGCAAGAGCAGAAATGGAGAGGGAAGGAAACTTTCAGCTGAGATTTGGGAAGGCTGAGGGTGGAGTCTGTGGTGGAACAGCAGAGGGGCTGTGGGGCTGCAGACGCATTGCAGAGGGAAAGGCTTTTCATGGATGCTTCCTGATTCTCTTCAGCTCCCAGAATCTCTTCAGTCACTGTCTCAGTGTATCACAGGTTCTAAAATCCCCATCCCACTGGGTGTTGAGTGTTTCATGCCAGGAATGCTCTGGGGAATGTGGCCAGTCCAGAGTTAGATGGAAAATCTGCTCTCCCCTGTAATGACTGCCCAGTTGCTGCCCTGGGCTGGGGCCCTGGAAGTGCCCTGGAAGTGCCCTGGAATCGGGATCCACATGCAGACATTTCCTGTGGCTGAGCTGGGAGGTGGCAGGAGCCAAACCAAGGATGTCCAGGCTGTGGGAGCCCAGAGCAGGTGAGGATGGAGAGCTCTGTGCAGGAGCCTGACCTGGTTATTGCCTCTCCTCCCAAAGTGGCAGCTCTTCTGATGTAGGAATTGTATATCCTGTTCTTTGTGGAGCTTCAGGAGAATTCTTTTTAAAAAATGAGTCTGGATCTGGACACATCATCTGTTACTGCTCCCGGGCAGGGCTTGCAGCAAACAGCAAACAATCCATCTGAAAGGATTCTGACTCACAGCTTCATATGAACTCAGCTGAGGTTTTAATTCAAGCTTTTTCTCTTTGTGAGGAGCAGAAACTTGATAGAAAACCTGGAGGATAGCAGGTATAGAGACACCCGCCCGAGGGGCTGAAATGACAACTCTGATGGAGGAAAGTAAAAACCTTTGATATCAACAGTTAAATCTCAATATTGATTATTGAGATTTATAGTTCAGACACTCTGGGGATTTGTGCCACCTCCTTTGCAGGCAGAGGGGGTCCAAAGCAGAGGAACCATTCTGCTTAGTCACAACAGCACAACGCTCACAGGCCATCCTTTTGTCCAGGGACAAATGGGGAGGATTAAACTGTGCTGCTTCTGAGAGGATGAAAACTCTGTTTCACAGAGGGGGCAGAGCAGAGCTGGGGACCTCTGTGCCCTGCACAGGCCTTGGTTCAATCTCTCGTGTCCCACATTCTCTCAGCCTTTCCTGGAGGCTTCTTGCAGCTCTCCGTGGGGTGTAGATATTCCCGTGGAACATGAAAGGCCCCTGAAATCAGATATGGAGTCCTGTTGTGGGCTGCTTTGATTTTTCTCCTTACTTGGGAGAGGTAGGAAAGGCATATTTTTACTGGTTTTTAAGACCTTTCAGATCCAGAGGACATTGGGCATTGCACAGGAACAGGCTCTCATTAAAAGTCTCTTAAGCAGCTGGAATGTGGCTGGAAGGAGATTAAAGGAAATAGATGAATTTAGCAAAGTGCTTAGACAGAAAAGGAGAGAGAAATAAAGTTGGAGATCCTTATTGTTCTTTCAGATTGCGAGCAGGTGTGCATTAATTCAAAGAGTTCACTTTCTTTGCTGTATGATCTGTAGATAATAAACTCTAAATCATCCAAAACGATGCAGTTTGCCCGGCTGCAAATATCTGCATATTTTATATTTAACCTTGTACAAATGTTTGCATACTCTGATCTCGATCTGATCCCGTGTTGGCTCTGCCCTGATAAAACACAGTTGTGGTGGAGCCCGCAGAGCCTCCACTCACGGGGCAACCTCTGTGGCTGTCCTGGCTCAGAGAGTGGCTCCTGCTCCCAGCTGTGCCACTGCCACCTGCGTGGCCTTGGGCACCTCCTTGAACTCCTCCCTGCTTGTCTGAACTGAAAGTTGTGTGAGAGATGAGTTTTGGGAGCCGTGCTTGTGCTCTGACTGTGTGACTCCTGACCCCGGGAGCCTCAAACACAGTGGTGGAATTATTGATATAATTTAAATAATTTTTAAACTTATTTCCTGCTGACATTGCCCTGCCTCGGGTGACAAGTGTGAGAGTTTGCACGAGGGAGACTGTGACAGAAAGGTGTGTTCTGGGTAGCTTTAGTCACTTGGATTAACCTTGGATTGATTTACTGCTTATTTCACTAACTGTGTCCTCTCCATCCGGTTATTTCCGACCTCCATTTCTAGAGAAAAAGCAAGTTACTCCGTGTGTTGCAACTTCAGAAATTCAACAACAACAATAATAATAAAAATAATAATAAATATTAAGTAAGTTTTCCTGTGCAACCGACTATCTGTGCAGGGTGCTGCATTACCTCTTTCAGAATTTAAAGTGTTGCTGGAAGTGTTTTTCCCATGGAGCTTTTGCTTTGAATGGTGAAAATGATGAATTAGACTCGGAATCTCTGTGTGTGGTCCCAGGCTGCGTTTGCTGTGCAGTACTGAGATTGCTCTGGAAATGGAATCAAATTCTTCAGAGGTTTTTATGGTGCCTTTCTTCCACAAATATCAACACCCAACATCCTTCAGAGCCTGGGGAATGGCAATGCCACCTTCTCCCAAATCCCACTGGCCACTGGTGGCCAAAGGACATCCTTGAGATAATCCCTGCCCAGGACTGTAGGTCTCAGGCCAAAGGTTTCTGTGGCTTCACCACCTTCACCAGCACTGGGTAGTAACAAATGTGAGGGCAAAAGCATAAACAGGAGTAGGGTGGCAGACTGAGATGCTCCCTCAGAATCTTTTCCAGCTTCTGGCAGCCTGCACATCCAGAATTTCCTGTATCTTTGTGTTTAATGGTCCCTTTATGAGTTTGTCTTCCATGGTTTGTATGAAGACATGGATATTTTAGCATTCCTTGTGCCCTGCATTGAGAAGGGCTGCAAGTTTAACTACTGCCCCATTTATTTTAAATCTATCAATTAATAAATCATCATAATTCCCCCTGGTTCTTGTATATTAGAGGTTGGACTAATCTTTACTCACTTGGAGGCCAGTCCTGCTTTCACAACCCTGTGTTCTCCTGGAATCCCCTCTTCTCCTGGTGGGAATTGTGGAAGGTATCCAGCCTATCTGTGTTCTCACACAAGCTATTTTGGAAATCTGCCACCTGTACGTGTCCAAGCACACAGTAACATCGGGCTTGTCCTTGCTCTGAGTGTTCAGTGACTCCTGCAGGTGTAAGAGGCCTGACCACCTTCCACAGAAGTTGTGTTGACTCTTCCCCACCGTTCTGTATTTCACCTTTGCCCACCAATTCTCCTCTGGTTTTAGAGTTGCTCTGAGCTTGCCCAGGACAGCTCTTCCCTGGGTCGTGTCATTCATCACATCTCTTGTGAATCTTGAAGATCCCTTTGCCCCCTTTTCCCCCTTTCACACAGTTTTCAGCAATACCTTTGCACCACGTTCTCCTTCCTGAGTCAGCACCTGGATGTGAATCAGACACCCCTGGGCTACAAAAGAGCTTCACAGTCTTGGCTTTTCAGCTGCCACTTGAAATTCCTCAACTCCCCCCAACAAATCTGGGGGAGCTCAACAGCCTTCAGTAAAACTGTGTCTGCTCAAGGGCTGAATTTCTGATTTCAGTGTTCACCCTGCAGCTCCTGCTTTGCTGTTTGCCACTGGACTAAAGCACTGCCTGCTCTCTCTGTCCCCCAGGAGAAGGGATTCATGGATTTTTGGCCAATCTCCTGGGCCCTTGGGATAAGGAATTGTAATGGCCAGAACAAATAGTGAGAAGTTACCTTGCAGTTCTCTGTTTTTTCCCAGCTGGGGTCGTACTCTGGGACTCCTCTGGAGTCAGAGCCACCGAGCCTCTGCCCTGAGCTCCTGCTGCTTCTGAAGCCCTGGGAAAGGGAAGGGCTCAGAGCTGATCACACCTTTCCTAGGAAGGAGATGTTTGGTCTAAATAGTCAATGAAGCCACTGCTGCTGTCTCAAACATCTGACAAGGGATGAAAGATGGTTTAGCTGGGATGGAGGACACTAACATGAGGATGGAGCCTGGCAAGAAGGGATTTGGGGAGGTAGGATGCCTGGCATGGGTGGCAGGTCTGTTGGCACGTGGACAGTCAGCAGTTTGGTACATGAGTTTGGGAATGTTGCGCTGTGCTTTCAAGCAGTGAGAGATTTGTGTTGTGTCAGGCTCTCAAACTCTTCAGTGCCAGCTCCCACTTCCTTAGTTCGTCACTCTGTGCCAGGAGCTTGGGAAACTTTGGTGCCTGGGAGCACAGGCAGTGCATGGCAGAGGGAGAGGAACCACATTCCCACTCCACTCATTGACAGCTGCACTTTCCTGGGATGTCAGAGCTGGAATCCCACTGCCAGGCAAAGTCTGGGTTCTGGGTGGGGGTTGTTATTCTGACATGACAGCATCACCTCTGCTGAGCCCAGCCCTGTTCCCCTGAGCTGGGTGCAGTCTGAATTTCCTTAAGTCAGACTTTTGCTGACCTCTAAGCCAGTCCCTGCCCGTGCAAATGTTGGCACATCTTGATCTTGAGCTTCAGAGCTTGTGCCCAGAGTGTGCTTGAGCTCCCAGGAAAATCCCATCCCTGAGAACACGTCGGTTCACCATTGTGTGTTGGGTTTCAAGCACCAGGGTGAGCCAGGCAAAGCCCTCACGTTGGCTCATCATGGGTTGGTCTCAGTGCCTTGGGTCAATCTCATGTCCCTCAGGGCAGTTCCTCCAGCTCAGGTCTGCCTTGAGCAGCCTCTGGGCAGGGTTTGGGGCCAGGCAGGGCTGTGCAGTCTGAACTGCTCTCTGAAGCTCATCAAGCTGTGTTAATTTGAGTTTCTTGGGCTGAACGTGGCCCCAGATCTCCGTCTCTGTTTCCAGCATCCCCTGTTTATTTCTTGGCTCACTGGGACATCTCCTGTTTCTGTCCCCAGTTCAGCAGTGACAACGGGATGTAGAGATTCTTCTCACCCACTTGGTTTCTAAGGTTCAATTCTTGAGTGATCCACAAGGATTCCAAGGTTCTTGAGTAGTTTGCAGGTCTCTGTGTGAGTCCATGTCTAAGTTAATTGCCTTCGTTCTTAATTACAGGTGTGTGAGCACATCTGGGGGTTGTAGGCTCCTGTGGGAATGGGTACAGGGTGCTGTGGGGTCAGCTCAGCAGAGCTGTGCTCTGACTCCTGTGCCTGGATAGGCCGGGCTGGCTGCAGGGAGATCTGGAAAACAGCTCAGGAACACACTTTATATTGCTATAAAGTACAGGGGGGACTCAAATCACAGCTGCAGTGCTTGACTTGCATCCTCCACCATGAAGGAGAAGTGTCCAAAAACAAAGGTTCCAGAATATTTCCATTGATCTGTCTGGTTTTGGCATTTTTTGGGGTTGGGGTTGAGGCTGTCTGTGGGTTCACGTTTGGGAAGCAGGTGACACTCCTGGTCACGGAGGCTCTCTGTGGGTCTGGGTTTGGGAAGCAGGTGACACTCGTGGTCAGTGCTGTGCTGCTGCAACCACTGCTCCCAGTTTGCAGCCCCCAAATCCTGCATCAAAGTAAAACAATTTCTCTGTGTTTTCAAGAATCCCAAAGATATCAGGGAAGATGAGTTTTGCAAGAGAAATATTGTCTTGCTATGGAAAGTGAAACCATTTGTCTCCAATATTTGTGACATTTTTCAGCTGAATTGCATTAACACATAAATGCAGGACATTTTTATTTGACCTTTCCTGTATTTTTTTCAGCAAGGATATGTTTTCCAGCAAAACTCATGCTTGTGGAGGAAGGGGGTCACTGGTGATGTCCTCCCACTGGCCTTTCCGAGCTGTGGGGTGTGGTACCAGTGCTCACAGACCCTGGGAAGGAGGTGGCTCCTGCTTTTTGGGGTCACACAGAGCTGTGACACAGCGAGCAGCAGCCAGGGCTCTGTGTGTGACACTGGATGAGCTGTGACCCACGAAGGGATGTTGTCACCTTCTCTCCATGGAGCCAAGAGAACTTCCCACAGGGCTGCTGGTGACAACACACGTGGGTTTCTCCTCCTCCCCATGGCATCAGTCTGGGACTTTGCCCTGGTGGGTGGTGGGAATGGCATATCAGATCTAATCAATCTGTATTGATTAATCTTCTGAGCTGGTAACATGCCCCGGCCTGCAGCTTCCTGAATATCCTTCCCTCTTTCACCTTCTCCGTGCCTGTGACCTCAGAATCGTCACAGAATCCCAAACTGCTGTGGGTTGGAAGGGACCTTTAAAGACCACCCAGCCCCACCCAGTGCCACGGGCAGGGACACCTCAGGGTGGCTCAGAGCTCATGTCCAACGCGACCTTGAATGATCCCAGGGATGTCTTCCATCACTTACGGACACTGAAAAAGCATCAGCAAAGAGATTCTCCAGCTCTCTGCAGTATTTTGTGAGAGCCCTGTCTTTCCCACGCAATCTCTTAAAAACAATGCTACAGTTCCGTAAAGCTTTGCACCTGCACGTTGTGTTTACAGTTTTGTTATGGTTCTAACTAGAAAAATATTTAGGAATGGGTGTCTTAGAATTTGGCCAATCGCCTCAAGGGGTGGATGGCCAAAGGACCAATTACCTTATGCCATTTAATACATTCTCTGCGAACCAAACCTATAAAAGCCTTTTCGATACACCAGTAAAGCCTTCATTCATCCTTGGCGCTTGGGCTCGGTGTCGTTTCTCCCCCGTCCGCGGTGCAGCAGCGACAATCCCTCACCGCTTCTCCGCTTCTCTCCTTGCAGCTTGACCGGCAAAGAAGCTCTGAGCCACTTCCCCTCGCTGGGCTCTGCCCCGGGCAGGGGCCACGTGAAGCAGTGCGAGCTGCTGCAGCTGTCCCGCAAGCAGAAGCGGCTGTGCCGGAGGGAGCCGGGGCTGGCGGAGACGCTGCGGGACGCGATCCGCCTGGGCATCCTCGAGTGCCAGTTCCAGTTCCGCAGCGAGCGCTGGAACTGCAGCCTGGAGGGCCGGCCCAGCCTGCTCAAGAGAGGTACAAGGTAGCTGGTTGGTGGGGAAGCTCGCTGCAGCCCCCGGGATGGCCCAAATTAAATCTCACGTGGAGCAAAGAGAGGCAGCGAACGGGGAGTGCCGAGATCTCTCACCCGGCAATGGGAGCTGGGCACTTTGGGCCCCTTTGCCACAGAACAAGCCTTGTCCTCACCTTCCCAGCATGGTTTGTCATGGACTGGAAAGGTTGGGAGGAGGTTCTGGAAAGCGGCAGGAGGTTCTGGAAAGCGGGAGGAGCTTTTGGAAAGCGGGAGGGGGCTCTGGCACGCGGGCGGGGGCTTTGTGCAGGGGG
>VWZT01004616.1:63981-95958 GCA_013397055.1 Pachycephala philippinensis
GTGGGGTCAGGGGTGGATGTTAACCCCAGTGGGGCCTAGCAAAGACATCTGCACTCAGAGGGTCTGGGGAGTGACCCATCCCCAGTGGGGTCAGGGGAGTGACCCAGCCCCAGTGGGGTCAGGGGAGTGACCCATCCCCAGTGGGGTCAGGGGAGTGACCCATCCCCAGTGGGGCCAGGGGAGTGACCCAGCCCCAGTGGGGTCAGGGGAGTGACCCAGCCCCAGTGGGGCCAGGGGAGTGACCCATCCTCAGTGGGGCATGGGGAGTGACCCAGCCCCAGTGGGGTCAGGGGAGTGACCCATTCTCAGTGGGGTCAGGGGAGTGACCCAGCCCCAGTGGGGCCAGGGGAGTGACCCATCCTCAGTGGGGCATGGGGAGTGACCCATCCCCAACCCATCCCCAACCCGGGCCCCGAGAGCCCGGAATCGGCTCCAGCCCCCACTGCCTGTGGTGACAGCAGCTCTGTTGTCACCGTGGGAGGAGAGATACCAGGAGAAACCTCTGTTCAGATCTCAAATTGTGCTGCTTGGAGCTGATTGCTGCCATTTGTGGTGTGTCCTCCTGAAAATCCAGCTCCAGCAGCTGCTCTGCCGCACATTCCACAAGGGCTGAAGGACAGCTTTAACTTCCCTCACTTGTTTTTTGTGAATTAACAATTAAATGGTGATTGACTCCTCATGACAAAGCAGAGGGAATCACCTTAGGCTTTTCAGACAAGCATTTGGCAGCCTGGTGATGCCGAAGCTTTGTTTGAAGGGGAAGGAGACGTTTCAAAGTCTGCTGGGTCTCTGCAGTTGCTGCTGTCTGCAGTGGCCTGACCACAGCAATGGCCTCTGATTTCCAGTGGGCTGAAAAGCAGCCAGCACTTACATGGGGAAACCAAAGCAGCAGAAATAGCAGGAGCAGTGTGGTGATCCACAGAGTCAGATTTAGCAGGGGCTGTGGAGCCACAGGGGCCTGCTGGCTCCTCAGGGCATGGGAAAGGGCCTCCGGAATGCTCTCCTCTCTTCTGGGATCAGCGTGTCACAGGGGATGTTGGGAATCTGGGAAGCATCTGGAGATTGGCTGCTGGAATGATTTAGCAGATTTAGGATCTCAAACCTCAAGATTTAGGTTAGACACTGTTTGAAAATGTGAGCATCATGCTGCCATCCACAGTCTGCACTGACCATGTCCCATACCAGCTTTTACAAAACTTTTGGTGGATTTGGTGACGTCCTTTCATTATTTTTAGAGTACCCTGAAAAATTTTATACGGGATCATCAACCAGAGAGATTAATTGGAAATTATTGCCCCAGTGGTTACAGCAACCAAAATGGTGAGGCAGGAAGCAGTTTGTTGGTCGATCTCCTTGATCTCCTCCGTATTTTCCTGACCCTCCCCTCATGTCCATGCTGTTGGTAGGTCTTTATCTAAAATTCTGCAATTCCAAAGAGCTCCTGTGAAGTCTATTGAAGTTGCTAACGAAGCCTCTCCATTATGTTCATGATCAGTCACATTTTTCGTTCTTCTTGCTGGCAACCATCAGGAGAACTCTCTGTCCTTTCTCTGGTCAGGTTTATGGTGACATCACCATGCCATGGTTTAGTTTAGTTGAGGTGTTGGGACATAGGTTGGACTTGATGATCTTGAAGGTCTCTTCCAACCTGGTGATTCTGTGATTCTGTGTGATCACTCAGATCTCAGCACTCGGTGCTCTGATCTATCATTACAGCTGGATGGGAATTCTCTGAGGGAACAGAATGATGGAGAGATTTGAGGTTGGACTTGGTGAATTCTAGAGGTGGCTTCCAACCTCTGCTCCAGGCAGGGCTTAGTGCAAGTCTAGATCAAGTCTCTGTGGTTGTCCCTCTCTCTTCTGTTATTGGGGGAAACAGATTTTCCTTCTGATGTGGAAGGAAATTTGGAATTTTCCCATGTGGAATATTAGTTTGCTTCACTGTGTTTTCTTCCATGCAATGTACAAGTGCTCTCTCTTTCATAAACCAATTTTTTTCTCTTTTGGCCAATCTTGCCCATTCCTGCCCTCAGAGCTATTGATCAGTCACCTGTCTCTCTCTTCCTTGCACTAATGCCTAAATTGTGGACCTGTTAAGCAATTTCCCATTAATATTTTTTTTTTCTGCAAATGAACTCTAGAGGAAATATTAAGATTTCCCCCAGAATTTTATAGGAGAGGAGGTAAATAAAAATAAATAAATAAAATATTTTGGGGTCTGGGTCAGGTTTGTGTCAATCAGAGTTTCTGAAACTTCTGTGAAGCTCATGGGTATCAACATTCCTATTCCTGTGTTATCTCATGTCTCCACGCTGAATTTTCATTCAGCCACTGT
This sequence comes from Pachycephala philippinensis, assembly GCA_013397055.1. Lineage (NCBI taxonomy): Eukaryota > Metazoa > Chordata > Aves > Passeriformes > Pachycephala > Pachycephala philippinensis. Next base: position 66,317 of record VWZT01004616.1, read on the forward strand.
ATTTTGTTTCCTGGTTAAAATGTCAGAGTCACACCATGACCTCAGGGATTGTAGCCAAGCTGGGAATCCTGCTTTGAGGAGGAGAACAGCTTCAGAACACACCCCCACGGTCACTGGGAGTGGACAATTTGCAGGGAATTCAGAAAACTCATGCACCTGTGTGAGCTTTCCTTCTTGCCAGGATGTCCTTCAACATGGAACATTTCCCATTCCAACTACACATGGTCTTTTCATAGAAAATACAACTACAGCCCCAATTAAAAATATTTTTAAATAACAGGTTGGATTTTAAGACACGTTTTCAGTCTCTACTACAGATTTCCTGATTTTATGCCACAACATGATTTTAATGACAGTCTCTAATTGCACCAATCAGCTCCGTGCCGGGGACAAGCAGAGCTTGGTGGCTGTCACTTTTTGCAGTTTGGTGTTTTCCCAGGACTGTTTGTCTTGATCCATGAGTGGTCTCTTGTCCACACTGAACCAGTCATGGGTGAGACTGTGGTGTCACTGCACCGGTCACTTCAATCTGTGTTCCTCTGCTGGGCACGGTGCGGGAACACCGGAGGGCTTTTGTCTCTTTGTACTCCTAATTATTGTGCTTGGGTTTATTGCTCTCCTCCGTGGGCAGGCAGGAGAGCCAGGGAGATGCCTTTTCTGCTCATCCCATCTCCCAGTCTGTAGGAAACACAGGAAAAGGTAAAAGGAGTTTAGGGCCTGAGAAATAAAAGCAGGTTTCAGAATTTTAGGGAAAGAGTTTAGAGATTAGCCTTGCCTGCAGGAACTCTAAGAAGATACAAGTCTATAGCAAGCAAGGACATTGAAACAATGGTCCAAGCTTCTAGGTTTGGCGGAGACAGCTTTTAAAGTTGCAAAAATTATGCTTAGTGAGATAGATAAAGTTGGGCTGAATAATGGAATGCTGTGCAAGGCTTAAAACAAGCAGGGACTGTTTATAACAAGCACACGGGCACTATTGGAGATTGGTTAAGAGAACTGTCTGGAGTTTTTAGGAGTATGCCATTGGCTGAAACACTTTTAAGAATGCTCTGTAACCAGGAAATTCTCTGGAATTCTGTGGCTACGGGAGCCTGTATCATCTCCTGTACGTGAGATGGATAAAACAATAAAAGGGCTCATGGAGCGTCTGTCCCAGTTCCCCATCTCGTTTGCCTGACGCCAGCACCACTCCTTGTCCCGTGCAGGTTTCAAGGAGACAGCGTTCCTGTACGCCGTGTCCTCGGCAGCCCTGACGCACTCGCTGGCGCGCGCCTGCAGCGCGGGGCGCATGGAGCGCTGCACCTGCGACGACTCCCCGGGGCTGGAGAACCGCAAGGCCTGGCAGTGGGGCGTCTGCGGGGACAACCTCAAGTACAGCACCAAGTTCCTCAAGAAGTTCCTGGGGCAGAAGAGGATCGGCAAAGACCTGCGGGCCAAGGTGGACATCCACAACACCAACGTGGGCATCAAGGTAGGAGCTGCGCTGGCAGGCTTGGGGTGAGCTTTGGACTCAGAGCGAGTGTTCTGACCCATCCTGTGTGTGAGAGGGGATTCACTGCCCTGCTCACAGACCAGAGCTCTTCACCTGTGTGTCCTGGGCCTGGTGGCCCTGAGAGTCCCTGGGAAGTCTCCTGAGCTCTGGTGTGAGGAGCTGCGTGATCAATCAATCAAGAGCATTCCGTGTCCTCCAGTGGTCCCAGGGTGGGTGACAGGGACACGCAGCACAGTGACAGCTGTGAAACTCCACAGCTCAGTGACTCCAGGGGTTATGCCAGGGCCACAGGGGGTTCTGAGAACAGCTGGAGCTTAGAGCTGGTGGCATGTGTGAAGCAGATTAAAGACTGAAACTCTTGAGATCAATTACAAGTCTGCTGGTGACTTGCTATGGAATGAGTCATGCCACAGGTTTGGGTCAGGGAGACCATCAGATTGGGCATTTTGACCTGTAGGTTACAGGCTACGAGTTATCATTGTCTCCCATTTACTGAGTCCAGTTGATTGTTTAATTAGAGCACTGTCTTCATTTGAATGCAGCAAAAGGAATCCACCGTGCTGGAGATACTCAGTTTTATGGTTGACTACTCCTACTGCGTATAATAGAATTAATAAGGACTTATTTAAGAACTTATTTGGTGTTCAGCTGCTCGTCCTCAGGCTATTCCCTCTCTGGCTTACCAGTCAACTCTACAGAGTGCTTTGGCTTTTTAAAAAATTATTAACATTTTTTCCTCCATAGAATAGAAATAATGCCAATAAAACTGAAGTGCTTGCAGCTGAGGTGTTGCCTCTACCAGAACCGGGTCCTGGCAGGTAATAACCACCCCTCCTCTTCCTCACCAGGCGGTGAAGAACGGCCTCAAAACCACGTGCAAGTGCCACGGCGTGTCGGGCTCCTGCGCCGTCCGCACCTGCTGGAAGCAGCTCTCACCCTTCCACGAGATCGGGCGGCTCCTGAAGCTGCGCTACGACGACGCCGTCAAGGTCTTCAGCACCAGCAACGACGCCGTGGGGCACTCGGAGCTGGCGGGGCCGCACAGGCACGGCCACTCGGCCAAGCACCCGGCCCTGCCCCGTCCCACCGACCTGGTGTACGTGGAGGACTCGCCCAGCTTCTGCCGGCCCAGCAAGTACTCGCTGGGCACCGCGGGCAGGACCTGCTCCCGCGAGGGCAACTGCGACAGCATGTGCTGCGGGAGGGGATACAACACCCAGAGCCGCCTGGTCACCTTCTCGTGCCACTGCCAGGTGCGCTGGTGCTGCTACGTGGAGTGCCAGCAGTGCATGCAGGAGGAGGTGGTCTACAGCTGCAAGCAGTAGGGACTGCGCCCCAGGGGCGAGGAGAGTCCAGGGAGGCAGCAGGAGACAGGGACACGGCTCTGTGCTGCGGGGAGAGGGCAAAGGCCAGCACCGAACGCGTGCTGTGCTCCTCTCACCTCGGTGTTGAGGTGCTCCAGCCTGGGGAGAGCCCCTGCGTGAAGGGGGAAAACCAGAGGCTTTGTGGGGTATGGGGTCAGGAAGGAGGGACAGAGATTGGGGGGGATGTGGGGACAGCAGAAACCCTGATGCAGCCACAAATATCCCTCAAGGTCAAGCTTGTGCTCACCTCTGCGGGAATTTCCTCCTCCTCCATCCCTCAGGTGCACTCCTGGAAATGCATCGGGGTGGTGACATTGGGACACTGAGGGCTCGTGCCCTGGCTCCTGCAGAGAAGAGAATTAAGGGACCAGGGAGGCCACAACCAGAGACTGGCTCCGGATGTAGCAGGGCCAGCCGTGCCCCTGCACCACGGCAGAAGGACTCTGGCAGTGGGGCATTCCCAGTGCCCTTCCCCAGGAGCTGGCTGAACCCTTTCTGCTGTGAGCTCACAGACACACTGCTGAATAATCTCATCTTGACACAGGAATTGTGCCTCAGAAATACCAGTTTACAAACAAAGGGAGCTCACATCCATCACCTCCCAGGTCTGGAGTCTGGGTGTTGGACTCCAGGTGCATTTTAACCACGTTTTAACCTTGCTGTTCCAGGTCACCTGGAATTGCCTCTGTGACAGTGTTTGAGCCACGGGAACTCAGCTGAGGGCTGTGAAGTCACCCCTGTGCAGGATGTGGCCTCACAGGGGGTATTTATTGGTGGTGATCCAGGGTGATGGTGCCAGTTATGCATCTCTCTCCCTCCTCCCCCTCAATCAATCAATCAGTCAATCAATCAATCAATCAATCAGTCACTTTTTGTCCCATGTGCAGCACAGTCTGCCTGGTGCCCAAGGTGTGTGACATCCCGTGTTCTGCCCTGTGCCAATGACAGGTGAAGCTTCTGAAAGGGAATTAGGAACCACGGGAACTGGGGCATCTGGAATGTGTGCAAGCCACGAGTGCCAATCCCTGCCCTGAGGAGCTGGGTTTATCCAGCCCCTGCAGGTGTGAGGGAAGGTGACCTGGGGAAAAGAGCACAGGCTGTTACAGAGCCATGAGCCCCTGACTCTGAGCCTTGTTTTTCCAGTGGACTTTTACACAGCAGCCAGAGCCTGCTCAGTCCCTCTGGCTGTGATTCAGAGAGCAGTTTTGGGAATGGCAGTGACCTGACCTGGCCAGCAGGTAAATGCAGGTGTGTGTAGCACAGCCTCTGTGGGTGTTCAGCTCTCTGGCAGTGTGTGTTCCTGCTCCAGGGCTTTTCCTGGTTGATCCTGCAGCAGCTCTGGATTGCCCCTGAGTTAACAAATCTGCTCTATTTACTCACTCTTGGCAATGGGTACAAACCAGCCAGAGAGGAGATGGGCTGCTGCTGCAAAGAATATGGGAATCCTTAAGCTCAAAACAAAATTCAGTGGCAATGTAAGGGGTGAAGATGCTGGTTTGGGTTGCTAGATGGGCTCATCCACAGGCAGAATTGGGCTGAATTCCAACAGGATGGAGTTCTCCTGGTGTGGGACCTGCCCTGTGTGCTCAGCTCTGCAGTGTGGATCTGCTCAGCCGCTCATTTCCGTCTGCTCTGAGCGATGCCCCGCAGTGAGGAGCGTGTGCCCACACTCTCTTTACCTTGACTTTGCTGCCCTTCTGGTTTTTACAACTATTTTTGACTGCTGCTCCCTGCAGGGCTGGCACAGAGCAGTCTCAGAGCAGATCAAGCCATTAACTGGATGTTTGGAGGCCACTCCGAGCTTCCCTCTCACCAGCTACAGGTCTTCTAAAGGGCTTATTCCTTTTTATCCCTTTTCTGGCTCAAGTTGACTTGAACTGAATTAAAGAGTTTATGACAGACATAATACTGCAAATAGGCTTAATTAGCCTTATTTTTTTTACCTCCTAAATACCCAAGAGCAGACCGTTATTTATATGTTGCTTCTAATCCTTTTGGAGTTGAAATCTTCCCACGAGTCTCAATTTTAAGCACTCAATGAAAAAGCTTCCAAATAAGCTAAAATTGGCATCGTGGGTGAAGTGAGCAGGGAACTCGCTCTGGCTGAACTATTGATCCCAAACCCTCTGCCCCACTGACCTCCAGCTTTGTCCAGCATCAGAGGGGAAGGGAATACCCCATCTTGGGAGGGTCCTTTGGGATCCCATGCCATTTCATGGATCATTCCCATTTAAACAGGGACTGGGGCTCTGGAAGGAGGAGGGAGCACAGCTGGATCCCATTCCATGGGAAGCGAGGGGAGGAGACACCACTCTGTCCTCTTGCTTTTATCAAAGCTGCACAGGAATTGCTGAACAAGAACTGAACAAAACCATACTTCAGGGAAAATTCAGTTTCTTTATGTACCAAAGGGAACTTTTAGAAATTCTTTGTCCTGTGTGGCTCAGAGCTGCTGGAGGAGATCTGAGGAAGAGGTGGTTCATTCTCTGGTACGCCGGGGTGGGTTTGGGCTCAGAGGGATGTGGAGGTTTGGCATCGGGAGTGAATTTGGGTTGTTCACTGCTAAGCCAGGTCTGGACAAGGACCTCTGGTGTCCCCCAGCTTTGCTCTGGTGAACTCAGAGCCCTTTCCAGCCCCTCCTGACACAGCTGCAAATCTTCCTGTCCAACCCCTGCCAGGCAGCACAGCCTCAAGGGCTGGGAACCAAATGATCAACACTGATGGGAAAGAAATAATTTCAAATGCCCAATTTGAGGACGGGGGAAAGACTTGAGCATAGTTTGAGTTTGAGGCAACACTGATGTCAATCCTTTTGGTGTCCTTCAGCACCAAGGATTTTAGAGATGGTGCTGCGGATAAGGGAGGGACAAAGTTTGCTTGGGACAGATACCTCGGTGGCTTTGAGGTTTTTATTTCATTCAGTTGCCCAGGGCTGTTTTATTGTGTTGATATTCTGAAATGGGATTTAATTCAACTGACAGCAGTGGGAGCAGGGAGAAAAACCTGTGTTTGGTTCTTGATAGTCTTAGGCTTGAATTGTATTTTCCTCTGAACCAAGATGAAGCATCGTCTTGAGCAAAGCTCTTCTGCCACCTCCTGGAGATCTGGGCTGTGAAGAGCTGGAAGTCCATTTGGACCTGGGGGAGCTTTTTAATTGTGCCACACACCTTACAATGTACTGCAGATCCTCTGGGTTTGGTTAGATGTGTAAATTACTGGAATGACAGGCTGGAGATATGAGGAGATCGCATTTAAGTCTTGACAAAGAAATCTTCCCAGCAGCAAACTTGAAAGCTCATACCCTGCCTATTAAAAAAACCCTTTTCCAAGTGCAAAAGTACCTCAGTGACTACTGATGGTAAAAGTCTGAGCTGCACAGGCTTTGCTGGGAGTGTTTTGGTTTGGACTGAATATTTTCCTCTGCACCTAAAATCCAAATCACCTGGGAACAGCCATAGCTCCAATGCCCCTAACCAGGGGTTACCACAGAGGGGCTGCACTGCTCACACAGGTTTGTTCCTGTCCCTGTCCCTCTGTGGACTTCCTAGTCCAGCTTTTAGGCCATCATCCATCCATCCATCCATCCATCCATCCATCCATCCATCCATCCATCCATCCATCCATCCATCCATCCATCCATCCATCCATCCCTTTTGACAAGGGCATGGAGTGACAGAACACAGCGAATGGCTTCCCACTGCCATGGCCGGGGTTAGATGGGATATTGGGAAGGAATTGTTCCCTGGGAGGGTGGGGAGGCCCTGGCACAGGGTTCCCAGAGCAGCTGTGGCTGCCCCTGGATCCCTGGCAGTGCCCAAGGCCAGGCTGGACGGGGCTGGGAGCAGCCTGGGACAGTGGGAGGTGTCCCTGCCATGGCAGGGGTGGCACTGGGTGGGTGTTGAGGTCCCTTCCCAGTCAAACCATTCTGGGATTCTATAAAAAGTTTTACTGAACCGTTTCCAATGTTTAAGGGTCCCACCATCCCCAAGGGAGAAGCTGAACCTGCTTGGGAAGAAATCTCATTTCAGGGGGCTGCCCCATCTCATGGTTATACCCCAGCAATTCCTGGAGGCTGATCCAGGGATCCGTGCAGCTGCTGCTCTGATGGAAGGGCCGGGCAGGGCTGGAGGGGCTTTGTTAGATCAGCAAAAAGGGCCATGTAAACCAAAACCCACCAGTGAGGGGGTAACAACCCCCACTCCTGCCAGAGTCACTCTACACCCCGTGTCAGAGCTGGAGGCCAATCTGCAGCAATATAATAAAGATGTCACCTGGGGAAAAAAAGTCTGTGCTTTAAGGGAAACAAAACTTTTGTCTACCTCAAGATGTACAACTTGTGTGACAAGAAGTATGGATGTTATTTATATTTCTTGTATTTCCTCTGGAAAGAAAATGGTGCTATGGGGTTTAAGTTGCATTACAGTCCTGCTTGTACCTTGTGTTAATTTTTATATATTCCTTTTGATTATAATGTGCCTATTTGTGTTGTCCAGTGTTGCACAAGTGTCTGCTTTGCTGTGTTCTTGTCAGTCAATAAATATCAGTTGTTTTCTAGGGATGTTCATTTCTGCCTTTCAAGGAACACCCCTGGGAAATGCCTCTGAATAACCCCGTTCCTCCACAGTCCCAGTGATCTCCTTGCTGTAGCTCTCCTTTTCCCACACCCTGCGCAGGAGATAACTGGGAATGCCCATCCCTGCCCACCCAGCCGTGAGGGCTGCCCGGGTGGGCTGGGCTCAGCTGTGCTCGCCCTGAGGAGATGGGACAGTGGTGAGCCAAACCTCATCCAGGACACGCAGTGGCACCTTTCCTGGAGCAGCCAAACAAACGAGGCTCCTTTGCCTGGTGCCTCTGTCCCTTGCCTGGTGCCTCTGTGCCACATGTTTGGGTGTGACAACTTGGGAACTGGGCTGATGGAAGTGGGGCAGATGTTGTTGAGCCTCAAAGACAAGGTGCCCTGTGCTCTGCAGGTTCTCCCTGGGGAGATGGGGAGGTTGTCTCAGGGAAGCTGTGAAGCCCCAGCTCAGTCTCTGCAGGGAGGGGTGGGCTGGCCTCGTGCTGCAGTGGCCACACCAGACCAGTGGTTCTCCAGTGGCTCTCCAGTGACCGTGCCAGACCAGTGGCTCCTTGCCCTTCACCTTGGGCACACAGGAGCTGCAGTGGCTGAGAATGACTTTACCAGGTGGTCCCCAATAGCTCCTCCAGACCCTGGTTTGGCACCGGGCCACCGTGGCACGGTGACATCTCCTCACGCCGTGGTGCTCAGCACCACCACGAGGGCAGAGGAAGGGCCTTGGCCAGGGCTGTGCCCGATGCCCAGCCCCAGCTCCATGTGGCTGAGGGCACATCCACGGGCCCAGAGCTGCCAGTCGTGGCCACTTCACACTGTGGTTTTCCTGCTGGTTGGGATCCTGTTACTCCATCCCTCTTTCCCCACCACAGCCGAATCCTCTGCACAGAATTTCACTTCTGGCCTGTCAGAAGGGTCTTGCTAGCCCGAGATGTCAGCACGTGGCTGTCCAGCTCTCTGGCATGTACGGAGTGAAACTGTGTCAGAAATACCCCCCAGAGTGGTTGGGTTCTCCTGGGTAAAGCATCCCAGGGCACTGGGCATGATCAATATTTCAAAACACTCACAGGTCCTCTCCCAACCCTCTTCCCACACCAACTCTTCAGGCTCTACTCTACTTTTCCCTGTTGTTTTCTAAGGTCTGCCCAGCTTGTCCCAGAGTAGTGCAGCTCATGAAAAATCTGCTTCTCTGGAAAGCTGAAGCAGCAGTAGAGCTCTCTGGACAGGCCAGGCTGGGTCAGTGGCTTTTTCCTGGGGACTGGATGAGGCCAAGGGGAGCAGACCTCACACTGTGTGTCTGTCACAGGTACCAGGAATGTCTGTCACACCAGGAATGTCTGTCACACCAGGAATGTCTGTCACAGGCACCAGCACGGCTCAGGCTTGGGTCATTCCCAGGAATGTCCCGTCTCCCCCAAACCAGCACTACTGAAATGGGGTCACCACCATCCCTGGAGGTTCAGGGAAGCCACACAGCTCCCGGGTATCACCTCTTCAGCTGCTTCATGGAGGAGCATTGGGCTTGTTTTGCATCCTCAGTTATCCCCAGCGAATGCTCCTCCTGCCCCAGTGGGGCAGTGGCACCTACAGGACCTCCTGGGTGGGTGAAGGGTGCTGGCTCGGGTGATTTTTGGGGACAGACGGTGCCAGGGTGCATTAAGAATCCCCTGGGAAGCAGCAGTGGCTCCAGGCTCTCCTGGGCACTCAGGGCACAGCACGAGGCCAACCCGAGCTGGGCTTTGGAGGGATCAGGAAGAGGTGCTGAGGGGAGACAGGTTTTGCTTCCCTGCCAGGGCCCGACTGTCCCAGTGTCACCTTCAGCACAACCTCCCGAGCTGCTTTGGTCTCTCAGCCCTTCCAGGGCACCAAAAGGCAGCAGGGCTTTAGGTCCAACTAAACAGAAATGTCAGGTGTTGCTGTGAGAGGGAAAGGTCCTGGAAGGACAGGTGGGGAGCTGGGGGGCAGAACATGGGGAGGTGTGCCACCCTTCCTCAGAATGTCACGACACAGAGCCTGGGCACACAAGGGGCCAGCCCAGCCCTAGCAGGGGGATGCTTCTCCTGAGATCATCTGTTCCTGGGAGAATGGTGATGTGAGGAATTTGTTTTCCTCACGGTGGCGAGCGGAGGGGTTGTGTGAGCGCTGGGTGGGTGCAGTGAAACCTCCTCGTGCTGCTTGTTACTGTCACACTGGGATTAAAATGTCATGGGAAAGAGCTCCTGGCAAAGCAGGCCAGTGGGATCCCTGCTCATTGTGCGGCCATGCTGAAAATCCCTGCCCTTGCTGGGCACAGACCCTCGGGGCCGGGTCCTGTGCCTCGGGAGATGGGCTGGGCTGGGGCAGAAGGCTGTGGCAGCTCCCAGCCACTCCTGGGCACTGGGGACTCCAGGGAGCTCTCTGAAGTCACAGGAGAGCAGCAGGATCCTGGGCACTGAAAGGCTTTTAAGGTCCCTTCCAACCAAAGCATTCCCGTGATCCCATGAGAAAACACGGGGCAGTTTGCAAATCGCACCTTAAATATAGGAAATGCCGGAAATACCTTTTATTGACACATCAGCGTCTTCCCAGCCAGGTTCCTTCTCTAGGCAGCATCATGGGTGACCAAAGTGCCATTGCTTTGGGAGCAAGCAGCTCAATGGGCACATTTGATAAATAGCACAAATCACAATCCCGTTTATTGTCACGGGTGGTGCCAGAGCCTGATCCAAGAGACGGGACCAACTCTGTTATTTATGACTTATCACTTGAAAAAATCAAACGAGGCATCCGTCTCAGAAGTTACAGGTTTAATAGCAAGTCACCATAACTAAAGAAAGTCACAAGTTTCAGAGTTACGTGGCAATTTATAACTTTTTAGTCCAATAAGCAGCTAACACGAAACTTTGTTTTGATTTTATAACCTATCACCTTTGGTATTTTTTACTGCATTGCGTCTGTTCCTTGACCAATAACTTTTTAGCTCATGTACACACACATACTTCCATTATAACAAATAATTCTTAACTTAAAATTCTAAATTCTTAACTTAAACTATAAAATCATATACTTAAAACCCTTCACCATATTACTCAATACATTTTCTTACTTATAACTATAGAAACATAGGTTTATAATTTTTCTACTTAAGATCTGTATACCTTTATCATTACATCAATCCCAGCTCTTTCCAGGGCTGTAAATCAAACTCATCAGTGTTTGTGGGGGTTTCTACTCTTCTGTTTCCCACAGGGTGGTACTGGCAATTCCCAGTCAAGCAATTTTTCCCTCCCCTCCACAATTGCATCTAAACTATTGTGTAAATCCAACACCCCCTCCAGAGACAGCAGCAAAGTGTGAGCTGTGTGTCCTTCAGGTGGCCTCACCACTGTCCCCGTTCTCAGCCTGGCTGCTGAAACACCCCCTGAGGCTGCTCAGGGCCAGCGTTGGCTCTGCCCCTGGGGGTGATGGGTGGCTGAGATCCCTGTGCCCACCCAGAGCCTCTGCCCCTGTCCTGCTCCTGCAGTTTGGGAAATGGAGGGTAGAAACCCCCACAAACCCTAATGAGTTTGATTTACAGCCCTGGAAAGAGCTTGGGATGATGTAATGATAAAGGTATACAGATCTTAAGTAGAAGAATTATAAACCTATGTTTCTATAGTTATAAGTAAGAAAATGTATTGGGTGATATGGTGAAGGGTTTTAAGTATGATAATATGATTTTATAGTTTAAGTTAAGAATTTAGATGTTATAATAGAAGTATCTGTGTGTATGTGAGCTAACAAGTTATTGGTCAAGAAACAGACACAATGCAGTAAAAAGTACCAAAGGTGATAGGTTATAAAATCAAAACAAAGTTTTGTGTTAATTGTCTATTGGACTGAAAAGTTATAAATTGCCATGTAACTCTGAAACTCGTGACTTTCTTCGGTTATGGCAACTTGCTGTGGAACCTGTAACTGCTGAGACTGATGCCTCGTTTGATTTTTCAAGTAATAAGTCGCAAATACCAGAGTTGGTCCTGTCTCTTAAATAAGGCTCTGACACTGCAGAGCCTCTCTCTGTGCCCTGGTTTGTGCAGTGCCAAACGCAGGCCCCAGGACACGGCCCTGGCTCTGTCTGTGTGTGCTCCAGGCTCTACTTCTCTAAAACTGACCACTCCAGTGGCTTCCAGCCTAACCCTGGGCGTCTCAGACTTGAGCTGCAAATCTGAGTGAGCCCAGGAAGAGAAGGAGGCACCTCCCAGGCAGGGCATCTGTATTAAAGGTTTAGGACAAATGATCTCCACTCTGCTTTTTCCCTTTTTTATACAAGTTTTAAATCCCACGGCAGTGCCTGGGACAGTGGCCTCTGCAGCCTGTGCTGTGTTTGCTAGTGCCTTTCTTCTGCACTTGTCTGAAAGGCTTTGGGTAAAAGCTTCTGCCAGGCCTCATTTTGGAACTGCCAAAACCTTCTGCCAGCTTTGCTGGGCCTGGCCTGGCTCTGACTTCCAGCACACACCTTGTCCCAGGGCTTTGATGGAAACCTGGGATGTGTTTGGAGGGATCACCTCTGCCAGCTCCCAGCCAAATGATCCATTCCTATCAGCATCCCCCCTGACACAGCCATCTGAAATATTAATGGCTATAGACAAGACATCTTGTCAGCCACACTAGACAGAAACTACCCATCAAAATATAAATTGCTGAAATCTCTGTGTCCCTTTTGTCCATGGATAGAGGCACATCCCAAGTTTTCTGTACTTACTGATAAGCTTGATTTCCTAGTAAGGTATTTTTGCCCTGAAATTACATTTCTCTGCTCTTTTTTAACCCAGGGTCGCAAGTGTTTTCCAGAGAATTTTGGAGATTCTTCTCCTTTTTGTCTTGGTTAGTAGATATCAGGTCTGTAGAATGTGATGCCTTGGATCTACCAGATCTTGACGATGTGTCAATATTGGTTGGTGAAACATTTTGGGTGCAGAAATAATTCCCAAGACTCCGTGGGAAAGGTCCCAAATGGCACATGAGAAGTGCTCAGCTGCTGTTTCAGAGCCCTGGCAGAACCCTCGCAGATACTCTACCTCAGGGATGCTTTTAGCTGAAGGTACAACACAGCCCTTAGAGTTTGTCACCTTTGCTCTATCTGCTGCCAGCTGCTTTCCTACAGCCCCACAAGAGCTGGGAATGGATTTTGGCTGTAGGATCCCAGTCCCAGCATGTGCTGAGCCAGAAGACATTTGCTGCAGCACCAGGTGCAGCATCATGTGCCAGGGAAGGAGAGTTCTCACATTTCCACCGCTGGCACCTCGACAGACCTGGGCTTATGTAGAGCAATTGTAGATGGCTGTGCAGAACTCTGCTGAACAGCTCTGCTGAGTCTCCCCCATCCCACCCCACACCTCCCCAGTTGCACCCACTGCTCCAGGTGTTTCCTCTGTGGAGCTTTCCTGGTCTCCACCCAACCCTGGCTGGTCTGGAGACACAACTCCATGGATGGGCAGGATGGGGAATTGGGCAAGACAACCCTACGCTGCTGAAATGTCTCCATAAGATCTTGGATTCAGCTCTTGCCCATCAAATCCGTTATTCTGAGTCACCTGCTGGCCCTTGGAAGGCTCTGCTGTGGATCTGATCCTGCCTGATCCTGCTGTGGAGACACAAATCCATGCCCTGGTGTTGCCTTGGTAGCACCTTCTCCTTGCCTGCTGCCTGGCCTGATTCAGCTTTCCTCCAACGTCCTTCACCCCCCTTTGTTTTTTATCCAGTTTCTGTTCCCTCCCCCACCCTGGCTCAACCCAAATTCTTTATCTTTCCCTCTGTGCTGCTCTTGCCAAAACCCACCTGCCTCTTCCATTTCTCCATCCCCTCTTGTTTTTAGCAGAGAAGTTATTCATGGCATTGCACTGCCCCAGGCAAACTGCAGCACAGAAATACCTTGGGAGCACGGGGGCATGGCTGGGGTGAGCAGGGCAGGGCCAGAGCCAGACCCCGCACACAGGAGGCTGGAAAAGGGCCTTGTGTGGAGAGAGAGAACTGCTGGGGGTCTGCCAGCTCCTGCCGTGGCCACAGCCATGGATCACACTCATCTGCAGGGCCCTTCTCTCCAGGTTTTGGGACCTGTGCTTGTCCTGAGAAGAGCTGTCAGCAGGGTTGGTGTCAATGCTCACACGGTCACTCCTGCTCCCACCAGAGTCACCTGGTGTCAGAGCTGGGGGGTGGAAACAGGTACTTGTCCCCATTTGAGTATCTCAGCTGCAGTCCAAAATCAAGCTTGTTTTGGTTTTCCTCTCTTTCAGTTCTGGGACAAGTTCTCCTGGGACAAGTTTAATCCGCTCCCTGAATTCTGTAATCTAGAGATGGAGAGAAGGAAACAGAGGAAAAGAAAAAGAGCAGCAAGTTCCTCTTGGCTAAGGAACTGTAGCATCACCCAGCTGAGGAGACAACAGATCCACGGGGAGAGCAGGAGCCAGGACACAAGAGCAGATGAGGTGGGAAACCCTTTCCCAACCCCATTTGCCAGGACAGGCTTGCCTGTTTCCCTGGACAAGCCCAGCAGCATGGAAGACAGGGAAATAAAGATCAGTAGCTTGTACTGATCCAGGCTGTGACTTTTGTGCTACTGACTTGGGAGAGGGGGAGAAGGATCCCCTCCCTGTTATCCAAAAACACCCTGAGGTCACCTGAAACCAGCACATTTTACTTTTTTTTAAAAAATCTCCTTAAGAGCATTTCCCTCCCCTGAGCTGAGCTGCTCCCCGCGGGTGCCCAGGGGCTCTGGGAGCCGCAGCCCGTGCAGGTGTTGGGGGGACGAGGGCTCTGCTCCCAGCCCGGCTCCAGGAGGGATGGGGGGCTGCAGGAGGGGGTGACACCCGTCAGGAGCCAGAGCTGCCAGCGCTGGGTCTCACGTTTCGGCTGCGCAGGGAGCTGGGTCAGGTTTGAACAGGAGCTTTAGTCTGGGGCTCGTAGCCCAAGGTCAAATGAGATTTCTGTGAGGCTGACAGTGACACGTCCCACTGGGCTGCTCTTACAGAGATAACCCAACGCCCTCCCCAAGCCTCAGCCCCTGGCAGCCCAGCAGAGGTTTTGGGGATGAGCAGGAAGGGCCACCCTCATGGACTCTGAGGCAAAACTCCAACATCACCTCCCCAGCTCTGCTGCTGCTGGGTCTGAGACCACGGGCAGCTCCTGCAAGCCCTGCTCTGCTTTGGGCAGCACAGCACAAAGGTGCCCCGGCTCACAGGAGGCCTCCAGATGCTCACATAACACAGATATCAATTGCCTTTAGCATTAATGAGTGAGGGCATGTGCATTCCTGTGGAAGGTTTGAAGGATAAGTCTGAATTCCAGCTGAAGGAGTGATGTTGTCCCAGTCTACATCTGTGCACAGGTGGAATTCAGTTTGGGCTAAGAGCAGCCTGGGGCTTGGGAAGAGTGATGAACACTGCAGGAGCACTCGATCCTGGGCTGCCTACCCCTGCCATGGAGTGTTTTCCATCGTTTCAGTAAGAATTCATGTAAACCTCCAAAAAGCTCCACTTCCACAGTGACTGAAGGGATTCTGAAGGGAAAGAAGACCACCCTCACTGCCTCAGCCATCAGCTGTCACTGTGCTCTGAGCCTCAGCTGTGAACGAGGCACAGCTTGCCAACCTCATCTGCCCTGGAAGTTTAATTCTGGCTGTGTCATGTCCTCATGATCCTGCAAGGCAACCCCTGAGAAGGTAAAACCTGTCACACAGTCACTCACAGACTGCCCAGGTAACCACCCTGCCCACATCGCTCATCCCAAAGGATGAATTTGGTCATTTAAAAAGCAATCAAGTGTAAAAAAAGGAAAATAGAGATTCTAAAGCACAAGACCAAAGAGGTTTGTAGTGACTGGAAGCAGCTCCTTAATTCTCCTGTACATAATTTTCCGCTTCTTTAATATGAAGAGGAGTAAATGTAGAGTGACTCACTTCTCAATTCAAATAATTCTCTGCTAATAAATGGAAATACAATAACTTGACAGCCTTCTCCGAGGCCAGAGTTGCAACCAGTGATGTGAAGGTGCAGTTGCCTTCATCTGCAACACCCCGCTCCTTCCTGTCCCTTTGGGTTCCACACAAGATCTCCTGGCTTTTTGTAGTGACTGGGTCAAGTAATTTGCTGCTGTGAAGTTAAAAGGAGATGTCTGGGAAGCTTGGGGTCATTAGCGATGATGTTTAACAAACCTTGGGTTACTGGAGAAGTACGGAGGAGGGGAAAAGGTCCTGTGGAATCGTGGGCTGCTTCCACTGATGCCCAGGAGATGATTGAAAAGCTGACAGGAGATAGAATATAAATCTGTGTAGCCTCAGCTGCAAGCTGCTACCTCACATCGTCCATTCCCTGTTAGAGTAAACAGATCTTGGAAGTCTCTTTCTTCCAGGTCTGCCATTTATCTCCCTCTTTGATCAATTCAGAAGGATATGCTGCTTTTTTCTAGGTATGAAGGATACTTTCTGCCATTCATTTGATGAAGTGACAAAATATATTCTGTTTTAAAAATCCAAAATAAAATTGCCCATTCTGAATCAATATAAATGAGACTGATAAAGGAATTGCAAAGGAATTATTCTCTAATAGGGACATTCATGGCAGGGTTTGTTTCTACTGGCAGTGGGACTGGTGTAAATTATTATGCAGAAGACCCAAATAATCTTGTGCAATTAAATGTGTAATTAAAACTAGAAGTTTTAAAGAAGACTTTGGATTACATCACAACCAAATTATTTAAATAGCATGGCTGGGGACCATCCATGCCATGCCAGCAGCCTGCAGACCCTTCAATACGAGCTTCTCCACCAGGTCCCCAACAAGCAGCTCCTGAATGCAGCTCCCTCATTTCCCCATCACCTGTAAGGAGTATTTAGGAGTGGGTTTTATCCAGGTGTGTGGGGTGTGGGGGTGGGTCCATGTCCAGCTGCAGTGTGCAGTGTTTACCCCCTCCAGCTGTGGGTTCAGCACAGCTCAGCTCACCCCCCAGAGGGATCCCGACCCCGTCAGTGCAGTGATGGCACAACCTGCACCCAGGTCCTAAACCCGCACCCAGGAGAGCGCTGAGCACTGTCAGGAAAGGGCCCTGTGCTGGTAAAAATCCCACTAAGACCTTCTGAATAGAGTGCCTGCCCCCCTTTTCCCCCTGATCAAAGCGAGAGCACTCAGAGCAGGCTCTGAAGGAAAGCAGATGCTGGGACTGGGTGCACTTCAGCCCTGTGTGGTCTCCTATCTGTGTTCCTGCCCCTGCCTTTGGGGACTGCTGCGTGTCCTCTGGGTGAGAGGCTCTGCAGCCCATCCACAGTGCCCAGAGCTACCTGGGAGCCCCCTCCCAGCACCATGCCATTTCTTAGATCTCTGAGCAATCTGCTCTGCTCAACCTCTTCTTCCCCAATTAATAACGTTGCTGTCAGGTTGGATTACAGCCCTCTGCCTTCTTTGTCTCAGCTTAAAATACTTGTGGTTTCATATTCTGTCAGGAGAGATATATAAGAGAAGAGCTTTGCTCAAAGTGCAGATGATGATGGAAAAGGAATGTGTTGCTACAAATTCCTGCAGGAGCCTTTATTGGATTCCTCAGGACATATTGAAAAGCAAAAACACAGGGAGGGAGTGAAGAGAATGGGGGGAACAGGGAGCTCAGAGGAGCTGCATAGTGTGGTATTGTGGGAGAGATAAGACAAGCCTGTGGTTTGAGCAGAGATAACAGTGAAAGAGTTTCTACAGTTATCTAGGCAATTTCTGTCATTCCAGTTAGAGAAAAGAACCCCC
Organism: Pachycephala philippinensis; assembly: GCA_013397055.1. Taxonomy (NCBI): domain Eukaryota; kingdom Metazoa; phylum Chordata; class Aves; order Passeriformes; genus Pachycephala; species Pachycephala philippinensis. The sequence continues at coordinate 83,489 of VWZT01004616.1, forward strand.
ACCCAACACCTAAAACAGAACTGAATGTCCTGCTGAAGTTGCTTTATGGAAATGCAAGTCCCTTGCCTCTCACTGTCTTCGTGAGAGGAAGAAATTTCCCGTGATGGGGTGACTGGGCATGGGCACAGAAATCCTGATTGACTTCTGCTGGAGGAACACATTTGCTTCTGCCCTGGCTTCACAATATCAGCTGCCACTGCAACTCCTGCAGCTCAGAAACTAATTTCTGAAGAATATAAGACCCCAAACTTGTCTCAACTTGGAGCAGAAGCAGTTGTAAATCACATATCTGGAGAAGCAGCCACGCCACATTTATCTCATGGGATTTATACCTTCTGGCTTTCCCGTAGGAGACAACATGGATGTGGCATTTACTTTGTTAAAACCTCATTTCCTGATTATTTAAAATATTATTGCTCAGTGTCTCAGACATATTCTCATGTGAAGTGTTGTCTTTCCCTCTAATCTGTGTTCCCTGTAAATGAGGGATGTTGGTCGTAACTCCATTTGGGTTTGCTTTGCTAACTGAGACAACAATTGTTCCACTTCTCAGTCTCAGATTTTGAGTTTGGATTAGGCTGAACACCTGTATTTTACAGAGCAAACCCACTTCTGATTTGATATCTTTGCATTAATTCTGTTGCAGTCTCTATGCACTGGGGATTCATTTCTAACTGGGAATTTGACAAGTTGGTAATTCTTTAAAGAAGTTTCAAAAAATTTAGAAGCGTTACATCTACTAAGGATGAAATATGAAATGTGGATTTGAGGGTGATTAAAACAGTAGTGGGGCATAAAAGTATCCATCATTGTCCTTGGCAGTGCTGGGATGGATTGAAGCTCTCCTGCCAAAGCAGGACATACCCAGAGAGAAACGGAGGCAGCCATGAATGGAATTCCCAGTTCTGGGAAGAAGGGTAAACCACACCGATAAAATCCACAGCTAATTTCAGACTTGATAATGTGGAAATGGTTTTTGGTGTTCCACCCTCGGAGTGCATTTATTGAAAACAATTTCCTCCCAGTAGATAAACCAAAGCGCAGGGAATCCTTTTGAGCTAAAGCCCAGGGTGACTCGGACAAATGTCAAACCAAGGGAGAGATGGAAGAGAAAGTTGGGAGATTCTTGTTGGTTGGAAGAGATGGTCAGATAAAGGGGGATAAAATAATGGACAAGCTGCATCACCTGGACAAGCAGTTGGGGAGCAAAAGAGAATTCCTGTGCTGGGGAACAGCCTGGGGCTGTGGGCAATGTGGACATCAAGGTATCAGTGCTTCAATCTGCTCTCAGCTGTGGCTGAGCCCCTGCCCTCGCTCCTCCTCACTCCATTGCCTGCATTATCCACATCCTGGAGGGAATTGCGGAGCTGTGCTGGTTGTTCTGCATCAGGCAAACTCTGGGTGGTTGTATCACACTGACATTCAGCTCTTGTCAAAGTGTCCTGCATGCCTTGAGAGGTGCCTTGGGATAGAAACAGAGAGAAAAAACATGATGTGAGTGTCTGTAGGTTTGGATATTTAATCATGGTATTTAAGCAAAGGATTTTGATGGAATATGTCAGTGAAGAAGTGGGATAGGGCTAAATCTGATTTGTAGAAGGACAGTTGTGATAGACCAATCAAAGTGTTAGATAAAGCAACTGTTTTCCTAAAAACCCTGAACTCCAAACTAATTTGAAATTAATTTGACCTCTTGTCTTCTAACACAGAGGACGAAGACCCCTTGGCTTCCATCACTTACAGGTTCAGAAAAGGAATTCTTTATTTAAGGATCCTAATGATTAACTTGTTCTAATTCTCATAATACCAGAGCATGAGGGATGTTGCATGAAGATTCATAATGAAGCTTCATAATCACTCCCTTGTGATACCTTATCAGAGGTAACCTATGTTTTTCTAACCTACATCAGTCACTCAAGTGAGAACAAGATCTATAAATCCACTTGTGTCTCTCACAGTCACCAGGTGAGAGAGGTAACAAAACCCTCACCCTGGAGCTGAGCAGTTTCAGTGGGATCTCCTCTTGAAAAATCCACATCAGCTGTATCTTTATATAAATAGCCCAGAGCTGGGAGGCATTGCCAAGACAGAAGCAATAGTGATATCCTGGGGCATCTCTCCATGTCCCTGACACTGTGTGAGAGCAGAGCTGTAATTCTGGAGTGGAGGATGGGATGATGCACCTTCACAAACTCCGAACAGCCCATTCCTCTGTCAGTTTGGAGCCTGTCTCTGGAAGGCATCAGGGGAGAAGAAAAGCTTGTGAGTACAGTGAGCTGCTGAACGGATCATGCTGCAGCCATGGAATCCAGAAGGGAGATGTTCAGAGGGTGGGAAGAGCAGGGGAGGAGAAAGGAGAGAGGAACTGCACAGATGTAGAGGGTTTGTCACTGTCAGGTTGCTTCAGTCTGGTGGTGCCTTGTGGTCAGTAAATTTGGCATCCTTGGTGGGATTGAGGAGGGTAATTTCTTATGTTCTCTGATACAAGGAGAGGACTATAACCCTGAGGGAAGTTTTCTGAACACACTGCTGACAAATATTTTCAATGCAGCATGGCTGACCCTTGATAATTGCTCTGTGTGTTGCTGGATGACAAAAAAGGGCCCAGCCATCCCCAACCACCCTTTTTCACACGGAGGAGGAGCAGAGGAGCAGGTGCCACACGTGCCTGACCAGGACTGAGTGTGGAGAGCCCCAAGGTTGTAGAGTAAACCAGAGGCTGTGCCCTGCACATCCTCAGGGGCTCAGTCCTTGCCCTGGGATGGGCACTCACCTCGTGGGACGTGTCCTCTCCTGGGTGTGACACCTGCTGGAAACGTCCCCCTCCCCGTGCCAGCCCTGTCTGCCTGGGGCTGCTTGGGGCACGACCATTCCAGGTGTTCATTTCTCTTTCAGCAGCCAGTTAATTGATTCAGGTGTCACTGATCTTGGTGCTGCCACACACAGCTTCAGTGAATCTCTCACAACAAAGTCCTTGCTCCTCCAGGCTCCTGCACTGGTATTTGGAATGACATTTTCAGTCGGGGAATTTCTTCCTGCCATGTTGGTCTGTTCTCATATCACCACTGAGGCGTGATCCCTACCCAGAGCAGTACCCCCAGAAGGACCCTGCATAGAACCTGCACAAAACACATTCTCAGTACTGCTTAACCAGTTGCTTTCTCTTAGGGAAATTATTTCCCTTAGGGGAATTTGTCTTTAACTTACTTAAGATGTCATTTAAAAATATAAATTATCTAATATTATGGATAATAATTGTTTATTATTATAAAACTATTCTTTTCAATTATCTAAGGATGAACTAAAAAAAAGGGGAAGCCTTTGCCCCATTGGTGTCCAGCCCATGGGACATGATCCCAGTGGAGTTACCCAGTTATCTTTAAGCTCCCTCATCTCTTCATTTTCTTTCTACTTTCTTCTTCTACAGCTGGGTTCTCAACCCCTTCTCTTGTTGTCCCAAATGTTCCTTTTATTCGCTGGTAGGAGAGAAGTTCCTTTATTTCATGTGTTGGCCACAACATCTGTTACTTTTGCTATTTTCTGTTGCCTTTTCTGACCTGAGTTCCCTCACTGTCGTTGCCAACCCCACCTTTTGTCAAGTACAATGCTGTTTGACCTTAGATCTTGGGTTTCTCCAGCTGTGGAGAAGTTCCTCTTTGGTGGGGCCATGCCTCTCCTGATCCTTTTCCCTCCCCGTGAGTATTTCCATTCCAGCCCCAAAGCTGAGTGCAGGTAGCAGGGGCTGGGCAGTGCAGCTGCCCCAGGAACCCCTGAGGTGAGGTGTCAGCCAGGGGCTGTGGATGGCACAGTGGTGCTGGTTCTCCACAGGAGAGCAGGATGCAGGGATGCATCGCGGGGCTGTGCAGGGCACGCTCCCCAATCCCTCCCCCATCCCTCACTCCTCCAGACACCTCAGCACAGCCCAGCTGAGAGGCAGGGCAGCAGGAACAGGTAGGACGGGTCTGCTGTGCCTGTGGCTCTTCCGTGAGCCTGCAGCCAGCAGGGTGGGAGGCACTGCAGGCCCCTCCATCGGGAGCTGAACTAATGATTCCTCCTGCCCGCAGGACACGGCCGGGATCGATGGAGGGTCAGCAGCATTTCCCAGTGCCCAGCACAGCCCAGGGGTCAGCAGCTAATCATCACTGCTATCTCGCTGTGCTGTCCAGCCCAGGGCGACTGGAGGTGCATTAAAGATTAAACAAGAGCTGGGGGGTCCAGGGAGTGTGCTGGAGTCATTCCAGGGTGGGTGGGCAGTGCTTGGCCCAAGCAAGTGGATTTCTGCTGCAGCGGCCCCGACTTTAGATCTTTCAGCCGAACAAACTGGCGGCATCTCTGTTGAGACAAAAAATGCCTCTAGCTAAAATTCCACTATCTGACCTCAGAAGGGCTCCAGCTGCTTCTGCCACCAACAGAGCAGCTCGAAGAAGAGTTTTGCAGAGGTTGGCCATGCTGAAAGAGAAGCCCATTTCTTCAGAGGGCCTGGCAGGACAGAGCCTTCCTCTTCCTCACTCCCCCTGCAGCCTGAGTGCTCACACAGTGTGGCAGAGCGTTGGCCACTGTCCCATGAGTGCCTGTCACCTGCCAGCACCAGGCCATGGGGATTTACTGTAGGACCTGGACACCTCTTCCAAGGTGGGAGGATTACATGGTCCCCTTGCTTGCCATGCTGATTCCCAACATCTCCAGCCTCTAAAATCAGTGCATTGCAACTCTGGTCCTCGCTGGAACACAAATATTTTCACAGGATTAGGAAAACACTTTCCATGTGGCATGTGCTTAGTGGGATGGGCTCATCCCAAGGCTTTGAGTACACCGGAGTCAGTGTTGATGCTGACTCAGGCAGGCAGTCCCCACACCTTGCTCCTCTGCAGGGCTGTCCGTGTGCTGTGTGTCAATGTCCAGCCTTAATGTGTCTGTTCTGACTCCTGTGACCATGGGACCACATTCATACCTGGCTTTGGGTGCCCACAAATCGTCACCACTCTCTGTGCCCTCGGAGCCTGCCTGGAGGGAGGCAGGGCAGTGCTGTGTGGGCTGAGGAAGCAGTGCTGGCTGGCTGACTGCTGCACATCCTGACCTCCAGCTGCTCAAATCCACAGCTTTCCAATGAGCCTCAAGTCCACAGCCATTTTTGGGCAATTAGAAAGAGAAGGGCAGAGGACAAGATTCACCCGGAGTGCAGTGCTACATAGGAGTTACAGCCATGAAGCAAAGGTGGAACTCCCCATTCCTTCTGGCAAGAACTTCAAGGATAATCCACTTCAAGACCTGCCATTTAGTCAGGGATCCTTCCTAAGGAGTCCTGACATGAAGCTGTGCCAGGGGAGGGTCAGGTTAGATCTCAGGGAAAGGTTCTGCCCCCGGAGGGTGCTGGGCACTGCCCAGGCTCCCCAGGGAATGGTCCCGGCCCCGAGGCTGCCAGAGCTCCAGGAGCGTTTGGACAGCAATCTCAGGGGTGCCCAGGGTGGGGGTGTTGGGGGGTCTGGGCAGGGCCGGGGGTTGGGATGATCCCTGTGGATCCTGTCCAGCTCAGGACATCCTGTGGTTCTGTGACTGTGTGCCACGGTGAGGGCTCTTTGTCAGAGCTTCCTCAGCTCATTCCATGGCCCCACCTGAGCTCTGCGCTCCCTTTCTGGCCGGTAGAAGCATCAGGCCCACAAAGGAGGAACACTCTCTAAGAAGGGCCATGTGAGCTGCCCTGAGCCTTTTTCCTTCTCTGAGCATGAGCAGAGCCCAGGGTGACTGGCTGATCCTTGCCTTCCCAGCTCCAGAAAGGAGCTGAATCCCATCCAAGCAGTGTCAGGCCCTGGACACTCACCTGCACCCTCCCCTTGCTACTGGGTGTGATGTTTTCAATGGCAAGAACGACATTAATTGAAACCATTTTTAGCTCTGCTGCTCATCTAGGATTGCTTTGGATCATGAGACTTCTTACTCCTCATCTGGACTGATTGTAAAGCTTCCTCTCAACAGGCTCCCAGCCGAGTTTGCCAGAAAAGCTGCTCAGAACATGGGCTGCCGTTGCTATTTTTATCAACTGAGCGTTATGTATTTTGTGTGATACAAGGGAAGTGTTATTCATTTACTGGAATTATCCTTTTATCAAGTCAGTTTCCTATTGCATTTCACCCTTCAGTGCACTGGCAGTTCATTCTTTTAACAAGGCTGTTTCTATTCTTGAAAGTATATTTAAGAGGTTTTGTAATTTCACTGTGAGATACAGAGCATTTCCTTTTCTTTTAAGGAATGTGTTCCAAGCATCCTTAAATCCTGGAGAACCTGGAGCAACAATGAACAAACGTATCAAGAAATTAAAAGATAACAACCTCATGAAAACTTTCCCTAAATTATCTTTGAAAAGAATCTGCTATTGTATGTTAATTTTAAGCACTTTTTACTTGTCAGATTTTGTTTTCTGCTTCCTGTTGTAGTCTTTGTTTCCCCCAGTCCTGACTTGTGCTGGAGATCTGCTCACGGGTCTTTTTGTAAACTTCTGACGGGACTTGTGAGGGGCTCAAGCAGTGGTGCCTGAACTGTGCAATGTGTGATTTGGGGTTTTCGGTCACTCACAATCCCAAATCCTGCATTTTCGAGGAGTTGCCCCCAAAGCAGGACATCGTGGGGTAATGAACCAGGCAACAGGCAATGGTGGGGCAAAGAAGTGAGGCTGAATTCTGTGTCTGTGGGGCCACAGGCCATGGGGCCAGCACTGAGACCATGAGCCAAGTCAGGACAGGAATTGGGAAGGGGGCTGAAAGCCAAGAGTGAAACCACAAATTGTCTCAGCATTTCCCAGCAGGTCGCTGTGAATTAGCAGCAGAAATGCCCCTGCAGCAGGTGCCCATTGATCAGTGAGGAGATGGAGCTGCAGAAAGGGCAGAGTTGTGTTCAGAACAACCCTGAGCCCTCAGGAGCTCTGCTGGGACCCTCCGAGAGGGCTCAGAGTGGAGATGTGGAAGGGTCACACAGGTGGAGAGATTCCTCCATCACATTGATGCCTAAAGAGGCCAACCTAGAAAGAGACACTAGACAGGAGGAAGGGAATAAAGGTGGATATTTATTGGAAAGGCCTTCAGAGGCACACCCTGGGCAGGCCAAAGGCTGCACCCAAGATGGACCCCGAGTCACGAGTTCTTCACACTTTTATAGCGTTGCTCCATTTGCATCTCAACCGAATTTCACCAATTAAACTTTAGCTAATGATGGAATTTCCCCTCAGCTTGCCCCCCTTCTCAAGATGCTGGGTTACACATTTTGGGCCTAGGCCGGGCTGGGTGTCCTTGGAGAGCAGCCTGGAGAGGCTTTGTTCTGTCTGTCTCAGCATGAGAGAGCAGCAGCTCCCAGGCTGCAGGGCACTGCAGAGTTACACACTGGGAATGCAGGATTGGAAACATATAAAAGTTAAAACGTAAGGCATCAACATCTACACCCAGCTCTTCCACAGGGGCTTGGATGGCCACTTCTGACTCTGGGCTCATCCTGCTCAATCACAGACTGTCATTTATTAATTTTTTTTCATATTCAATCAAAACAATTCTTCCAAGACTGGATCACTCAGAGGTCTGGGTGGGGGAGTCACTTGTGTGGGCCCAGGCTTACCATGGGAGTCTTGAACAATTCAATTTAGGTACATCTTCATGGAGGAATCAGAGGCAAGAGGGTCTTTTTTAACCTAATATTTTATGATGGATCAACATGGTGGAGAGCAGCCTACTGGAGATTTTGGGAGCAAACTTCAGTTCTGGCAGTCAAACCACAATAAATGCTGTTAATATCAATCTATGTATTTTTTGCAGCCCTTCTTGGCCCATATCTGAATTCCCCCAGCCTCCTTAAACACTGCATCACATAAGCAGAAGCACAAAAACTTGCCTAAGAACATTTGAACACACAGGTAAAACTTGCACTTGAAATAAAACTTGGTTTGCCACAGAGGAATGCACTTATAAAAAAATTCAGCTAGAACTCAGCTAAGAATTCAATCTGTGACATTCTTTAATTAACCCAATTAACCTAAGACAATGAATCTGTATGGGATGATGAGATACAGACAAATTTTTCTCCCAAGGACTAAAACCAACGTGTACATGTGCTTGTCAGAGTAAGTTTTGTGAGTTAACCAAGCAGACAGGAACCTAACAGTTGTCTTGGACCAAAAGAACACCTAAAGATCTCAGGAGTGAATACGTGAGCAGGGCAAGCAGGGAGGAGACTGCCACAGGTTGATCTTCCAGTCTCCTCCAGAACGTCCAGCTGAGGGGCTCAAGGATGAAAACATTTCTGAAGTAACTGAAACCTTGACATGTAAGAGTAAAAATAGCTCACAATGATCAGACACGGGCAGGTGGGGTGAAACCGCCTGTGAAAGTTGATGTTAAGGACTGAATTATTCATTGGTGGTGGTCAGGGTGGCTGTGGAGAAGGGCAAAGTGGAGATGGTTTGTGGCAAGTTGTTCTGCACTTGCAGAAGCAGAGCAGGAGGGCAGCCCTGGCTCACTGGAGCTGTGTCACTGTGATCCAGCCCTGGCTCTCTGGAGTTGTGTCACTGTGATCTGGCCCTGGCTCACTGGAGCTGTGTCACTGTGATCTGGCCCTGGTCACTGTGATCCAGCCCTGGCTCTCTGGAGTTGTGTCACCAGCCAGGCTCTGGGTGGGACTCAAGGGGTGGATCAGGGCAGCCACGACGCCGTGGGTGAGCAGCTTTGTTCTCGAGGTGGCAGCTGCCAAAGCAGCTCCTCATCCTGAACCTCCACCACACTGAGGTGCCTCACCAGGAGAATGTCTCAGCACAGAGGGATCCTCCTCCCTGGAAACAATCACATGGAAATGTGGGAGAGACTCACGGGATGACCACAGGGACTTCAATCTCAGTGTGGCCATCCTGCTCTCACTGTGAATTCCAACAGGACTGTAACCCCTGCCCTGGTGTGACAGGGCTGTGCAGGGGGCACCGGGGTGTATCCCACACCCAGAGGCTGTGGGGCATTGACAGTTCTTCCACAGGGGTGTTTCTGGAGGGGTGAGGGGTGAGGTACTGCCACCAGGGACAGGCTTCTGCTGACACCTGGGGCTCTGTTCTGCACTGGTCCTTTCTCAATTACACACTCACTGCGTTTGTGGAGGCACCAAACTCACAGCTCCTCCTGGTTTCGGCTGGGATGGAGTTGGGTCTCCTCTTAGTGCTGTGTTTGGGATTTGGTGGGAGAGTGATGTCGATTACACACTGATGTTTGTGCTGCTCCTGAGCAGCGCTTACCTTAAATCAAAGTCTCTTCTGTTTCCCAGGCTCTGCCAGCAAGAAGGTGCTCAAGAAACTGGGAAGGAGCAGAGCTGGGACAGGTGACCTGAGCTGGCCAAAGGGATATTCCACAGCACAGAACGTAATTCCCAGGATATCAACTGGGAGAGCTGCCCAGGAGCTGATGATTGCTGTGGGTGACAGGCTGGGCAGTGGGTAGCGGGTGATGAGCAATTGTGTTGTGAATCACTGGTTTTTCTTGGCTTTTATTCCTTTGTACCCTTTTCATTACCATTATTATCATCATCATTATTATTGATAACATTTATTTTGTTTCAGTTATTAATCTGTTCTTATCTCAACCCACGAGTTTCACTTTTTTTGGTTCTCTTGCCCTCTGGGGTGTGTGTGGGGTGAGTGGGAGGCTCTGGGGTGTTTATTTGCTGTCTGGGGTTAAAGCACAACACAGGTACCTTCTGCTACATAAGTGCCCTGGCACTGCTTTGGCCTGGCTTCATTCTCTAACCAACCTTCTCCTGTCACCTTCCTTAGGGATTTCACCTGGGCACAGCCAGGGACACAGCACTGAGCTGAAGGGATCTTCGCTTGATTTAGATTTGACAATCCTGTGTCCTCATGTCTAAACCAGGAGGGCTCTGTACACCCTGTGCATCTCTCAGCTATATTTAGGTGTAATATACACACTTCATGTAATTCTGGGAAAAACCAGACAGCTGTCATGCTGCTCAGGATTGAATGAAATAGCTTTTAAAAACATCTAATTTGTGATGTAGTTCAGCAAGCAAAACCAGTGACCAGATGAAATATATTCTTCTGTGTCTAAATAAGAGTGAATGGCTTAGTTGGGAGAGAGAGTGAAAGAGTCCTTCTATTGAATTGTATAAAAACGTAAGAGTTAAAGAGAAAGTAGGTTCTTAGCAAGACAAATTGAAGCTCCCACATCTACATTTCAAAGCCTTCATTGTCCCAAGGCAAGACAAACAAAGTGGCATTTGCATATTCACTGCCACTGGAGCAGTGTCCAAAGGCATCAGCCGAATGGAGGAAACTGGGGGGAGGGAGATGAAATTACCATACAATGATTTCCCTCAAATTGAAAAATGAGATAGAAGGAGTAGGAGGGGAAGCTCCTAAGAGAGTCCTTTGATGCTTGTTTTTTCTGAAAGGAAGGCGTACATGGGAGGTTGTGATTTACAACTGCAGTTCAGTGATAGCTAAATCTGACTTGAGGGCTTTCCATGATCCAGCCTCCCGACTCAGGGAGCTGAGCTGGAATAAACTTCTTGTGCCAGCTCAGGTTTGCTCAAATAGGGCTGATTGGTTAACTTGGTGCCAGCCTGTTTCATGTCAGATGTGCCATCAGCGTGCAAAGAGAAGCAGAGTTCTGTTGGACCTTGCTCGGCCTGTCTGGGGGTCTCTCCATCAGCCCTTGGTGCTCTCCTCCCACCCACGGAGCCTTCCAGTCGCTGCCTCCACACACCACCACACCCCCCCAGATGTAGATCACAGCCTCCTGTGTTTCTTTCCACTTCGCACATTCAACATCTTGTCATGGACCTTCCTTGTCCTTGTCATGGACCTTCCTTGTCCTTGTCATGGACCTTCCCATGGGCTTTGCCTGGCTCAGTGCTCCCACATCACCTCCAGGTCACACCACCACTGACCTTCCCACACCGTGTCTGCCCCAAGCCAGAGTCCCACTCCCAGCCACAGTGAGTCCCACTGGGAGCAAAACACCCCTCTCCCACCTCCTGCAGACAGGATTCTGCTCACTGGTGACATCCAGGCAGTCTCATGTGTGGGTACTGCTGTGGGACCACATTGGAGAAGTGTAGGACCAAGGGGAAACCCCTGGGAAAAGCCTATAGGAAGGACAAGGATAGTGGTGGCCCCTCGTTACTGTCTGTGCAGCAAGGATCTTCGATGGAATTTGTGACAGGGTGGAGACCTTGCATGGAGAGTGTGGGAAGCCTTGCAAGAGTGTTAATTAACTCCTTCCCCTCTATGAAAGAGTGTCAGCCTGGGGAGGAGTGCGCATCCATGGGAAAGCAACTCAGGGAAACTGAGCCACAGGAATCAAGAGAGTGCTGGTGGAAAGATACCCATGGAATTCTCCAGCCCAGCCTTCCCTGGAGCCAGATGAGCTCAGGACCAGGTCAGGATAACCACGGCTTTGTACAGCTGAACCCTGTAAATACCGGGGGATAAAGTCTCCCTTGGCAATGGGCCCGAGGCTGCACCACCCTCCTGGACAGTGAGTGTTTCCTAATGCCTAACCTGAACCTCCTAAGCTCCAGATTGTGTTTGCTGACCCTTCCTGTACTGTCTGGCATCAGTGACAAGAGTTTGGCTCTGCCATCCTCATATATTGGCCCTTCAAAAGGTCACAGGCTGCTCTAAGACATTCTCAGTCTCCTTTTGCCCAGCAGAGGAGGTGATGCCTTCCCTCCACCTCTCTGCCAAACCAGCCTCTCCCTCTGCCTCTCCTGGCAGACCACATGCCCCAGGCTTTGACCATCTTGGTTGCCTTGCCTGGTGCCTCTCCAGTTTCTCCCCATTGTTTCTGAACTGGCAGCTCCCACCTGAACATGGTGTTCCAGGGCCATGAGCACTGACAAGAGCTTCCTCCTGCTCTCAGCCGTTCTCCCCCACACAGACTCCAGCAGGGAGCTTGTCTTGTTTGCAGTGACTGACTGCCAGCTCATCTTCACGCTGGCATCCACCATCACCAGCAGCCTTTGGCAGCAGGGCTGCAGCTCTGCCAGTCTGCTCCAGGTTCAGCTGAGTTTTCTGCTTTTCCCGCCCAGATTTTCCCAGCCGGCCACTGACACTGTTGGGAATGATGATGCAAAAGCCTCTTTAGTTGTTCCCAGACAGATGTGTTCTCCTGTTCCATCATTCTGCGTGCACTGTCCAGATCTTTGTGTGCTTTGCTGCTCCCAGGGCCTGTGCCAGGCTGGAGACCGGGCCTCTGCTCCTGTCCAGGCTTTGGTCAGGGCAGTGCCACATCCCCCTGCCTCCCACCACAGTGAGCAATTCCACACTGAGCACTGAGAGCTCTGCTGAGAGCTTTACTTTTCATCCTTTTCCCAGAAAAGCTTCTCCTTTGTGGTGGTTTGAAGAGGCTGAGTTGATGGACAGGGTTTTAGACGAATCGCTTCTCACGATTTTTCATATAAAAGGCACTGGTGAAAGGAAGTGCTCTTCTTCT
>VWZT01004616.1:96075-111612 GCA_013397055.1 Pachycephala philippinensis
CACACACTCACACACTCACACACACCCCCACACACTCACACACACCCCCACACACTCACACACACTCACACACACTCACACACACACTCACACACACCCACACACACACTCACACACTCACACACTCACACACACTCACACGTGTGCACATGTATTTACACACCTGCACACCACACACCTGCACATGTGCAGTCACTCACACACACAGGCACAGGCACAGGCACAGGCACGTGTCACATCACAGAATGGTTTGGGTGGGAAGGGACCTTAAATCTCATCTCATTCCATCCCCCATTCCATGGGCACGGACACCTTCCACTGTCCCAGGGTGCTCCAAGCCCCGTCCAACCTGGCCTTGGGCACTGCCAGGGATCCAGGGGCAGCCACAGCTGCTCTGGGCACCCTGTGCCAGGGCCTCCCCACCCTCACAGGGAAGAGTTTCTTCCCAATATCCCACCTAACCCTGCCCTCTGTCAGTAGGAAGTCATTCCCTTTTGTCCTGTTCCCATCCCAAGTCCCTCTCCAGCTCTCTTGGAGCCCCTTTAGGCACTGGAAAGGGCTCTGAGGTCTCTCTGGACCCTTCACTTCTCTGAAAAAAACCCAAACCTGCTGTGAAGTGTCCAGCAGCAATGCCGAGAAGCAGTGCCCATGGGATTCCTGGGACAGGACATATCCTGGTCATCCATTCACCATGCTGGAGGTCAGTTTGGACCAGACCATGGCATCCAGCCCCTGGGGTTCCCTGAGCAGCAGAGGTGCCAGGGCAGGGCTGTGGGTGTGTGGTGACATCTGTGTCCCACCAGGGATCCATCCCAGGACTCATCCTGCAGGCACGGGTCCGAGGTCCGGGCCAGGTACAGACTTTCCCATACCTGACCAAGGTTTACTAATTTCAAAGTTTACTCATTTCACCTGCTACCACCACAGCTGGAAACAGCAAAGAAAGTCATGATGAGGGATCTATTGACTGCCTGGAGGAAAGATTCGTTTCCCAAGCTGTGAAGACCCTGGTGACCACTTTCATTCTCTGGCTAAAGATCAGTGACACCTGTAGCCAGACTCCTGGGCACAGGGATGCACTGTCCCAGAGCAGATGCACAGCCTGCGTGGAGAACCTCTGGAGGAAGGAAGAAGCTACCTGTGATGGTGAGTCCATGGGAAGGTGAACCTCTGTCCTTCTGGAAAGGTGAAGCATTTCAGAGCTGTTTGAACCAGGCTCAGCTTGGCCTCTGACTGTGACACATCCCCTATGGATATTTCCATAGGACCATCACCACTCCCAGTATCTCATGTGCCTCCTGCAGTCAGATCTGGCTTGGGCTCAGAAAACAAAGTCAGCCAACACAAAGCTCTGTGCATTCACTGCAGTGACTCTTGCAGAGTGACCCTTCAGGCTCTTTTCTCCCCTCCAGTCAACTTCTGGGCATAGCTTTGGTTCTAGCACTGCCATGAGAGTAAGTACTTCAATTCCCATGGGAATTGAGATTATTTCTGTGACTGGGATTTTGAAAGTCACAAGGACTTGGTTGGCAGAACCTGCAGGCTTGATCCAGGGGCCTGCAAGGGAAAATACCACCTGACAATAAGAAATGTAGCAAAATCACAAGTTTATTGTTTCTGTTCACTCCATGCAAAATGTCAGGTTATGGCAGCATTCATCAGGGTGTCTCTGTAAATCAGTCATGATGATTTTCCTTCCCTGTTCTCAAACCAGAGACACTCAACAACAGCTTGTGTAGTTGCTGGGAGTTTCGGGTGAGCTCCCTGACCCTAAGCCAGCCTCTTCTTTTTTGCTCCCATGCTGGCACTTCAGAAGACTCACGGAGTCTTTCTCCCATTCCCAAGGCAACAGGATCATGGAAAACTGGCAATAGGATCATGGAAAACTGGCAGTAGGATCATGGAAAACTGGCAATAGGGTCATGACCTCACACAATGATCTGTAACCACAGAGAGAGGACAAATCCAGGATTTGCTTCAAGGGGCTCTTGAGGAACTGGCCCAAGGCCCGAAGCCTTGTTTCTGCTGTTTCATATTCATTTAAATCACATTTCCTCCATGATATATCATCATGGAATATGGTGCCTTCTTTCCCACTCATTCCTAATGAGCCATTCACAACTCCCTTTCTGTGAAATATTTTCCCCTGAAATTCCCAGTGGAAGCCACTGGGCAGAAAGCCATGGAAGCTGCTGTCCTGCCAGTCCTCACAGCCACAGGATGACCACTGGAGCCCTCCTTGCCCTGTGGACAGTGCTCTGCAGTGAGCATGAGGACACTCATTTTGCATCAATAGCTTTGCCCCAGATCATCAGAATGATTTTTGCCAAGCTGGAAGTCTCTTGAAAGAATTTAAATTTTTAAAGAGGGAAAAATTGAAATGTCTGACACGGAAAAGTGGTGAAGAGAGCACCAAAATAGGGCTACTGTGTGTGATGTCCTACTTGGGGCTCCAGGAGTTTCCAGTTTGACAAAAAAATACTCGTGGGAATTTCTGCAGGGAATACTGTGAATATTTCCAGGGAATGCTGAACATCCTAAAGCGTGAGATTCTCAGGGGAATTTGAGCTCACTGGTGCATGCTAAGGACATGGAAAACAAAATGTGTCCTTTCATGCCTTCCTCAGAATGACCCAGTTGGGATCCAAGTCCTCCACACTCACTGCTTTCTTATCTTTGCCAGAGTAGATAAAGCTACTGACAATGTCCAGGGCTGAAACAAATTTGGATGCTTTGAAGAATCAGGTAAAAAGAATTTTTGGAGGCATCCGAAGGTATTCCTGCACCTTCTCCAACTCAGCACGGTGCTCTGGGCTGGTTTGATGGTCGTACAGAACAAGGGCAACCCAAAGCCAGGTGTCAGCCCCTCGATACCTGTTCAGGGAGCACCTGAGGGGCAGGAGGGCCGGGGAGGGGGTTCAGCAGGAGCTCTGACAGTTATTGTTCGCTAAAGTGAGCAGCCCAGCCTAATGCGGGTCATTCACTCCCCGCTCCCGCCCGGTCAGCTGCGGTATTAGCGCTGGTCAAAGGTCTCCCCAAACATTTACCATCCATTAAAAGCTAACCTTTCCACGGGATGTTTGAGCTTTGAGTCCCTGGATAGCTGCAGGCGATGCACGGGGCTCGCTGCCTCTCCGGGGGTCTCTGGCTGTGCGACCCCGCTCCGCCCGCGCCGGGAGAGCGGCATTCCAGGAGGGGACGCTCCCTCCGCCTCCCATCGCTGCTCCAGCAGCCTGAGAGCCCCCAACAGCTTGCTGGCAGCTGGACATTCCTTGTGGGCACTGTCAAGTTTGCTGGTCTTCTCCCTCCAAAAAAAAAAAAAAAAAAAAAACCCAAAAAAAACCAGCAAAACGAATTTGAAATCAGANACAAAAAAACAACAACAACAACAAAAAAAACCCACAAAAAAACCCAAAAAAAACAAAAAAAAAAAACACCAGCAAAACGTATTTGAGATCAGAGCTTAGCAGGAAATGGTTTTAAATGGTTTTCTTTCATTCGAGGGGCAGGCTGTCAAAGATTTGGAATTTTTCCCATCATATATTGTGATCAAAGCTGAAATCGTGGAGTGTCAGTTTGATTTTTCAGTGGGGTCTATCAGATTTGTCATTTAAATCTAACTTGGTGGATGGTAAGCACATCAGGACGGTGCTTTACGTCCGGCAGGGAGAAGGAGAAAAAAGGAAAATGCTTATAAGAAAGATCCTAAAGGATTTGACAAAGCTGCAGAGAGCTCAGGGAGAGCTTTGCCTCACTCAAGACTGAACAAGAAGCTCAAGATCTGACTCAGTAACAGAGTTAAACGTTTAAGATTAGGCTTATGGCTCCATTAAAGCCTTTTACTGTATGGGATTGGATATGGCAACAAAGCGAGGCTTCCCTTTAAAGCCTGAAGAGAGGTATAAAAACAATAACAATATCAACATCAATTTGTTGCTATGATTGTTACTAATGTTATTGTGATCATTATTGTATTTCAGTGGCAATAGGCACATGGCTGAATTAAAATACATGCTAATCTCTAACCTGTAGAAACAAAGAAACCTTGTGGACAGCCAGAATTAAGACTTTAACACTGAATTGGATCCAATTCCAACATTTTAACTCGAATGATAACAACTTCTTCTCAAAAGCTGGGGAGATGTTGCTCTAAGGACAGTGATTTTATCACAGCTTGTGCCATCTACACTCTCAGACAACCCCTGGCTGTCAGTGCTGGGTTCCAGAGCCAGGAATCCTCCTCCTTTTCCCCAACCCCAAAGTTCACAGTGCAGAAGCAGCAGCCCTGGTTCACTCTCTCATGTTCTCCGCTTTGGTTTGTTTTTTAAGTCCCATGTGTAAAGGCACACTGCTCCCTTTTGCTTCACAAAAGGGATTTCTTACGTTTTCCCCTTCCTTGCTTTCTCCCTTCTTTTCCAGTTTTCCCTCCTTTAATCACCTCTCTCCCACCTCGAGGTTTGAGAGATGCTCCTGGCAGACACCCGATGAGCCTCGCTTTGCTGGCAGCCCTGGTCACCTCTGATTTCGTGGCTTCTACTTTGGAGCCAGTTTGCATTTGTGGTTTTGGCTTGAAGTGTTTCCATAACGAGCCAGCATTTGCCTGAAAATAAAGCATAATATATCCTTAGGAGTGTTTGCATTGGAGAAAAGGGATTTTTTTTTCCCCCTGACACTTAGGAGAGCTCAAATTCTGGCTGCTTTTGGAGGAACCAGGGTGCTGTGCATTCCCACTGCCTGATGTGCAATGGTTTTCTTATTTAGGTCCTCAGGCCCTCAGAGCTGGTGGGTTTGGGTCAGAAAGTTTGAGCTGATTATTTTCTGGATTTCAAAACTTTTGGACTTGAAATGAAGCACTTACACCTGTGAACAGGTACAAAAAGAATGAATTTGGGTTTAAAGTTGCTGAAGGACTGCTCCTCACACTGCTGATGCTGCTGTTACCCTCACAAGGAGAGAAGACAAATCTGCATTCCAAATTCTTCGTACAGCTTTCTGTTACTATTGCTCTGGATGAAGTGAGCTCTCTGGAGCTTAAAAGAGGATGAACATGGGAAATGGAAACTGAGAGGGGCAGAAAGCTTTTTCCTTTTGACGAAAGCTCTTCCAGGGGATCAGCACCTCCTGGATAAGGAGGCATCGGCCAGCATGAGCATCTCTCAGAGCTCTGGCCAGGAGAGATCAGCAGAGCTTGACTGCAGGGACAATTGAGACAGCCCCTGCATTAAATCAGCCTCACAAAATAAGTGGAAACTGCCTCAGAATGTCCCCATCAAAGCCTAATTATCTGCTGACTTCTTAGACATAAGAGAATTTTCTTTGTCTATTTAATTTCATGCTTATCATCAAACTAGTCATTAAATAGCTGAGTATTAGGGGAAAAATGCAAAGCTTTCTGGTCTGTCTTGTTTAATCCTTCAGCCCCTCCCTTCCCTCCTCCCCGTCCCACTTTCTCTCTGGCACAGTCAGGAAGAGGGAGAGCAGGCAGGGTGCTGCTGGGCACTGGGGCAGTCTCTGGGTCCTGCTCTCCAGGTGGGCAGGATGTGGGAGTCCTGGGAAAGGCTGGGATGGAAAATCCCCCAGTTCCATGCCAGAGCTCAGCTCTGGCTGCTGGCAATTTGGACTTGACATCCCATGGGATGTAGCAGAGGTGCAGAAGCCACTAAGAGTGGGATGAGACCCAGAGGTCTGATCATTACAAGGAAAATGAATTGTCTGTGAGTCAGGTGAATCATTTAAAACAGAATCAAAATGATTGAACAGCAAATGGTGCTGGGCTTTCCTGTCTCATAACATATTATTGGGGGACATTATATGAAATTGGAAAATAAAAAATTGGCAGTCACTGGAAGGCTTTTGTATGTAGGATGAATCAAGAATGTGGAATTGCTGCTTTGGGCTACATTTGAAATCAGGAACATAGAAACATTTAAGCAGAGATTGGCTACTTAAACTGATGCCAACCCTGTCCCACTGGGATGAGTTGCTGCTTTAGGTCTCAGCTGGGCTGTGTGGAGGGAGGAGGGCAGGACTGAGCCTGCAGCAGCTTTCTGCAGCCTGCCTGAAAAACCTTGTTCTGGCCATGGCAGGATTTTGGCTTAGCTAACCCAGGACACACCCAGGGAGGCAATTCGCAGCTTCACAAAGATTTGTGGCAATGTCCTGTCTGCTCCTCCAGTGCAATGTGTCTCCTTCTAAGGGGACATCACTGTCCAATCAGCCTGTACAGCAACACAATCCCATCCAAAACACCCTTGATTGAGTGTTTTGCCTTGATGCCAATTCCTGCTTTCTGCAGTTTGGTTTCTAACGTCCAGGAGGAACCATTCCCTAGCAGCAGCCTCCAAGCTGTAAACTTTTGACCTGAGCTAATTACTGAATTCACTTTATAGAAGTAATGAGGTTCTGAGCCTCTGCAATGCCTTGGAGGCTCTAGAGAGTCCGAGCCAAAACCTGAGCACCCTAATCAGTTCTGACTCTGTTTTTTCATTCATTTACCGAGTGCCCCGAGGCACTGCCGCTCCTTGAGCTCCCTGGGAGGAGCTGCAGTGCTGCTCTCCCCAGTCTGCAACCGGGAAAAACATCCCAGTCAGGGCTGCAGGTACACTGAGCACCTCAGTGATGAGAGGAGGAGACACCAGTGGTCAGAGCAGCAGGGCCAAGAGAGTTCTGCTCAAGTCTTTCCTCAAATCTACTTTTGGGTGACTGGGATCTCCTCCTTCTGCCTCAAAACCTCCAGCAAAGAAACTGATAGAACTTTGCTACCTGTGGGAGAGCACTTGGATAGCTGTGGGCAGTGTAATGATGAGAGGAGGGGAGGTGTAACTCTACAGGAGCATTCATGGACACTGGCAGCAGGAGCACAGCAGGAACAGGCAGTGGAAACACTGCAGAGATATTCCTGTGCTCTGGGCAGCTTGTGAAATCCCATCTCCCTCACTTTGCTGAGTTCTTCCCACTCAGTACAGGCAGGCCTTAACCAGAAGTCCAAAACTAAGCCCAGAGAAGTTGTGGATGCCCCATCCCTGGATCTGTTCAAGGCCAGGTTGGACGGGGTTTGGAGCAATCTGGATTTTTTCTACTGGAAGATGTCCCTGCCCATGGCAGGGGATTGGAACTAGATGAGCTTAAAGGTCCCTTCCAACCTAAATAATTCTGTGATCCTATGACTCTGTGATTCTGCCTTTCCCTGGGAACATTCGGGATCTGTCAGCAGCTGAAGAAGAGCTGGAGACCTGCGCTGAACCCCTCAGCCCCAAGCCCTCCACTGGTCTCCAGCTGCTCACAGAGCTGATGGTCCCAGCTTCCTCTCTCAAAGGCTTCCCCTTGCCCTTGTTCTTGCTGTTTGTCCCTCTCTCTTCCGTGCTGGAGCACCCCCAGGGCTGACACTGGGGAGAAGGTGACTGTGTCACCCAGGTCAGGACACTGCTGACCAGCTCCACCTCCAGCCCTCCACCCCAGCAACCTCCCACTCGAGCTGTGTGCTGAGAAGAGCGTAAGAGCATCCCCACTTCCCAAGGTGGGAATGGAGAAGGGAAGGTGTGCTGTCCCTGGCCACCCTCATGACCAGCGTGAGGCACGAATGGTTTTGCGGGCAGATGTGACCTCCTGATGCCAAGCCAGCTGTACTGCCATGGTGGGCTCCTGCTGAGCCTCACTGAGCCTCGTCCCTGGCCAGTGGGGGACCCCAAGGTGAGCTCTGCTCCACAGGGAGACCCCAAGGTGAGCTCTGCTCCACGCTGGGCAGTGGGGGACCCCACACTGAAGCACCCCCAGCCACATCCTGCCTGCTCATGGCAGAGCCCAGGCAGACAGAGCTTGCTGTGCCTGCCAAGCCCCTCAGTGCCCAGCCCTGCAGTGTGGCACGAGCAGTGTCAGCTGGGGCACGGGGGAGGCAGAGCTGCCAGAATGCAGGAATGGCCCTGCTGCCGCTGCTGTGGGTCCCAGGGAGGCAGGGCCGGCAGGAGCAGGGACAGGGATTTACATTGCAAATCCACGGAAGGCTGAGCTCGAGCACCCAGGGCCAGTGCAATCATTACTGTGGTCTTGGCAAACCCAGCTCTCCTTGCTGAGGGTGATGTGCTTGGTAATTACAGGAATTGGCACATTTCTTTCTGCTGTTCCTCTGTCTCCCTTCAGACAGAGGGCTGGTGATTCAAAGTGGGGACTTTGTGAGCATCCTTGTGCTCAGCCTGACAACTCAGATAATGGCATTTATCACACGGGTTTGAGGCATCACCTCACCTGACACAGGCCAGAGGAATTAACCTGCAGTGCAAAGAAGATATTTTTATTTTGAGTATAAAAATTCCCTAAAAATACATGTGATAGTTCTAATTTTAACTCATAGTCATGCAAGTGAAGGTTGTGGCATCTGAAATGCTCAAAAATTCAGTGTTTTAAAACAGCTGTAGCAGAAAAGTGACTGGGGGAAGCAAGAGTGGTTCTCCCAACCAGATCGTGCTATGAACACTGGGAAAAGGGTATTGGCAGGTGGAAATGCACCAGGGTCTTTTGCCATCAGCGGAGATGGGCTGATTTTGCATCACTTGCTGTGAACAAAGAACTTACTTGGTTTGGAGGCTGCAGGGAAGTGATGCAGAAAATCTGTGACTGGACAGGTAGGGATAAGCTGTGAGAGCCTGTTACCAACACACATTTATAATATTCTACAATTATATAATTATAGCATATAATTTTGTAATATTATATATATTTTTATAATTCATCAAATCATCCAGTAGGAGTTAAAACTTTATCTTGGAAAATTCAGATCCACAAGCATAGTAAGCTATAGCCAACTCAGTGGTGGATGTGGCCAACAGAGAGTGTTCTTGAATTTCAGATATTTTTCCAAAAATAAGAAATAAAAATTATAAGGACTACATTAAAAAAAAATTAATCTCTTCATGGTGCACGGTCTCTTTGCTGTCAGTGGAGCTGCCCTGGCTGTGGGCAGGGAGGTGAGCACACCTGAGTAGGCTGAGGACACATTGGTTTACCAGGGACAAAAGTGATTATGGGATAATCCAAAACACTGGGAGAGAGCAATAAATCCTGGAGCTCCTGTGCCACCTCTCATGTCCCCAACTGCTGCATCATCATGCTTGGGGCAGTGGAACAGTGTTGGCAAACTTGAAGGAGTGATAAAGGAAATCCATTTCATTAAAACAGGGAAGAGTGGTAGATGTAATTTTGTGGATTTCATTCGGTGTTAAACCCACCTGCCTTGTAGTGGGGCAGATAAAACCCTGCTGCCAGTGGAATTGGTGACTGGAGTGGGCAATGCAACTGGACCTGGGAGGAGTCTGAAGTGTGAGGTAAGAAGTGCAAGGCTGGCTGCTGGAGGTAGATTTTTTTGTGATTAGACCATTTAGTCTGGTCAGAAAAAGCAGATAAGCTTTAGGGAAAACAAGCCCTTCTCTGAATTTGAAATAGAAGCAGCAAATTGACAGATGGCTCAGGATAGCAGGAGCAGTGCAGCGGGGCCAGCTAATCACTGCAGATAAGATCTCCAACACAGGCAGGCTCCCAGCCCCTGCTGTGGCACCGTCCCTGTCCCTGCAGACACCTGGCAGGAGGGGAAATGCCACCGCAGCAAGGAGTGACCTCAGGTCCGAGGGGACACGTGCAGCTCCAGCCGGGGCAGCGGTGCCTGGTGCAGCCCCGCTGCTGAGGAGCCTGAGCCAAACCACTGCCAACAACACTGCTCAGCCTCTGATGGGAGCCTCAGTCTCCGGGAATGGAAAAGTTCATGAGACACAATCTGCCTCTCCATCCCTTGGCAGGTGTTTTCCAGCCCCAAGGAAATATGATTCATGTTACACACAGGTACCACAACCATCTTATGAGAAGATGGAAAAGTTAAATTCCTGAGGAAGAAGTTGGGAAAAGCACCAGGAGAGTCAGTGCTAGAGCTGGATTTTCTCTTCAGCGGGGTGTGTTGGGTACTGTGTGCAGGCTTGGTAAAGAGATCCCCTCCAAAGCGATCCCTGTCTCCAACTGTGCTGGGCATTCCTGAGTGCCACTACAGCCCAGAGCTTCCTGGGCTGTCAGAAACCCCTGGGACCCCTCTCACAGAGCACCTGACTTACCTGGGCATTGGGAAATGGCCTGGAAAGCACCACCCTGCTGTGATTACACTGAGCAACACCAGGCTGGCCCACAGTAGCTGCCCAGAGAAGCTGTGCCTGCCCCTGGATCCCAGGCAGTGTCCAAGGCCAGGCTGGATGGGGCTTGGAGAAACCTGGAATAGCTGAAGGTGTCCATGGCACGGGTGGCCACAGCAGGGGGTGGGAATGGATGGGCTTTAAGGTCCCATCCCACCCAAACCATTCCATGATTCCACGATTCTGTGACTCTGGCACAGGAGCTGCCAGGCTGGACTGAATGGTAAATTCCATGTTTTATGCCTCCATCCAGTCCCCACACTTTCTCCCGGTCTCCATTAACACAAGAGCCTTGGCAAGGTTTTGTTGAGATTACTGGGGAAGGTTTTAGGAAAATTCCTGTATGACATTCTTGAGAAGACTCTCCCCCTCACCGCTGCAGACAATCCCATTTTCCCTCTTGGGGGACTCTGGCTGGATTGACAGGAGACGACATCCATCCTGTGGGTGCATGCAGCTCCGGGGCCTCTTTGTGTCAGGCTGCTTTAACAACAAACAGCACAGCCCCTGCAGCATCCCATCCAGCCAGGGAGACACGGGGAGAGGGACCCGGCACGGCCAGCTCCTCATGCCTGGATTACCCCACGGATGAAACACAGATGAAACCCATTTTCAGGTTGTTTTTTTTTTTCATTCTAAGATCCCCCCATATTGACAAAATGAGAGTATGAGGCAGATTGACACCCAGATTTGACTTGGGAAGCAGTTCAGCATTAACCTGTTAAGCTAATGAACTCCAGTTATCCGGATTGGTTTGCCGAAATTAGACCCAAGAAATGGCTGTTTATTCAGTGGGAAAGAGAACATAAAAGATGTGCCCCTAAAATTTGCTAAAGCAGCTGATGATGTTGTCTAATTCTGATGGAATTCTTAACCTGACACATTTCACAGAGACTGACTGTCAGGGAACTGACCCTTGGAAAAATCAGGATAATGGCACATGGTTTTGCTCACAGATTTTAAGGTTTTCCTATATAAGTGTTACATTATGCATCCAGTCCAGGGTTAATAGTGCCCAGACAGAATCTGCCCTAATACATTTATGTATCAAACAGGGTTTCCCAGTAAATAAATTCAAAAGATTTTTGAAGTCAGAGCTTTTAAGGCTGGAACTCAGAGATTTCTGTGGGATTTGGAATTGAGGGGGGATGCCATTTCAGTTGAAAGCAGCTGAGGCTCCTAACAGGTTCCTAATGCTGGGCAAAAGGGAGGAGTATTGGCAGGATTATTGGAATTTCATTTGTTCACTTGTTCATTTGTCTGGGGAAGGCAATGTTATTTCTTGCCCCTTCTGCCTCTTTGGTTCTGTTGGAGGAAGCTCTTCGCTCCTGATTCCTGAATTTCATTGATAAGGTCAAACAGGCAGGATCAGCAGGGAAAAGGTACGAAGAACTCAGTCCTGCATGGAGAACTGAGTCGTGTTTAATCTTTATTATGATAATATAACATTTATAGTGCAGTGGAGGCGTGGGGCTACCAACAGAGCCACGCAGTGACTGCACCAAATATCCATCAAGGTCAGTATTTCACCTCCAGCAGCCCTGTGTGGCTGCCATCAGGGAAGGATAAAAGCATGAGGAAAATATACTTGCCCAGGATATTCTCCAAACCTCCAGCATTTGTGTCTCAAAGATCCCTCAGGCTGGGGGATGCTGCAGTGTTCCTCACCACTGGGTATATTTTTGTTTTTCCTTCTATTCCTATTCCAATTCCTATTTCTGCCATATTTCCCTGGCATCATTACAGAAGGGAGGCAGGGAGTGAAATCGCAGAGATGCTCCTTGACTCCTTCTTCTCCTGGCCTGGCCTTCCCCATCCTTTCCATATCCGTCTCCCTGGGATATTTATGCGTGAGGGAATGATGGTCTGAGCATTTGTGACTCTCATGGCCACTGATCAGTCTCAAAGCTGACTGTGACAGTCGTGCAGAAACGTTCTTAATTTGGGAATATGAGCAGGAAGGTGCAATGTGTCTTTAAAAAGCTGCTTGGCCAGGGAGACCTGGGTCCAGCACATCACCCAAGAGCCCGAGAAATTTGATAGATGAGTCTCCAACATTCTTGTCATGTCTCCCCTTCTCGTTTTGCCCCCTTTCCCAGGCTGGAAGTGCTGAGAGGCGTGCTGTGAGGTCTGCCTTGTGTCCGGGAGCCTGTCAGAGCTGGGACACACAGCCCATGGCCTGCAGCTGGACTCACAGGAGTCTCCATCAAGCACTCATCCAAACGTCTCGCCCGGGTGGAATGCCCTGGGGTTCGGCACTCCTTTGTTTTGAAAGCCACAGTTATTTGTATCAGCAAAGCATGCAAAGAGTGCCCCAAAAAGAGAGGGAGGGGGAAGAGAAAGAGAGGGGGGCAGAGGGCTTTTGTGCCTGATGGGATCATGCTCAGAGAAACAGGGAGAGATGCATTATTGGGGTCTGGTATTAAACAGAGCATCTGTGTTTTTGGAGAGAGCCCCAAGTCCCATGGCTGTGAGGGGGACACGGGCTGGTGCAGGCAGAGCAAAGGAGACCCTGTGAGGATCCAGCTGTCCCTTGGGTGCTGCCAGGCTTCACAAGGCAGAGGAGAGCAATGGGGAACACAGCAATGGGGTTTGAAAGCTGCTGCTGAATGCACATGGGGTCTGGAGATAGTGTGATAGAGAAAATCCCCCAGTCGGGTTTCTGGGAGAGCAGGGAATATGAAATCCTTTTTCTGCAGTAGATGCTGCACAGGAATGACCTGGGGACATGAGAGACAGTGATAAGTGACTCTCTCCATCCCCTTTTATCCTGTTTACAATACAGAGGCTTTCCTTGAACAAAACCCTTTTTTTCCCCTCCATGCTCCTGGCTGTTGTGTCTAAATGAGCCAATTTGCTGAAGGACTCCTCCTGGAAAGACTTGAAGTCTAACAAGAACAGACGCTGGGTTGCAGCATGTTGTTTCTGGCAAAAATCAATTTCTTCACAAAAGAACAGAAATCTGTTCTTGTATTTCAGTGCTTGCCATTTCATCAGGGCTCCTGTGATACCTCTCACAGCGCTGGCCAGGAGGGAAATCCCAGGGTCTATTTCCATTCAACCTATTTCCAGAAAGTGTTTGAAAATGGGGCCTGATGGCTCAGGGAAGGGAGAGCAAAGGACAGGGAGCGAATGTATTTGTTACTGCTGCAGTTAATGGTTTTGTTGATATGCTGTTTATCCTTGGGCTGATGTGATTTCTGGGGCTTGAGCTGCTGTTTGACATCCAGGGGATAATCTCTTGCCAGAGGCCTGGCTGGCTGCATGGCAGGGCAGGGCAGACTAAGTTTGATGCATCATCTGAGACGCAAGAGATGGACCCACAGGGACAGAATCTCTCATTAATTAAAGATGTGTTGTTGTTTCCCTCTTTTATTTCTGTGTGATGCTCAGGGATGTGTTCTCCTGTGACAAGGCTGCATTCTTCAGGTGCTCACCCTGAACTGCAAATGAGCAGCAACAGAAAGAACCCAACACTTTGGAGACTGTTCCAGCCTCCAGGTTTCCCAATTTGCCCAGTCTCACATCAGGAGGTGTCTGCCTTCAGCTTCCCCACCTCTGAAAATAATTTCTCACTTTTCCTCCAACGTTTGTCATCCTTCAGTAGCCTGAGTTTTTGCTGCACAGTTATTTAGGTTTTGCCTAAGTGAAGTGCAGGACAAGGCTGAGGTTGCTGAAGGAAGTTTAGGATTTAAATCAGTGTATATTATTCAAGTGTATTAGAGCATTTTATCGGGATGGACCCACTTTAAGACATTATTCTTGTTGATAAAGCAGGTTTCCCTTCACACCAGAGGTGGGACAGGCAACACAAACCCAGAAAAGGGCAGAATCAGCTCAAAATAGGGAATTCAAAGCCTGAGGAACAAGTATAAAATGACAACATTTAATAGAGGGAAGAAATAGTGGAGAAGGAGAGAGCTGAGTGCTTGTCTGGGCCATGAGGACAAAGGCTTCTAAATGTTTGATCTTGTGGTATAGAGTTGAATGCTTTACAGAATACAAGTCTTTCCCAATTTTTCCCAATCAAGCTCTTATTAGCATGAAGCTACATTTGTTGACAAGAACGATTTTCCATTAAACCACAGTGACAAGCAAGAACCATGGTCCTAATTTGAGTGATTGTTCCTGTGCCTCTGATGTCCTGCTGCCCTGACAAACTGGACTATATCTCCCCCCAACTTTTTTTTTTTATTATTTAATAATCTACCTTCTTGCTTTTCCCATGATGTTAAAAGGTGACAGGAGTTCAGGTGGCTCAGCAGAATCTGACCACAAAGATATTGGGTTTTGTAGCCCAGTACATACAAGGAAGAGTTGCGGCTTCAACTGTGGTGGGTTATCTGGTCCAAACAATGAAAACAACTGAAAAGCAGTGTCTCATCAAGCCCCAGAGCAATGCTCTGTGAGACAGGACAGGAACCTGCAGCTCCACCATGAATGTGTGACATCCTGCTGTAGAGAATTTAGGGTATCTCTAAGCAGGGAGAAAAAACAGGATTATTAAGAAAGCAAAACTATTTGCAGTATGGACACCCTAAACTGAGCATGCTCATGTGTGAACAAACCTGTGAAGTGAAGGCAGTTCTCTGGCAATGAAACACCAAGTGGGATAGTAAGGCATGGTGCAGGACAGGTGTAATGATGGTGAAAGAGCAGGAAGAGCTGTTTTAGAAGGGATACCTGGATGACAGATTCATCCTACGAGGAAGGAGGTATCTGCTCAGTATCTGCATCTCCAGCTGTGTTGGTCACCTGGACTTCTAGAGGTGACCTGACCTCTGGGGCTGTGTCCACCCCCTCCTCGGCATCAGGAGGATGGGGAGCTGCTCAGGGGAGGAGGCCACGGAGATGGTGGAACCATCTGGAACCACCAGAGGGCTGGAACCCCTCTGCCATGGAGCCAGGCTGGGAGAGCTGGGGGTGCTCACCTGGAGAGGAGAAGGCTCCAAGGAGACCTCAGAGCCCCTTCCAGGGCCTAAAGGGGCTCCAGGAGAGCTGCAGAGGGACTGGGGACAAGGGAGGGAGGGACAGGACACAGGGAATGGCTTCCCACTGACAAAGAGCAGGGTTAGATGGAATATTAGGAAGGAATTGTTCCCTGTGAGGGTGGGGAGGCCCTGGCACAGGGTGCCCAGAGAAGCTGTGGCTNATCACCTTCGCTGACGGTGCCGGGAGGCTGCAGCCCCTATTTGCATGCTGCGGACGGAGGGAGTCACGAAATTATTTGTGCGGGAAGGGCCACCCGTGCCCGCCCCAGCCTGGCCCCTCACGGCCCCTCAGGCCCNGTACAGTGGCGCTGTACCATGAATCAATTCCATGCTCCCGTGTAAGGGATGCAGTTCCGCGAACCCAGGCGGCTCTCGCAGCT
>VWZT01004617.1:3034-15861 GCA_013397055.1 Pachycephala philippinensis
CCCTGATTCTAAAAAAAAAAAAAAAAAAAAAGCTTTAAAAACTTGTTTTAATCTTTATAGCTAATAAATCTAGCCTGATACTGAAGTTAATCAGAGAAATATTGGAGTTTTTTCCACTACACTGCTCCTGAAATGTTCACATCTGTTAGCATGCAGAGAATATTTTCATAAATGCAGAAATCTTTAATCTTTCCTCTCATTCTATAAAACTTCCTGTATAAATATAAATTGCAGTATTAAGACAGGCAAACAAATTTAGCTCAGCCTGCAATCTGAGTGTGTTTTGAACCAGGGTAAGGATCTAACCCACTCCAGAAGGTGATAAACCACCAAGTTCAGATAAAATTTCAGATGCAATGATTTCTCAAACTTCAAAATATTCAGGAATTTTATGTGATCCTTATGCAGCCATCATATATTGATGAGTTTATTCAAATTCTACAAATAGTTCTCAACGTTGAGTGTCGTTTCCTTGCTGTTTTGTCAAGTCAGGTCTCCCTACACCACTACTCCTTCGGATGGCTGACACCAGCCTTGGCTCATTTGTAAGATGGGGAATATTAATATATTTGGTCGTTTGGCTTCGTGATTGTGCTTCTCATCATAAACAGCAGACTCTGACTCCTGACTGTCTGTTTGAAAGATATGATGTGAAATGCCATGAAAGAAAGCATTTGGTAGCTGTGCCTATTCCATGACTGAGAGCCAGTGCAGAATGGTGGTTTTGCCTTGAATTTACTGGGCAGAAGGAAAGGCAATCACCTTTACTATGAAAAAACACACTGAAATGAGAAAATTACTCACTGCTGAGATTTCAAGACTTAGAGTATTTAATTGCTCCTTTTTAGTAATCCAAGCTTCTAATATGAAGAGTCAAAAACATTTGTAAGGCATGGGGAAACAGCAAACACCACCAAAACCAAAAATGTGTTAACAAATAAACTGGTACCACCAGATAACTGGCTACTGTCAGCCATTAATAGATAACAAATTTGTTCTGCATTTGGACAAAGAAATGAGTTTTAGGTGATGATGAACTACTTTTCATTTTACAGAATGGATTAGTTAAATAGTTGAGCCATTTTACGTCAATAAGTCTAGAAAACTTGCATCTGAGGGTTCTCCAGGAACCACTTTCAACCACTAAAGTTCTTTTCCATTAAATCTTGCAATGCTGAGGAAGAACTAGGCAACTGATAGAAAACTAATGAGTTGATAATGTGCATATAAACAGATAAACAGGATGAGGTATGTAATTACAGGCTTATGAGCCTCCAAAAAAAAAAAAAAGAAGCATGCTACAAAACCCAAATTACAAAGAATCAAAGAATTCAAAGTGGTAATAAAATTACTTTCTGACTATGTGAGCAGATTTCAATAAATGCTACCAAATCACTCTCTTTTCTTCACAGGAAAATGAGAAATGTAATAAAGATGCTCACATTTCTGTAACTGACAATATGTGTATATGAAGTTTCAATGAAGTTTGAAGGAAAACACAGTATCAATATAGCAGCTAATATATGCATTAAAATCAGACATCCTGGAGCTCCAACTATTTTTTCAGATGACCTATTAATATGTAGCAGTCCATAGGAAGGGATTCCTGCTCCCTCTCTTTCACAATTTTAGCACTGAAGTAAAGCAATCCAAAAAATCACATCAAAGAAATGATATGTGAAGGGAATAATAAATAATTAAGACTGATGACTGGTAAAAATAATACAATAGGTTGCTAAACACATATATGCAGATTATATTCACCTAATTAATGGTCTAATAACAGTGAGGAAGTGAGAAAAAAAAAAAAAATAAGTCACTGGTTCTCCCCTAAGAATTGGTAGGGCATAAAGCTTTCAGGAGAACATTGTAATCCAAAGTCTTTTGGATATACAAATGGGTAAGACTAAGGTTGGAGGAAAAAAATGTGAGTCCCTTTCTGACAGTGCTAAAGTCCTCCCAGAAATCTGTGTTCAATTCAACCAGCTCTGATTCAGAAAGATGCTGCTGCACTAGGGCTAGTTCAGAAGAAAGCCACAGATGAATACAGGACTGGAAAAGACCCGTAGCAGAGGAGGCAGGTGGAGATCAATATATTAAGGTAATCAAAGGGAATTATCTTGGCTGCATCTGTAAGTCCCTTTGTGGGAATATTATGCAAAATAAATTCCACAGGAAAAATAGAGTGAAGATACACGCAAAAATAATAACGAAAACTTTTCAATTCAGGAAAAGGACTACTACTTTTTTGTAGCATATCATTATAATTAAACATTCCTTTAAGTGTAACACAGACATCTGCATTTTTTGTTAGTAAAAATACTAAACTATTACTAACAGGTTGAAAACATACACTTAATTTCTATAAAGCAAACATAATGTAAATTAAATAAATGGGACTAAATTTTCTCTGAAAATTTTGTGTTTGAAACCTTGAAGGCTTTCTCTCAGTTACCACTATTTGACAGTCAAGACTGAATTTTTCAAGGACAACCCCAATAAGAAGGAACTGGGTTTTTTTATACATATTTTCTTCTGATTTGTTGAAACTGGATGAAAAATCACCCTTACTAAAAAAAAAAAAAAAAAAGGAAGAAAATCAAAGTAACAGAATTTAAAATACATAGGAAAGAAAACAAACACTGTACTCAGTTTGAAAAGTTTACTAGTGTAAGTAAGGGTATATTTATTTCTGAGTAAATAGACATAGAGTTAAGGTTAAAGGCCAATACAGTTTTTGGTACTTTGATACAGCAGAGTACCAAAAAATTGTATCAAGGAATCTAAATTTAGACCTGTCTGTTTTATAGAAACTGAGACATGGAGAAATCTCTATTTGTTTTCGAGATGTTTGATATCTACTATTTCAATGAAAAATGTAACAGGAGCTACATAAAGTGGATTTGGCAAATTTGTCCTATATTTTGTGAAAGAGATGGATTTAGCTCCTCCATTTTTTTGACAAAAAAGTGAGATCTTTGCCAAGTCTTGTCCAATATTTCCTTTCAATCATTTGTGTAGCTCCTCAAGCACAGTGACAAAACAAATGATTTCACAGCATTCCAATTTTACAGCTACTGCCTGTAATTACATGACTTTCTCAGTTAACTGTAAAGCTACTGATACTTATCCAGGTAATATTTGTTCAGTTTTAATAAGGTTTATCCAAACATTCATGTCAGTCTAAGCTGTTGAAAACTCTGTTTCTCAGCCCTGCTATTTTGTGAAGAATGGCAGTTTTCTTCCTTTTGTTTAGCTAAAGCTGGAAGAATATCACTCTGGAGTCCACCCTCAGTGCCTGAGATGAATTTGAGGTGAAATTACTAATACATGTGGGAATTTAGGGTGGCATTTGTTCAGTCCACAGTAGGAATCAAGTAACTACATAAAAGGCAGATCTGGACACACTGGCATCTCAGGGATGTGCATGGCTAAAGACAGGTTAATATACATTAAGTATTATTGGTATAAAATAGCTTAGCATATATTTTTTTGGGCAGGATTACACATACCCTGAGAAGTATATTTTTTTCCTAATTTGACTTCTAAACAAAACTGTTTAATATTTTTTCTAATCCAATAAATCTGAAAATGCACACTAGCAGCAAGGAACTGATTGACAGGAAAATATTATTTAAATAGATTTTCCTAATTAATATTGTCATTCTGAATTTATCATTACAGTATGTGCCATTCTAATTTACTAGCAGTTTGCGGTCTCCTAGACTGGATTTCTGTGCTGCTGCTCCAGCTGCCTTATGGTAAGAAGACCAGTAGCAGCAGCTGGCTCAGTATTATCAATTTTAATTAATATCTTCATTTTATGATATGTCACAGAGTTTTCTATGGGAAAAACAAAAACAAGCATGAAAAAATTTATTACATCACACTGTGTAAATATCTACACTTTAGCTTTTTTGCTCCGTAGGTATCGTTCTTTTCAGATGTTAGCTGAGAGAATCTGGTTGACTTTTTTATTTTATTTCAGTTTTTACAGTTCACTACATCTGGCTGCCACAAAATGTACAAGAGCAATAACAAATAAAGGTGGAACTTTACATGGAAACTTTATTTTAGTATTACAAATAACTGATCTCTCTCACCTTTTATATATTCATGTGGATTCCATATGAATTAGATCAATACCCAGGGCACACAAATAGGTATTGCACGGCTGTCAGTCCTGCACATTACAGCACCCCTCAGTATGAATCCTCTGGATATCAGCCTGAGGTCTGAGCAGGCAACTCGAAGGGTCTTTGATAAACAAGGCACATATTAGTATTACCAGCTCTATAACCTGACTAATGTCTGTATCTATACTTATGCATTGTAAACCTCCTGGGATCATCAGCAAGAAGTAACCTGGTCCCCAAAATTCACCAATCCTTGAGAAGCTGATGTCCTGCAGTGCCTTTCAGAGCAGCTTCCTTGACACCAACATTTGGTTTGTAACTGGAAGGATGGGGAATCATAGGTTGGAAAAGGCATTAGGTTGGAAAAAGAAACTCTAAGATCATCAGGTTCAATCGTTAACCCATCACTGCCATGTCCCCAAGTGCCACATCTAAACATTCTTTGAACACTTCCAGGATGGTGATTACACCACTTCCCTAGGCATCCTGTTCCAATGTTCAACAACCTTTAACTGAAGAAATTTTTCTTGACATGCAATCTAAACCTCCCCTGGCAAAACTTGAGGCTGTTTCCTCTTGTCCTGTCACTGGTTGCCTGGGAGAAGAAACCAACACCTACCTGGCTACAACCTCCTTTCAGGGAGCTGTAGAGAGTGATAAGGTCTCCCTTGAACCTCATCTTCTCCAGAATAAACATCCCCAGCTCCAAACTCGTATTCCAGACCATTCACCAGCCTTGTTGCCCTTCTCTGGACATGCTCCAGCACCTCCAACACACCTATGCCTATGACAGACTGGCTCAGTTTTGGTATTTCCTGTGAGTGATTTGTGCCTGGGATTTGATGCAGGTAACTCTTGTTCCTACTCCTCCTCCTCCTCCTGTTTTTCTTCCTAACGCTTCTAAGCCCCTTTGGCAGATTTGTAGATGCGTTTGTTCCCTATAGAGAACATTTAATAATAATCATATGCTATCTCAGTTTAAAATCATGTACCACGGAAAGCTGGTCCAAAAGCACACCATTTCAGTCAGAAGTGTGTTTGTACAGACTTGACAGGAAATGTTGGATTTTTCATGTCCTGGTTTTTATGCTCACATTTTAACCATAGTTACTTGTGCTAGTATACACACTTCACACTGATACAGTTAAACATTCCCTGATTCAATTTTTCATGTTTCTTAAAATACTGCTTTCATGCAAACCATACACACATGAGAATATATTTGAAAGAAATCTCTGATCTCTGTAATAAAATTGTCCAGGAAAATACAAGAGTAAAAAAGTAATTTCATTCTAAGGAAAAGAAGGAGCCATACTAGGTATATAATCTTCAACCTATGCACAT
This sequence comes from Pachycephala philippinensis, assembly GCA_013397055.1. NCBI lineage: Eukaryota > Metazoa > Chordata > Aves > Passeriformes > Pachycephala > Pachycephala philippinensis. The sequence continues at coordinate 8,515 of VWZT01004617.1, forward strand.
TTGCACTTCTACTCAATACTTTAATTTAGACATTTTTTATATAAGCAAAAGGTAAATGTACCTTTGAAAGAAAGATGAAGGTTTTTAAAAGAGGAGATCTGAATTGTTTTACCCAATGAAGAAAACACTAAATTCATAAGAAATGTCAATACAGTGCAGATAGATGCTTTCATCTCACCCAATGCCTTTTGTATTCTTTGAAGCTAAATTGCAATTCCAAAAATCATATAGACACTTATTTTTTCTGAGACTAAAATTGACTAGACTTGAAATGCCTGTTCAGGCAGCTGAACATTGGGGAAAAAAAATTAAAACACAGCAATAAAACTAAAATACCTGTGTGAAGTTTAGCAGGGACAATCACAAGAAAAGTCAGGCAGCAAAATGAGGGTTCATTTCAGAAAACAAAGTTGAGAAGAAAGAAAAAACAGGCTTGAAATATATGGCAATATATCACAAACTTAGATCTTGTTCCCTGGATCTTTCAGCTGTTGAAGCTGGGGCATGAACAAGGGTTATCAACAAAACTCTGAAAGCTCCTGTAAGTTATGAAATCTCATTCTTCATCTAAACTGGTTCATTGACAAATCCTAAGACTTTAGCTGAACCAATCCAAGCTGTGAGGAGACACTCCATCTTCACAGAATGACAGAATTGTTAGGGTTGGAAGGGACCTCTGGACATCACCCAGTCCAACCTCCCTGTCAAGGCAGGGTCACCTGGAGCAGGTGACACAGGAACACACCCAGGTGGGTTTGGAATGTCTCCAGAGGGAGAATCCATGCCTTCCCTGGGCAGCCTGTTCCAGCGCTCTGACACCCTCAATGCAAAGTTCTTCCTCATGCAGAGGTGGAACTTCTTGTGTTTTGGTCTTATGGCCCTTACACCACGTGTACTCACCAGCTGTGCTTTCTTTTTGTCTCACACACAGAGGGAACTGGCTATTGCTGCAGTCAGTACACACAGAAGCACCAAGTGGGTAAAGACATTTGCCCATGCCATGTGTCATAATATATCATTCCCTTGAGGTTAGGAAGATGTGAAGGGGAGAGGGTGTTTCAAGAAACCCGACTCATGGAAGACAGAGAACGTGATGATTTTGTACAGGCGAAGAATATCCCCAACATAATTTTTTAAGAATATTTCACTTTTAAAGTCTAGTTTTGCTACTCTTATTTGAAATATACGCAAGTTTCATGTCAAGTCTTCAAGGGCTGATCCCTTGCTTGTAAATGTTACCACAACATGATTTATAGTGAGCATTATTGCTATCACTAAGTTTGGGTACAAAGCTCAGAAAAATTGGAACACGAAGTTAATATTTTATTTATAAAATATTAGTAAGTGAAGAGAATTCTATCTGGTTAAATATTCAAGAATCCTTAAGAAATGCTTTTTCCCAGGATTTCCTGTTTGATTTACTCATCAGTCTTACTTACCTGATTAAATAGCTCACGAAATAAAGACGCAAATGACATTAAAAAAAAAAAATCAGAGGATTTCTTGGAGAATTACTTAAACTTGAAGTACATCTAGGGACCTAAGGTTACTTTGCAAGTTTTGAAAACTATTCAACATATTTCTGATTTTCATATCTCCTCTGTATAACAATATCTACCATGGTGAACAGGGCTTTCCTTCTAGGATTTTCTGTTATTATGTCATTCATGTCCATTTTTCTTTCTTCCCACTCAAAGTTTTGAAAATGTTTTTGGTAGTTTTCAAATGTGTCATCTTGGTAGACCATTTTGCTATGAGGGATCAAGTCAATATTTCCTAATATTTTCCTTTCAGTTTCTTCACAAAATTGTCATCTTGCAGTGCTGCACAATTTTTTATTCCTCTTAATTAAGTCATGTATCTATAGGCAGAGATGGACATACATATATGTGGAACTGGAAGAGTTTCTCAAATGGAAAGGGTTGTCAAAAAAAACCAAAAAACCAGTATCTTATCAATATCTGACTTCTTTGACTAATCAATAAACTGTAAGAAATACAATAGATGTGTCATTTTTTTAATAAAATACACCAAACTAAGCACATACGTTTGTTCTACTAAGAAAAGTGACAACAAAATCGTTCACAAGCGCTAAACTTTGTCATTCTTTCTTCCTTGAGTAAACAGTGGGCTATTTTTGTAATTTTGTGAATGACATTGAAATGCTAACTTTGTCATTTTATTACTAGATTTTTTTTTTTTTTTGCTTTGAATAGAAAACAGCAGCTCATTAGCTCCTCTTCCTGTATATGTCCCCATCATCACTCCGAAGAATGCCAGCACTTGAAATAGGACATTTTTTTTTTTTTCCTAACTCAAGTGCATTTTGCCTTTGGACTTTACACAAAATTAATTATAATTTTCCCTTCTAATCTCTAGTACATCATTAGGACTCTGAGACTCAGAATCTGTTTTCTCTAACAAATGGCTAAATGCCAAACACCAGTGGCATTTTAAAATGGAACTGAGTAAATGCAGCAAAACATATTCTCCTTCCCTGGCATTTACCCTGTTTTATACTTGTGTTTCTGAGAATGTCCTCTAGAATGACTTTACTTGCATTAACTTTTTCTCTGATTAAGAAAGAAGGAAGTATTTTAATAAAAGCAGAGATTTCACAAGGGGGCATATGAAAAAACCCAAGAGTATGTGCAGACACAGAGACATTCATCCAAGTGTTGTGGTCAGCCAGTGATCACTTAGGATTCCCATTCCCAGTTTACTTTAATTTACATATCTGGTTTTTCACCTTTCACAAATAATCCAATAGAAATGAGCTCTGAAATACTCCCTCAGGGCAGCTCAACATTACAGAAGGTAACAGAAAAGAATGACAAAGCTGAGGGGTCCTTACAGGGCTCTGTCTGTAGGTATTTCTCTTTTATGAGCCACCACCTCAACACTCCTGCTTTGTGAAAAGCTGCTGCACTACAGCATGAAGCTGTGATCCCTCAGCTATTCCTTAAATCTTTTTGCTCGCTCCTTTTTGGTGCCGGGAACTGAAGCAAGGAAGAAAACAGGGATTGTATAGAGAGGAATTTAGCTCATAGGCCACAACGTTGTTTGGATTTACAGCTAAGAATCTCTGCACACCGAAGGAGAGTGACATGATCGAAGGCTCTAGAACTTTACACCAAGGAGCATACTGACACCTCTTTTTGCAGTTGCATCAAATCAAAAGGAAAGATCCAGAGCACTCAGAAGAGTCCTCCCCAAGTGGTAAAACAGTAGCACATTTTAGCCAAGGACAGGGACCTAAAAGCTGACACAGCTAGTAGATTTGGATGAACATCTAATACCTATTGATTAGACAAACGGACAAGTGTGCATTGTGCATGACACTCAAAAAGCAATTGGGTTTAGAAGGGCCGAGGAATCTTTTAAGCAAATAATTACTTATAAAAGGAATAAGCTTTTTTTCATCACCGTATTGCCCCCAAAAGAACACATAAATCTGGCCAGATATTGATTTGATAGCAATGCCAAGGGATATAGTCTTAACACTTTTACAGAATTTCTATGCAGCATCTGTTGGCCCTCTGTGTTCTTTACTCTGGCTAATAGAATTAAAACACTGTGTAATTCAAATAAACTGGAGGAATGAGAAAAGGTTAAGGGAGTTTGCTAGTAAGTAGTAAGTTTGGGGTTTTTTTTCATTTATTTTATCCAAGAAATCAAAACTGACATATTCAGAAGGAAGTATCTGGGATGTTGAATACATGAAAGAAAGAAAGCATGAAGAATGAGTAAACAAGGTCTGAGGAAGTCACATAAATAGCAACTTGTCAATGACAATTAAAACCTAATTATTCCTGATAGCAGTACTGTTCTTCCTCAAGGGTATCAAGAGCACTTAGTTTGCATTCTAAACATCAGTTCAAATATAACTTTATACACTCTGTAGGAATGAAGAAGGCATAGATTATTCAGACCACTGATGAAAAATGTGAACAGAGGATAAAAACAATACATAGAAGAAAAAATGTGTAAATTAAACAAACAGGAGCCCAAATGCCATCTTAAATTACACACTATGAAACCCTATTAAAATTAGCATGAATACAAGCCAAGGAAAAATACTTTGCCATAGACACATGCTTTGCTCTAACTTTGAGAAGCAAAGGCATTCAAAGTTTGCATATGTACTCAATGCACCATATATGCACATTTCCATTCAGAAATTTCCACTCAAATGGGAAGAAAAAAGGGTTTATCAAAGTTATTGTGGTAAACTGGAAAGCAGTTCTGAACACAAGATTCTCCTCTTAGATCACACTGATAAATGCTCTCATTAGCTTTAGTCTCAACAAGGTTAATTTACATGATACCCAACAGCACCAAGATCTGCCTTATTAAAAGGACAGCAATAACCTAAAATAATGCTGTATTCATTAGAAAACAAAGTTTGCTTTGTTTGCTTGCTTTTAACTAGGAAAATAAATTTATATTAATAATGTTTTAATGTCCAATTGTATTAAAACTACTAGGTGCTATTTGCCTTTCGTTGTCACCTTTTTTCTTTACTGTCTCCAACATACTGGAATTCCTGCTTGCTCTGTTGCTCCTGACCATTGTCAGACACAAAATATACAACTTAATTTACATTTTTAAACATTATAATTGAAATAAGGTATCTAAAAAACACAAAGAGTAGAAAAAGCAGCATGCAATATTGGATTATTGTTAACTACTTAACACTATGACCTCATCAAATCCCACTCCAGTTTGTGGGACTATATTCAAGGCTAAATGACCATGTCAATGTTTCGATTATCTAGGTTTCTCTTAAGAAATATCTCTGTTTTATTCTTTAACTTTTACATCACATTATAGTCAGATCACTGATACAGGGGAGATTCACTTAATATTTCAGCAAACTGATAGAATCCATAGACCATGAGGACCTATATATTTCAAATCCAAAAGATGAAGTTCTTAAAATTATTATTGATCAAAAAATGTAGATGAAAAACTAAATCACAGCCTTTAAGCCTTTCCAGAGTTTTTAACAGCAAACTGTCAAGGCTCCTACAAGCTAATTCTTGACACACCTACAGGAATCCCATTTTCAGGCATTTAGCTTGCAAACCAAGCTCTCCCCGAGGAAGCACAGAGGAGATGCTCATCCCACATATGATGCTTCAGATGCATAATCCAGCCAGAATTTTCAGCAGACAAACAACATCTACTGTGCTTTCAAAGGAGAAGGTTGCTCCTCCACCCAGCAAAAAACCTCAATCTATACCTCTCAGAAAGGGTTCCAAAGACGACTTCTTCCTTCATTATGATTGTTATGAATGGATTTTTAAGGTTGGCTTTTGCCATATGTTGTATTAATTGTAAATCATATTGTAAGTTAAATTATGAATTATAATGTTGTAGGATGTTGTATGCTATGATATTACCCTAAGGAAATATATCAAGGGAATAATATATGTTAAAAATTCTCAATAAATTTATTATCTCCCATGGATTTTTAGGGATAAAATTCATTCTACCCCACCCCAAAGCATTATAACATAAGTGAGATAATCTGAGTCCTTTATAACAACGATTTTCATTTTTTATCTATGCTAATTCTGTGGGGTTTGCAGCAGGGAGCGGGCTGTTGCCAGCCAGACTTCGGAGGCACCACCATATAAGGAATAAGGACTCCAACCAATGAGAGCCCTGATCACCTCAGGGACACCACCATATAAGGAATAAGGACTCCAACCAATGAGAGCCCTGATCGCCTCAGGGACAGAAAAGCGCGGGCTCCCAGAAGATTGACACGGGGGCGCGTCTGTGTAAAATCATAAATTAATATGCATTAGGCTGATGCAATCTCCAGGGTATAAAAGGCTGAACGGCCATTTTGTGGATGAACCCCTGGCACCAAGCTCAGCTCCCAGTGCTGTCCCCCTTTTGCTTTAGGTGTTTTATAAAGTTCTCAATAAATTTATCTCATTTCCATACCGGATCTGAGTCCTCCGTAACAACGATTTTCATTTTTTTTCTATGTTGTTATACTGCTTTGGGGTGGGGTAGAATTAAATTTTCTTCACAGTGGTTGGCATGGGGCTGTGTTTTATATATTTGTCTTTGTGCTGGAAGCAGTGTTGATAANTAGTGCTGGAAGCAGTGTTGATAACACAAGGATGTTTTCCTTGCTGCCGAGCAGAGCTTACACAGAGCCAAGGCCTTTTCTAGTCATCACACAATCCTGACAACAAATGGGCTGGGGGAGCACAAGAAGTTGGGAGGTGAAACAACTTGGACAGTTGATCCCAGCTGGGAGTCCTGCTTTCCTGGAAATGGCTGAACCACCTGCCTGTCCATGGGAAGCACTGCATGAATCCCTTGGTTTGCTTTGCCTGCAGGCACACCATTTGCTTTGCCTGTTAACTGTCTTTATCTAAACCTGTGAGTTTTCTCACTCTTGCACTCTGATTCTCTCCCCATCTCACTGAGACAGAGTGAGTGCCTGTCTGTGCGGGGCTGAGGTGCTGGCTGGGGTTAAACCACAGCAGTTGTCATTATTCCTGTTGATTTTCTGATCCTCTTCTAGGGCCTAGTGCTTCCTGGCCTGAAATCTATTCAGCTGAAGGCACAGGCTATCAATAGAGAAATCTGTTCTGTATTTCTCTCAATATAGTAGAAAGTATGCTGCCCTACAGTTTTTTAAATATCTGAAAAGATATAAGATAGATTCCAAGTACTTCAGTTAAAGAATTACAGCTTGTGTAACTTACACTATCATGTTTCACAACCAATCATCATAATTAATGCATCAGTCCTAAGGAAACGGTGATTGCTTGTAGTGAGTGTTCTAGAATCAGTTTCTCCTATCATTACATTATGTAATAAACATTTGTCGTGGTTTAGCACAGCTTGGTGTTTTAGTTAATGAAAAAAAATCCACTAGCCATGGAAGTGATGTTTTTGCAGGGGGCTGTTCTAACTTCCTCCAGACCCGACAGAACCAATCAACTGGCTTATTTGAATATTGACAACTCTGTTAAGCCCCTTAAGAAACCGAACACGCCTCTGTAAAAACACATTTAAGTACGAACAAGGCGGGGGAGTTCTCCCTTGCCTCCAGCCTGTGGACAGGTGACTGCGGTGCCCGCCCGGCCCGGCCCGGCCCCCCCAGCGCGGCTTGGCAAGAGCCTGGCCGCTCGGCTCAGCCGAACATCTCAGCCATTCCTGCTTCCTTAGAGCGGCCCCGCGGCTCCGTGCTACACCAACATGAGCTTTGGTCGCCGTTTGGCAGAGATCAAGTGGCCAACAGAGACAGGTAAGTTCCAGCTGCAAAGCCCGGGCAAGATTAACCCTTTCAGCACTGTAAGTTCCCCAGAACAGATG